>JAWZYV010012699.1:0-507923 GCA_038373885.1 Cheiracanthium punctorium | reverse complement strand
GTGTTACTTTTGATGTTACTCACCACTAGATGGCACTGCAATTCGCCACTAGATGACGCTGCAGCAGGCCAAATTTTTGACCATTCAAATGGTGGCTATGAAAATCAGTATACATAGCTATTTGAACAATGAGAATATTTTGGCGTTATCCATTTTGCTATAATTCGCCACATGACGGCGCTGTAGCAAATCATTACTTTAATTAACCACTAGATGGCCCTGCAGTGTATCTCTTCTTGACTGTGCGAATGATCGCTATGAAAATAGGTATACATAGATATTTGAACACGGGGAAGAGTTTGGCACGATCCATTTTCCTATAACTTGACACTAGATGTCGCGTCAACACATGAACTTCAGGACTGTCCAGCCGATCGTCATGAAAATTCGTATACATCGATATCTGAATGCGAAGAATATTTTCGCCGTATCCGTTTTGCTAAAACTCGCCACTAGATTGCGCTACGCCGCATCGCCTTCTCCACCGTAAAAACGATTGCCTTGAAATTCAGTATGCATGATTATTGAACACAATATAACGCGATATCCATTTTGCTATATCTCTTTATTACCATAAATAGTAATCACAACAAATATTAATATCAAAAAGTCCATTCATTCCCGTGCGAAGAACGGGTACTTCAGCTAGTCTAATATATAAAATTCTCCTGTCCCAGTGTTAGTCACCTAACTCCTCTGAAACCACTCGACCAATTTTAATGAAATTTTCTATGTATATTCGTTAGGTCATAGAATAGGTTTTTAACTATGTCTCATACCCCTAAGTCATAAGGGCGGTCCACCCCAAATTGTTTAGCCCCCGAGTGCTATTCATTTCAATCAGGATTTCTGTGTAGACATTAGCGTGTCGAATCACTTTTCAAATGTGTTTGCCAGATAATGTGGAGAGGGGGGGGGGAAGTTAATAAAATGTTGAAAGTCGCACAAGGTTTGCAATTTTTGATAATGGATCGCTAAATGTGGTGCCAAAACGCGACAATTTATTATAAATATATTTCGCGTACAGTTAGAAAACGCCTGGCGTATATTGTAAAAGAGTTTTATTAGGCGATTTTAATATAGATTTCTATTCCGAAGAAGTTCTCTGTGGAACAAGAAAGGAAAACACGGTACACTCGTGGATTATGATGCCCATTCCAAACAGCATTTAAAATGTCTTTGCGGTATAGTTGGAATATGCCTACAGGAAGAATATGCCTGCCGAAGATTGTAAAACAATTTCAGTAGGCGATTTTAAGATAGATTTCGATTCTAAAGATGCGTTTTATGGTACAAGAAAGAGTTGATTCCTATTTTAACATCCCCACTCTCGCCAGCCTAAAAAATCCCCGTACTTTAGCGAGCTTTGCAGTCATCGGTCTCTGGGAGTTATGCACAAGATTTAACGGTACTTACGTATTATCCCGGCGGTCCGGCAAGACAAGCAATTTTTCACCAAGATAAATGCCGGGCACAAGAAATTGTTGATGGTTTGGAATACGATTGTACGATACGGTAAGTATCAAGTTAGGTTAGTTACGGTAAGTAAGTCTCCCAAAAGAATCAGATAAAAACTAAAGTAAACAAACTAGCGATAAACGCACCAGTTAAGGAATCTGAAGACACTTAATTATTAAAACTACATTAATTGGCAATTCAAAATAAATAAAAATGTAACGGCATGCTTTACTTACATGTTGTTCCAAATCGCCATTTTATTTCTAAATTACGATTGCCACATTAATGCAAAAAATCGTCATGGTAACTGCATATGTTTAACGATCGCCACCTTGGCGAGAATCGAGGCGTTAAAGTAGGAATCAACCCAAGAAAGACAAACCGGTACATTCATGGATTATGATGCACATTCGAAACAATATATAAAACTGGTGAGCTGGGTATCATATGCTCAGATGTGTCACGGGCACATGCCGCAGCTTCCACCATAGTGGCGAGTAGATTCATGTCCGATGTTACGGTCACCGCGTTCACAATGGACTTCATGTATCCTAACAGTTAGAAATCCAGATCGGGGAATCGCGGTGACCACGCGCCTCTTCCGATCCTGCGATTAGGATATCTCCTGTCGAGCTCTGGAAAAATGTGGTGTGCAGGCGTTAACTAACGTGACCGTTTATTTTTTCCTTCAAAACGGGACATCTACTACTTTTTCTCCAATAGTGTATTTATTTTATTTCTCAAAACGGGACATCTATTGTTTTTAAAGTAATAGTTATAGGGAGACTGAATTGACAGGTCTGGGTATCTTTTAGTTGTTAAGAAGACACGCAAAAAAGCTTGTGCTAATGTTAATATAAAAATAAAATGAAAAAAAAACTTTGATAAAACACGCATATACTGTAAAAAATATTGCAAGACGTGCGTTTCGGGTGGTACGCCCTTCTTCGATTTCAAAAACACCATCCGACACTAGGCGGGAAGGTAGGAAAGAGAGAAATGTAAACAAAAGGACACACAGAAAAAAGGAAGTTGTCATTCGGCCGGAAAAAAATTCTTAGAGAACCAGAGTGAAAAGGCAAAATAAAGTGGAGATCGGGGGAGGATGAGGAATAAGCAAAAGAGGAACATTAAAAAAAGATATAAAAATTAAATAAATTGAAATAGTTGACAAAAAAAGAACATTAAAAGAACAAACACAAAAACAATGCATCCCCGGCGTTTTCTTTTTACAGACACTGCCCTTGGATGATTTTAGATTTTTAGCGGCCTTTATTGAAATCGTTTCCGTGGGTTCCTCTCTTCCTAAAAGCGGGACATTACAGGGGACATTTTCTAAAAAACGAGACATTACGGTGTCCCGAAGCTGTGCTTGGGGACAACGGGACAAGGCACTTAAAAACGGGACTGTCCCGTTCAAAACGGGACGTATGGTCACCTTAGCGTTAACCCTTTGAAGCGCAACCCTTTCCCAATGCTGTAAAAAAGGGCAGCTGTTGCCATCGCTCGACTTAACTACCAGCAAGATGGCGGATGATCGATACGTTCATCGAGTGCCACAGATCTAGAGACCCTTTTTTGACGATAGCTGGCTGTGCCGCACAGCCAGCTGCGTCAAAAAAGGGTCTCTAGATCTGTGGCACGCGATGAACGTTTCGATCGTCCGCCATCTTGCTGGTAGTTAAGTCGAGCGATGGCAACGGCTGCCCTTTTTTCAGCATTGGGCAATCTATCCAGCTGTTCTCGCATTCTTCCATTTTTCAGCAGATGTCAGTGCTGTTAAAAATAATCGTGACAATTTTTTACGGGAAATGACGTGCTAAAAAGTAAAGGATTCTCGTGGAGCTATGTCACCCGAAACTATTTTTATAGAAATCCAATCTATTCTTCGTGACTGGAAACAGTCCAAGCGTCAGAATTGGGTGTGCCCAGAGCGGGAACACTGCGCATTAAAGGGTTAAATCAGGTGAAAACCAGAGTCCCTCTGTCCTCTGTTTTGGTCGCGGAAGATATAAAAGCTGTAAGACAGAAATCATAAGGCATTGAGGCTTCGTATGAAGGCATTGTTTCTTTGATCAATGTGAGACACAGTTCCAGCTTGTGCCATGAAAATATCTACATCTTGAATCTGGATTATTAACTCTGCAGGAAGAAGGAAGTACTGTGGAACTTCATAAACGAAAAGAATTTTTTTGTAAAAAAGTTCCTTTTACAAAAAGAAAATATTTTCTTATTTATTAAAGGAGCATTAAAATTGTAAAAAAAACCCCAAAAGCTAAAAATGTAAGACACGTCTACACACATAGTTAATCAGTAAGATTCGACTCGCATCTATTTACTGTAATGAAAAGATGCACACTTTTAATATCTGTAAAATAAATAGTTGTTCTGGAAAAAAAAGAAAAAAAAAACTTTATACTTGATCTACAAGTTTCAGAAGTATTTTTCCATTCCTTTAAAAGCATCTTGGTACAAAACGACAGAAGAGGAAAAGAAGAAGAAGAAACGGTCTCAGTAGGATATCAAGTACTTCAGAAATTTTAAATCCATTCCGGAAATTTAAGGTTAACCTACATAAGACGTTTCCATAACTCTAGATCTAAAACGAGCTTTATTCGCTTTTAAATATCCTTTTCCTTTCCCTATAGGTATTACTTAAACATTTTTCTGCGACCGTTATAAATGGGGGGACATTTTTCTCCTTCCTTGCTCTGAAGAATCGTACCCAAGACAAATCGCCTTCTAGGGGAAGATTGAACTAATAAATTCTTTTGCAGATGCAAATAACTTTTTACTTCACTGTGAAGCATTTTTCTCCGAGTTGAAAGCTGCGCTTGAAAATTGTGCTTCAAGGGAATATAAAATAAAGTTTCGCCTTAGAAAATCAGAATATATGGGCTCTTGTAATGGAAATTCCTTTGTTGAGATATGAAAGATCATTAGGAGAAAGCAAATTGTAATTACAACTGAAAAGGTATGAACATAATGAATGTTATCTATTCGCATTAATATTTAATGTACAAGTATATAAAAATTAAAACTCGTGAAAGCATATTTTACCTAAGAATGTTTTATGAACATGTTTTAGAAGGCTTCAATAATTTAGATTTCAAAAATCTGCAATTATCGAAACCACCTGACTATTCCACGAATTTTTCGATTTTATGGATTTCTGTTGAAATAAAATGCGTTTAATTCTGTTAATAAACTATGGTAAAAGGGTCGTATTATTTCTTATGTACTTGCAAAGACTGGATAACACTATTATGCGAGAAAATAAATAAATGCTATAGTTTGTTATTTTTGATAATTCTGAAAAAAATGTTCCAATAGTAAAGGTATTTATGGTACTTTAATTCTGTTCTACAATAAAGGCAGTGGTGCATCGCTAGGACTTTCCAAATACAATTTATTTCAATTAAATATCACTGCAAGCACTGTAGAATACTGTACTGTGCCATTACGTTTGGAAAATGAATTCCAAATATGAATCATTTTGGTTTTAAAACTTTTAAAACTTATTTTAATCGCAGTTTCTATGTGAAATTATGTACAAGAGAACAACGCGGACAAGGGAATTAAAATTTCAAGGAAACGTATTTTCTTTTTATACGAAATATCGAATTTTCCTAACTTTTCCAGTACAATAAGAAACGCATTATTGACCAGAAATGATTTAGATCTCTATAAAATTGTTGTATATACTTCTTAAATCTACGAAAATGTGAAACCCGACGAGGGCCGAACTGGCGCATCGGGTGGTCTGACGAACGGCCGGTGCCTCTGAAGCTCAGAATGGGCCGGTGTACTCTTGGCTTCATTATTTAGAAAAAATATGATTTTAGACATATGCAAAAGTACAGAGCAATTACACTTCAAAGGAAATAAGCCAACATACCTGGAAACGCGAAGAAATCGCCTGCTCATATACAGTTAATAGGCAAGATGGATTCTCCCTATATTAACCACTTTTAGCATTTTCTTTCAAAGTTAAAATAAAAGTCCATACTCCTACTACCGTAAATATACACTGGTGTGCAAAAATTAAGGACGAAGTCGAAAAATTAGCATATCAGCTAAACTAAGAGGCAGAGCGGACAGAAAGACCAATCAGGAGATTAAGTAAGGTGATGTACGGTAGCACTTGCGCAGATACGCAGGTAGACGTAATGGGGGAGTGTCTGAGTAGTATAAAGCATGTTGTCGGTGTAAGATCAGTATTTCTGGCAAAGAGATTGCACGCCGTATAGCAGTTAAAATCACACCGAGTTGCTGCCTCAGCGAGAAATGGCGAATAATCAATCTGTTAGACGACATCTGGATGCTTTTACCCGAGGTCGAATCATTGGGAAGTTGGAGGAAGGCCGCAGTGTGACAAGTGTGGCTGCAGAGTTCGGAATTGCTCACAGCATCGTTTCACTACTTTGGAGACAATTTCAAACTACAGGAACAGCTATCCGGGGGTTTAGTAGTGGTCGTCCACGAGGAACCACACCCGCAGATGACCGGTATATTGCCTTACAGGCCAGAAGAAACAAGCTGCAGACAGCGGGAGAAATCGCTAGACACACGACACAGGCGACTGGACGACCGATATCGCGTTTTACCGTGGCCAGAAGACTGCACGGTGGTGGTCTGTTTGCACGACGCCCTGTACAGTGTGTACCTCTAACGCCTGCCCATCGGAGAAGGCGTTCTCTGTGGTGCCAGGAACACCGGAATTGGAGAGACAATGAATGGAGACGAGTACTCTTTACAGATGAGAGCAGATTCAGTCTGAGTAGCGATTCTCATCGCATACTCATCTGGAGAGAGCGGGGAAGCCACAATCATCCCTCGAACATCATTGAAAGGGACAGGTATGGAGGTGGCGGTGTTCTCGTTTGGGGAGGCATCATGCTTGGTAGTCGTACAGACCTTCACATCTTCGACGCAGGTTCAGTCAACGGGACCCGTTATTGTAACGAGATTCTTCTTCCATATGTGCGTCTTTTTAGAGGCGCTATGGATCCGCAGTTCCTTTTCGTGGACGACAATGCACCATGTCATCGCACAGTAGCTGCGGAACAGCTCTTAGAGAGTGAGGATATTGAACGTATGGATTGGCCGGCACGATCTCTGGATCTCAATCCCATCGAGCATGTATGGGATGTTCTAGGCAGACGCTTGGCATCTCGTACCTTACCACCAGTAACGATTCCGGAGCTTCGATTGGCGCTGCAAGACGAATGGGCAGTAATGCCTCAACAACTCATTGACACCCTCATTCTCAGCATGGGCAGACGCTCTGAAACCTGCCTAGCACTCAGGGGAGTTCATATTCCCTATTAAATACCGGATGTTTCTTGCTGGACACCCATCACAGGGATGTTTCGGCCTTCAGTCGCATTGCGCTCCATGCTACTTTTTCAATAAAGCTTCTTTTTATCCCTCTGATTTCTCTTTTAGTAAGTGTTGCTTACATTACTCATGTCCTTACGTATTGGGGATCTTACGGTATTAAATGTGTTGATTTGGAAAGCTTTTGTACAAAGTTATATTGCAAAAACCGTCTCGTCCTTAATTTTTGCACACCAGTGTAATTCGATTGCTGCGAAATTTATATCTATATTACTAATGCGTACTGGGGCGAAATTTTCAAGCCGGCCCAGACTCGTATTGTAGCTAACACAGCCTTGCCCAGTCCGTAATCAAAATGAGAAATTTTATGGCAGCCTAGGCCTCAACCTAAATGAGAAATGAAGGAATGTCCTGACTTTTGTTCGGCCCCTTTAAAAGTCATGAAGCGTTTAACTCAACTCGGCCCGGCTCGTTTATAAATCAGAATTTAAATTTCAGCCCTACTCAACGAATAGAATGTTTTATTTAAAAATAATTATCAACATTAATTTATGATCCCAGCAAACACACACAGTTTCTCTGAACGTCTATTAACGTTCAGAAGACGTCTTCTGAACGTTAATAGACGTTCAGAGAATCTGTGTGTTTGCTGGGATATTTACCACATAGCGGGATATGATTCAACGTGCTGCGGATAACATAGTTAGTGGATTATAGAAGAGGACACATCTGTTCCTAGTTTCCCAAGAACAACAGCAGAGGCCTCTTTACACGTGAAACTGGACGTGACTGTTTGCATTTTTATTTGTTTGTGGGATTACGGTCACTTACCTGCACTAGGGATCTAGGCCGAAGGGAGGAGTGTCCTCTGTGGAGGGAGGGGGGAATCTTTCTAAGGGGTCCTAGCCCGCATTTAGGCTAAGTTTCGGAGAAAACCACGGAAAACTCCGAATGACTAGGTCGGCGGATGCGGCCTGGGTTTGAAACAGGCACCTTCCGTCTCCCAGTTGTACGCGCTATCTACAGCTTGAGCTCTAATGTTTGCATTTGTAAACTAAATAAAAAAAGCTTATAACACGGTGATTCATTTATACTATAACAAAAATTTTTTTCAAAAAAACTGTATGCACAAATTTATTTTTAAGGAAAAAAAAATTAATATAAGCACTACAGAACCGCTACAGTTCTTGAATTGTGGATCCTAAAGGTATAGCCATGAATTTCTCTCATGCATGTACTGATATTCGAGATCGAAAATGTTGTCTATCACTAAAACAGATCATCGGCTATTCCATGTGAAGGTTGATAACATTCACAGATGATGATTTTTAATATTTTTTAAGCTTTGCGGTCAGTATAAATATATATCGTTTACTCATTATCCAATATCTTAATGCTTACACTTTTTTAGTTTTAATTTAGTGTAATTAATATTCGGCGGTTGGTTAATATAAGTTGGAGCTGGTCTGGTGAAATCTCCCAGACCGTTTCAGCGATCCAGTCAGGTCCTGAAGCCGACCAATTACTCAGTGGAGAAGGCACTAAACATTGGGATATGACTGCAGTGAGTAGGTCTAGGGTTCAGGCCTCTCTCGCGGCTGTACCTGTCGTTTTGTACCTGTCGATCTTACAGTCTGGAGTTATGAGCATTGCTTTAACCAAAGCAAACAAACAAAACGAAAACGTGAAAATGTTGACTGTTCTCCGTTTTCTCACACTTCTGATTCCGCCCTCCCCCTCAGAAAAATACACTGTTAATAGAATTAGTTCAACATTTCACATAGAGCTAAATTAGCTGCAATCTCTGAGTGGAGAGACGTTGAACCATGATTTAGTGCTTAACCCTCTCGTCACCGATTTATGAAAAATCAGAGAAAAAAAAAATCTGCCTTGCATTTAATGCATCTGAAATACTATTATAAATCATACAAAAACATTTTTTTTCTAATGTCGATTAATATTAGATTTTTCTAGTATTAATTTCTCCATTTTCGAAGCATTTTGTTATGCTAAAATTAATTTAAAAGGATGCACATATTAGGTAAAGGTTGAGGAATAAGAAAAAAACTATACTTACCTTAAAAAGAAAAAAAAAACGGTAAAAAAGCAGCGTAAATATTTTCTTAATTTTTATCCTGAAACAATGAAGCGAAAACTGAAAAAAATGATCTAAATGGACTAGTACTGCAATCTAGGCCCGATTTATGCATCTAGTTAAGAGCCCCATATACTTTCCATATGAATTAATGATATTGATATCACTGAAGGAAAAAAAATACTAAATTCAATTCTTTTTTCTCTAAATATTGCTGTTTGAAGTAGGAGCCTCATATGAGGTTCAGGGTGATGAGAAGTTGACCCTTTCGTGGGTCATTTATTTATCTTTTGAATTTCTCACGTCTTTCGGGGTTTTATTATCAATTAAACAATACCATTTAAGAAAATATATTTTATTTTTCCAAATTTTATGTTTTCATTTTCATTCTGGAGAAGTATCTCCAGTACTTTTCCACGAGTCTTTGCGTATATCCACGAGTCTTTGCATACCTCACCATACTTTCAATTGTTCTGATGTTATGATGCAGAATAGTTGAGCGGTACAAACATAACATCAAAAGCGCAACTCAAACTTCAAAACCTCATGTCTAATAAACGCTTTCGACTTTTGACAATAAATTGGTTAATTCTGTTTCAATCGTTTTAACAAACATAGTAGTACCGAACGGATGTGGAAATTAGTTTTACCAGCGCTTGAAAAGAGAGACCGATATATTTTAATGCGTTTTCTGGTTTTCTCATGGTACATTTCGTAAGATAATGTAGGTGGGGGAAGTATTCTTCCCACTGAAAGGGTTAAACTGATCAAAGAACCAAATCATGGTACAGTTTTTCTCCATTGAAAGGTTTCAGCTTATTTAGTTCTATTCTATGCTGAAATGTTGAACTACTTCTACTAACACTGTATTCGAAACTATTTTGATATTAAGGCTTGTTATAAATTACATTGATGATGTCAATTTTAGACGCATAATAAAATATTCGCCCACTTCCTACAATTATTTTCTTACATAGAATATTATTTCAGTAATTTGCAGATTTTACTTTAACGATTATTTTTATTAGTTTCCAAAATATACAGTAAAATTTCAGGATTCATTCCCATTTGTTCAATGCATCGGGCATTTCAGCAATCGCAGCCTTAGCGTAGATAATTTCAAAAGAATAGAATGTATCACAAAATAAAATGCCTTGAAACCTTCTATTGTAAATCTTCTTGGATTTGAAAGATCATTTTGTTGACGTGGTTCAAATCCATTTATTTTTGTACCCCTTTTTTCTTCTTTTAACCTGTAGCTAAAAATTTATGTCCACCATTTACATCAAGCGCTATTGTGATGAATATGCATCCATGTCAGCTGGAATTTCCTGACAGGGTAGCAATTTTTTCTTCTGTCCCACATATTTTATTGGCTTTTCTGAAGATACTGTTTGAAGGCATTTTAGTTCGCTTGGCAAACAATAACAGATAGTTGAACATTTTTATCTACACAATACATGGCAACACAATGTTATACAATAAAGTTTTGACAAATACCCTAACAGTGAATTCCGTTAGTGGACATCACAGTTGTATTAGTGACACCAATGTGACGTACTACTTACGGTCCCTCTTTTAGATGACATCACTGAACAACTATGATTTCATGTTACAATTAAACATATCACTTTGTAAGTAATATGCAACGTTGCACATTATTCCAATTGTAGGGAAGCTTTGACGTCATAGTATTAGTACTGTGTACAGCGATGATGATACTTTGCACGGAAAAAAGTCTCTAAAAATAAGAAAATAGGTGATTTTCCATTTTTAAAACACATAAGAGGTTTCTATTTTAAAAATCTTTATTCATATATTCTTTATTTAATAACTCTGTTTAAAATACCTTCGGAGATAAAGATTATCGAGGAGTCGATAAAAAACAGAGAATGTGTGAATTTTCGTATTTTTAATACTTGAAATGCAATCCTAAATTTCTTTAATTGCATATCTCTATGAAAAAATTCTCGTGCATCAATTAAATGATTTCCAGTATGCTTTAAAGTTAAAATAGCAAGTATTGAAATTTTTATATTTAAAGAAGGAAAAAATATCCTTTTTGTGCTTTTGGGCATTTTTTAAAATTTTGAAATGGATTGCTAAAAAAGCATTAGAAAAACTTTGAAAAAAAAAATTGAGCGAAATAGCTTAATTTGAAGTGTGGATAGATCCTAAGCATATTTTTAATTTTAAATGATACAACGCATATTTAAAGTTGTTTATTCAATTTATTTCTCTTGTACTTTTTATATACCATAAGTCAAATGTATTTTTTTATTTACTTATGCAGATTTGAGTATATTTTAGTTTGTCAGTAACTTAAAACAAAACCGTGTGATTTTAAGCTGTATTTAAGATCAATATTTTCAACCGATAATCAGTTATTTTAATATCAAATGTACACTGTCGTTCCACCTATTAAATTAATGGTACACTTTACTTCGACATATTATCGCGATTGCTCTGAAAGCAGACTTTCCAATAACTTTCTTTTTTAAATAAAGGGCGGACCCTTGCCGATAAGGCATCCGCCACTACAACAACTCGAAAGTAATGGCCATTCGACTATGAGGATACCCAATGGATAGCTAATAATGCCACCCGATGCAGGGTTGGACGAGCTAACACACAAGACGGGAATCGAACCCGACTCCAAGGCATGATAGAATGATTCTATAGTCACTACACCACATGCGAGCGGCAATTTTTATCAACTGATAATCTACATATTTAAATCAGAATGAAGTTTTGATATGTTAAGAATGAATCTTTTTTTAAGGACATTTTATTTCAGAATGTAAAAAAAAAAAAAAAAAAAAAAAAAAAAAAAACACCTTGAATAGACTTTTAGTGGTTTTGAAGCAAGGATATGTATGTGCTGCAGACTATCGAAAAATGGTTCGAATTAAAATGGCTAAGATTAATTTTCATTTTTAAGACATAATTGCTAAATTACTGATTGTTGAAATTCCCCCTTACATTTTATTTCAAAAAATTATTTGCGAAAATCTGAAGTCCAAATACAAACCGTATGGATAATGATTATTTTCGGACTAATTACACGCTTAAAAAAAGAACTAAATTCGAGCTGAAAGATTTAGAGTCGGGACAAACGTCCCGATATAAAATCTTCTGAGCTAATTCAGTTATTTAGTAACGAATTTAGTTCTTTTTTATAAGCATGTATGAATTATAACATGGCATTTCAACAAATCTTAAGCAATTATCCATTTTGCTTCCGTTGCATTGAAATTATTTCACACGACAGAAACTGAGTTTTCTTCTGTTTCGACAATTATTTGTGAAAATATCAAATGTAATAAAAATCTAGTTTTAAAAGACAGGAATATTAAATCCTATGATTGCTGAGTATTGCCATGTTTAGAATACTTGTAGAAGAACTATTCGTGGATGCAGTACCCAATCTCTAACTTATTTAGTTTTAATAGTAGATCAATCAATTGGGATAAAGATTTATGGGATGAACGATTCTAGGTAGTTCAAATGAGCCAACAAAATTCATTTTTAATTTAAGTAAATACTTAATCCTCTTAAAACAGCAAATATGCTGTTATTCTTTAAACGCTATTATTTATAGGGAAAATGTTTCGAAATGTAATTTTGAAGTCATAAAATCATTAACGGTATCTTTAACTAATAATAGCAGTAGTTTGTGTCCACAGATGCCAACATTGATGAATGAAAAATATTAAAATATTTTAGAAACAACGTTTATACTCTTTTGTTCTACTTGCAAAATGCTCTAATATCAAGTTTTTTTACTATTTTATTAATATTACTAGCCACCTCCGGCGAATAGTTGTTTGCCATTTTAATAAATCTTGTTCGCTGAGAATCCTGTTTCCTCACCGATCTCTCAGATTCTGAATGGAATTTAAAATTAAGATGGTTACAAATATTACGGTACGGTAAGACTACCCTACGGTAAGTATCGCCCCCTGCTAATGTAAAAAAAAGACTCCCCCTTTTATGTCCCACTTAGTATTTGAGTTCGAAATGACCGCCTTCGAAGCCAGCGCCCAGATGCTATGCTTACCGTGTCGGGCTGCCTCTGGTTACAAAATTAAGATCGTTAAATGATAAAAGCCTACAAAAAGGTACAAATTATTTTTGTCCTATATTAATTATGTTGAGCTTCTGCATATATTGGTCTTGATCAAAAAACGGAAAGGGAAAAAGAAGTAAGAAAATCTGAAACACTTTCAGATTTTAAATACGCTCTAAAATGCTTTATATTAAAAGCGTCTTATAATCCATGGGTCTTCCCTAGTTTCTTTCCTTATTCCATTAAGTTGGAAAGTATATCATTATTCATGAGTGTGACTAAACACAATTGAAATTGATATTTCTAACATCCTTTTTTTGGATGTAATACATTAGAAATAGATGGAGAAAAACTGCTCAGAAATATGCTCAATTCCAACTGAATGAAAATTTCAAAAACTTATTCTCAGGTGTATTCATAACCCAAATAGCAGACGATTCAATTACGATAAATAGCGCCAAGCGTCAGAATCCTCCTCAAAATCGCACATCAACCATTTTATTTTTCGCCAAATTAAAAAGTTGCACGTGTTAGCCTCTGAAAATTACCAAATCCTATTTTTCTTTTGAGTATAAAACATTTTTTTTCTGCTCTGATTTCACATGTACACGATATTTTTATTAAAAAATAACCTTACAAATAATCTAAACAAAAAACCGTCATTCTTTTATATATTCTTCAAGAGTCTGAATCATTTAATAAACTTGCCAAATATGGCATCCCAGATATGCTCAAACCTCGCACTTTCCATTGCGGAGTTACAAATGCTAAACGGCGGAG
This sequence comes from Cheiracanthium punctorium, assembly GCA_038373885.1. Classification (NCBI taxonomy): domain Eukaryota; kingdom Metazoa; phylum Arthropoda; class Arachnida; order Araneae; family Cheiracanthiidae; genus Cheiracanthium; species Cheiracanthium punctorium. Next base: position 494,181 of record JAWZYV010012699.1, on the reverse strand, counting down.
ATAAAATATTAGCCTTTTGCGATACGTTTTTTATCGATATCTCCTAAAATAATTTGAATTTCGAAAAAACCGCTACGAGGTATGTAGGGACACGTCCTGGATAATTTCCATACAAAATTTGGTAGGTCTAGGATCACCCGTCTAGGAGCTACGCGAGACACAGACAAACTGACTAACGGACTAACATTTTACACTCTGTTTTATGAATATAGATAATATGGAGAAAAATTAATAATTGCAGTTAGGGGAAGGTGGCCCAAAATGATCCTAGCGGGCAAAAGCATATTTTCTTAAATACAGGTAGCGCTGTCTACCGGCTGACACATAAACTAGCTGCGCAAAGCCAAGAAGCAGCAATGGCGATACTTATGCGATCGGTGCATTCCGTGTCTTAGTAGAATTCTTCAAGAAACTAGGTTTTATAGTATCTCTCATAAGGTAAGCACTCACTTTCCTATTTATTTAGAAATACAATCTTTAATGTACAGAAACATGACTTGGTTTACTGAATAGAATCTGTTTTTAGAAGTGAATTACAGTTGTTTATTTTGTTATGTTTCTCAGCGTGTTCCAGTAATATGACTTAAAGCGTGCAGCAATTCTGCCGGGTAAAATGATCCCTCGACTGAAGAAACTCCAGTACCAGGTCCTAGGCGTAATGGCAGCCCTTCAACCTTTCTCAAAAGTGTGTGACTCCCCAATACATTGTTGAATTTATTTCTATCCATATTATAGGCCTTAATTTTTAATTTTAATTTTAAAATATTCCATTTTATTGTTTAGGACACTTATTTATTTAAAAATTTTCAATAAATAAATCATGCATTCTATATGATTGTAATACTTATTGTATTTCACACACTACGTATAATTATAATTACTTTTACAGGTTTTATTTTGCCGATAAAAACAATTTACAAATATTTTCAAATGAAGGTTCATTTTTCTCTTGGTGAGAGTAAAATGAACCTTTGGACACTTTTTCAAAATTCTATTTTTTCCGTTACTCAATTTGGGTTTAAAATATTATTAAAATATGTTTACGATGTAAGATATAGTGTTAAATATTGTGGCAAAGGGCCAAAGTTTTCTTAACATTTATGGCATTTTATGCAAGTTTTCTCCTTAAGGGATCATTTTGGGCCACTTCTACGTATGTAGGAAAATACATGCTTTTACACTAGATACAAAATAAATAAATAAATTAAAATGAAAATTAAAATGTTTCATTTATAATGCTTAGAAGAGTAAAAATAATTTTGCTACCATTGAAAAAACATAAATAGCTTTTTGGCAGTTTTAATAATGTTTACATTATTTGACTTAAAAGAATACCAGTCCAACGAAACAATATTTTTTTTTTTTTGCTTGAAAATTTCTCATAGAGAGAATAAGAAGATTGATAAAGCTCCTGCAAAAGCTAAATTTGAGTAGAAAGACAGGCAACATTAAACCATAAACATCGGTCTAAATTACTTAATTTTTTAAGAGAATAGCAGCTTTAAATACAGGGTTATCCAAATTAAACTTCCCCAACTCAGAGGCCTGTGCAGGATGTTGTATGGGTCATAATGTGATGAAATTTTGAAAACAGACACTTCAGATCAAGCGCTCGTGATTTATTTTAAAAACTGTATTAGTACAAGAAGTTGCCGATTGGTGGCGCTGAATATGAACAAGACGTTCTTCAGATGTTCAATATATGTGCCGTGGTCGAATAGGGCATATCAACAGCACGAGAAACAATTGGCACACTGACAACACCATGTGACGATTGGCTAGTGGCGTCCACGACCTCCAAAGCAATGCCTTGTATGCGTGCAGAATCCACAACATGTCGTCCTCTACCTGGTGAAATTCCCAGCTGTCCGGTTCTTTCGAACTTCTTCATCATGTCTCGTAAAGCGCGTGGTGTCATTGGTCCTCGGCGTTAAGTTCTTCAGCCGGCGGAATGCTCTTATCGCAGCACAGGAGTTCTCGTCATTCTGGTAGAAAAGTTTCACTAACAGAGCTTTGTTTTTCTAAGTCGTCATTGTGCATCAGCGAGCTGGAAACAACTGCCTGTGCAGCGCCTGTCTTCCACTTTTGTAAGGCTCGTCATTTGGATACGTGGTGCAGAAGCTTTATTTCTGCAAATGACGTTGTTGCAATATGCAAATTACTAGTGTTACAGCGCCACCTATCGGCGACTTCTTGTACTAATAATATTTTTTTTAAATAAATCACGAGCGCGTGATCTGAAGTGTCTGTTTTCAAAATTTCATCACATTATATGACCCATACAACATCCTGCATAGACCTCTGAGTTGGGGAAGTTTAATTTGGACAAGCCTGTATTTCGCTGAGGTTGGACTTCAGGTGAGGGAGAATGCTGTAAAACGGCAACTTACCAACATGATTCTCTTAGACCGTCATCTACATTTTGTCTCCGATTTACATTCTCTGAGAGTTGCATCAAGTACCTATATTTGGGAGCGCATTTGTCCTCTGAGAGGGAAACGTTCTTGAAGCAAGGAGCGTGTCGAAGATATGCTAGAAAACAAAAGAAATTAAACGTTTTTGTAGTTTATGACAGCTTTTTAAATTAGTAAAATCAAAAAGAAAAACTGTATTCCTGACACTTCTAGTCAGTTAAATAAGAAGTGAGATGGGATGCTTTTAAAGAATGCTCATCTTCATTTAGTAAAAAGCATGGCCCTGAACTCTTCTGACAGAGGCATAAAATAAAATGAAACAATCACTTTTTACGACAGAGAATATGAGCACAAATATAGCTTTAACGCATAGTTAAAAATAAATAGTTTTTGAAAGTATTGGGATTTCAGTCAAATTTACAATTGCCGTTTATGCACTGTAAAAAAGTTTGTCAGATTTAAGGGGGGAAAAAACTGTCACCCAAGACGCCAATTTATTTCCATATGTTTTAGAAAAGTATTCCTTAAATTTTTAAGGATTTTAAGTTTACTTTATAGAAATTCGTATAACAAAAAATTACGGAAGACTTCTGTAACACATGCGGAAATAAATTGGCGTCCTGGTTGACAGTTTTTTTTTCCGTAAATTTGACAGATATTTTTAAAATGTGAAAAAAAAATAAATATTTAAAACATATAAATTACTCACATAGAGCTATAAATTATAATTGAAAATCGTATTCTATTTTGAAAATTGTAATTAGTAACTCATTTTTCATGAACTTTTAATAACAACAAAACTTTCTTCAACTGCTGATTAACTGGAAAACAAAAACTGTATTTGCGATAGCACACTGTTCAGTGAATATTCCGTTTTGTTTTGTTACCTCTCTCATTTTATCGTTAAAATTTAGAACTACCCTATGAAGACAGTCTACATTAAGAGTGATAAAAAGGAATTCCCCTAAATGAGTCAAATTAAATTTTTAATACTTTTTAAAAAACACACTTCTGCATCAGTACAGATTCAACGTTGTTTTCCCTGGTTGTTGAATATCTAGCAGGATGTTACCCAGACCTTCTGATTATGATTTCTTGCATATGTGTCTTACGATACCAAACTTATGATTTTTACATACTTGTTGCCTTTTGTGATGTAACACGAGTTACATGTGAGTTTCCACTCAGGTGTATGCGCACATTTTTGTGACTTCTTGATAAAAGCGATGAAGGTCCCTAAGAGTAACATTTTACCAATTTAGCGCAAACTCAAGAACCGTGACCAGATATTCACAAAGCTTTCTAGGAAAAAATGTTCGGAAATGAAAACTTACAGTATTACTTTCCTGTATAAATGTAATGGATCATAACTTAATTTTCAAAAATGCCAATGGATTTCTTCAATTTATGAGCAAATGAAATGCTTAAGAGTTATAAATGGTACTTTTAAGATATTGTACTAAAATGTTTTTATGTGCATGAATGAATTAAATAAATACACTCTTTTATGACATTTTTAAATATGATCACAGACATCCGCGTTTAAAATAAATTATCTGTTTCATGCGAATGAGAAATACAATAGTTTTAATCCAACTTTAAACTATATAAAATTATTTTATTTAAATATAAAATTAATAATTTTTTACACGCACTTTCAACTTCGAAAAATTACTTCATTTTGCCATGTGTGGGCTATACACCGAATATAAAATATAAAATGCTTTGCTTGACATAGCTTAAATTTACTGATGCGTGTTATACGCCAGAGCGTGTTATATACGGGATATACGGTATATGCGTTTCTAAAGTTCAGACTATTCAGATATTTATTAATTTAAAAAAATCTGCTTAGGACTATGCTTGAACTCAATTTATAAAGCACCATAACAACGGTAAAGTGAGCAAGATAAAGCATTATGCGTGTCTCCATAAATATCCACAATCTTACAAACACTGCGTAATGTATGCGAGTTTATTCTGGTAGACGGAGTATATCATGGATGACTAATAATGATTCATACCTTCTTGTATGGGGCCCGGCACGCACAGCTCAAGCAGGACTTGTCTAGCTCCCGCTACTACGTGATTAAAGACCTTCCTCTGTGTAGGTGTGAAACAGTGTTTCATGTGATTATCGACACAAGACATGCTCTCCTTCATTGTGCTGCAATCAGGGAAATAAACAACGTTAAATACAGGAAGTTACTCCAGATATTTCATGTAAACGTGCATAGAGATTTAAATGTATTTGTTGATAACCTGGACAGACAGAAGAAAAAAACTTCCTTCCTTTTCCTTTCTTCTTTTTAACCCTTTAACACGCAGTGTTCCCGCTCTGGGAACACCAAACTCTGATGTTTTGACTGTTGCCAGTCACGAAGAATATTGATTTCTATAAAAATAGTTGCGGCTGAAATAGCTCCACGAGAATCCTTTACTTTTTAGCACATCATAGCCCATAAAAAATTGTCACGCTTATTTTTTAACAGCACTGACATCTGCTGAAAAATGGAAAAATGCGAGAACAGCTGGATAGATTGTCCAATGCTGGGAAAAGGGCAGCCGTTGCCATCGTTCGATTTAACTACCAGCAAGATGGCGGACGATCGTAACGTTCATCGCGTGCCACAGATCTGGAGACCCTTTTTTGAAGCACCTGTATGTGACGCACAGCCAGCTGTCGTCAAGTTCGGTAGTTAAGTCGAGCGATGTCAACGGTTGCCCTTTTTTCAGCATTGGGAAAGGATTGCGCCTCAAAGCGTTAAAGCATTGCATGTACAAGGAATATGCAACAGTGCATTGATATGCACTTTCAATAAAGATAAATGACATTAAAAATAATATTGCCCGTAAGTATTCATGTTATAGAACATGATAAAATCGCAATTTTTATAAAAATAATAAAAAAAAATCAATTTTTATAAAAATAATAAAAAAAAAAGCTTCACATGCATTTTTTCATGTGTTGTATTTACCAAAAGTTTATGGAGGGAAACTTCTCGGGAGCGACCACCGTAAAAAATCCGTTGTTAAGAGAGGTGGTCACTCAAAGGAGTATAAACATTTGATAGCAAAGAAAAACACGCTAAGAATATTATTTCTTTTAATGCATATGAAACTGTATTTCAGGAAAAACGCAAGGAAATTTTCCGACAAGGAACCGAGACCGGTCGCTTTAAGAAGGTTGTGTGGTCTCTTCTAGAGGGTCTATAAAGTTAAGCAGATAGGGTAAAAAATCGGTGATTTAAAAATTGGTCATTGGAGGCTGGGGTCGCTTAGTAGAGGTGGTCGCTCATAGAAGTTTCCCTGTATTTCGAAGCATGTAAAATAAGGCATATGTACCACTGTAAATTAGACTTTCACAGTGCATGTGCTCCCAGAAGCAGAAATCTAAAAGCTTTTAATTCATAGAATAATTCATAAATAACTAAATAGGAAATACTTCATAATATTTCTTTCATTTTTAATGATCACATCAAAGGCTTAGCTGATGTTGATCATTTGATCATGGGGTCTCCTAGTAGGCAGACCAACGTTTGCCCCCTGTGAGTAGTCTCCTAATTTAAGCCAATTACAGATAATAGACCTAGCATATCCCAGAGGTATCGTTTGAATATTTAGAACATTGGAGTCTTGCAGATTTTATGTGTGAAAGCTCGGTCTACAACAGACTAAGTCGAGAGAGAAGTTCACCCCCCCAAGCACTGGCCAAGCCGGTGCTGCTTCACTTTCTGTGTTGCAGTGGGAATAGAGTTTAATCAAACGCTCTGCTGCTAGACTCGCTTACATACTGATATACGTATATTACTAGAATGTAACATGCATTAATAGAAAAACTGTTCTAATACAATTTATGATAATTGTTTCAACGGCTCATTGTCTGATGAGCTGGATTTGTACGAAATTTCTTTCGAACAGGCAATTCAAAGCACTTTTATCTTGTGAATTTAACCCATTTGTGCCTGGATATTTTTGCGACTTTCTTCGATTTTTACTGATAACAGAAATAATAGATAAATTTCTGACGTCAACTTCTTGAACAAGGGATGATTTCTTTTAAAATCATTATGCATAAAAATCGAAATAATCAACATCCTACTTGGTCATGTTAAAATATTTTGTAGAGTTGAGGCTCAATACTCATGAATAAAGGGTAGGAAAAATAAATAAAGTTTTCGACTAATAGCGAAAATGCCGTCCCAAAAAAGGGACGCTAGGCATACATGGGTTAAATAAAGGTACTCTGCATACATTAGCGGCAGTCTTCTTTATTAACTTGTAAAAATACTTTGAATAAATTTTTCTTAAAAAGCTAAAAATTGTTAGATCTGTGATTATACAATTAAAAATACGAATGCATTCATGAAGAGTAAGTAAAATAAATGCAACATTTTTTAAGTGCTTCCTCTTACTTAGTTTATAAAAAATAAACTTTGACATAAAGGTATTTTTTGTTCTGTTATCAGTTTATTCACTAGATCTTATATTATTTGATGATGAAAACTCATCATCATCATCAGATAAATGAGATCTAGTGAATAAACTGATAACGGAACAAAAATTTCCTTTCATGTCACGTTTTATTTTTTATAAACTAAGTAAAGCATATCTGAGGAAAGTAACAGAACAATTCCAAAAATTCTTCAACGGAGCTCATTTTTATTTCTCTTAAATGAGTGCTTTTTATAAAGTGGAATGAAAAAATGAGCATATTTCTCTTTATTCAGTTATAGTTAATCTATCTATCCTCAATTCGTATCTAGATTTCATGTTAGAGGTTCCAGAAAAGAAAGAAAGAGAAAAAAAAAAACTTTTTTTTTATGATGCTCTTACATATTTTTGCTGCGTTATCGGTAACAGAGCTATTCATTCTAAAGGGATAAGGAAAGCTGGGGTGTAAAAGTTTCTTTTAGATGTAAATAAAAATCTTTGAATAGCAAGACAGTTCTTGAAGAGACCAGGCTGTATTTTTGTATGGTTTATAGCTCAATGTCTTGACTTTTCTTTGATCTTAATTCCCTACGAAAGAATGCCTCAAGAATATTTCTTCTTGCAAAGTAGTAATTTTACTCGTAAAGAGCATTTACTACTTTGAACTTTGCTCTACCATTTTTTTATATGAACGAGTTTTTTTCATATTTTGTTAATGTAAGGCAATACAGTACGTGGACAATTAGTCGTCAATTTAAGAGATTAAATAAAATGTTTACTGCATTCTGTGTTTTTTAACTTTTTATTGAAGTTTTCTTACGTGATATTTTTTTTAATGTGAGAGAGTTTTTGAAACAAGAAAGTAAAATTATAATTTTTTTTTACATCTTAATTAATATCTGCCCCCAAATAAAGTTTGGGAGAAAATGATTTTTCCATTTGGAAGGATTCTGTGCACGCTACTGATTTTAGGTAGTTTTAATATATTAAAAAAATACTAAGAAGAAACGGAAGATGTTTCTAATATATTTTTAAACTCTGAAGTTTAAAAATATTTTATGATATCTGTGTATTCATTTCATTTATCAAATCGCATGAGTTTATACAAGTGCGAATAGTCAGTTGAAATGGTAAAAAAAGGATTTAATTTATAAAAACCAAACATATTATTCAATAGCATTGTTGTAAACGTCTGTAAGCCTGCTGATAATATTTACGGACACATATGCACAGCATTATAATCATAAGCTCAATCAGTTAAGAGAATAATACTAATTATATTCTATGCTTCTATAAAGATATCTGATCAAGAACCATAAAAGCATGCTGTGTTCATAAATTCAATCAGTTAAGAGAATAATTCTATTTATATTCTATGTTTTACTTATATAACGATATCTGATCTAGAACCATAAAAGTATGCTGTGTTCTTAGTCGTTCGCAGCATTTTTTTTTTCTATTTTAAATAGGCATCTACATATATTTTCTCTAAGGTCCCAGAAAAAAGCTTTTTCTTGAACGATTGTGTACATGTATTCTTGCTGAAAATACGGGTTCTCACTGGATCACCCTGTCAAGCACCGTTAGCAGTGATTAGTATTTGAGACGGTGGAAACAAATGGAAGATTTCCCGAATAATATTAAAAAGAATTAAAAAGCAGTCAACTTTCATCATTTATTATTCCTTGATATTTATTGAAAAATTTTTCATTTGTTTATCTGCATACTAATACTTTTAAAATGGGTATTATATGTAGCAAAAAGTATACACAAACTGAGGGCGTAGGGGTTCGTTATGTTGAGTTTTGTTGAATAAATTAGCATGCTTTTCAGCGTTTGTTTGATTGTGATTATTATTTAAGCATAATTATAAATAATTATTTATTATTATGCTCTTTTTTTATAAGCCAAAACTTGCCCGACACTATTATATTAAATTGAGAATTAAGAAGAAAGAATTCTTTCAAAGGAGGCATTTTTAATATTAAACACTATGATGGAAAATGTTTTAGAAATATATACTGAATCTTATTTTAATTATTTTTGCACTGATCTAAATAATAGTTGCTCAACCAAACGCAATCAATGCAGCGATCCCCCCCCCCCCAGCCGAGAAGTGTTTTTCTAATATGCATTATTATTTATTCCTATTAATGAAAGTAAATTAGAAAATATGCTCCTATTCCAAAATTGAACATAGTTGATATCGCGCTTATTTTCGAAAAAGAAATTGATGCTAAATTTTTAGAATAATAAAGAATATTCCTTCTTTTTTTTCTGAACTATTTAAAATAAAGAAATTAAAATAGCAAACCGACGCCAAAACACAGACTACACAACGCAGCAGAAACTGAGAGCGATACGGAACGGAAAGATCGTAACCACCTGCGCCAAAAGCGCATGCGCATTCGCAGGATCCGACGCACGCCAGAGCGCCTGCCGACAAAAGAAACTGGAAAACGCGTATAAGAACTAAGTGACACAATAAGACGCAAAAGCTGGAGACGAGTGAATGATTCGTATGTTTAACCCTTTAACGCGCAGTGATCCCGCTCTGGGAACACCAAATTCTGACGTTTTGACTGCTGCTTGTTACGAAGACTAGATTTGAGTCTACAAAAATAGTTGCGGGTGTGCAAATCATCATCAGATAAATGAGATCTAGTGAATAAACTGATAAAGGAACAAAAATTTCCTTTTATGTCACATTTTATTTTTTATAAACTAAGTAAAGCATATCTGAGGAAAGTAACAGAACAATTCCAAAAATTCTTCAACGGAGCTCATTTTTATTTCTCTTAAACGAGTGCTTTTTATAAAGTGGAATGAAAAAATGAGCATATTTCTCTTTATTCAGTTATAGTTAATCTATCTATTCTCAATTCGTATCTAGATTTCATGTTAGAGGTTCCAGAAAAGAAAGAAAGAGAAAAAAAAAACTTTTTTCTGACGCTCTTACATATTTTCGCTGCGTTATCGGTAACAGAGCTATTCATTCTAAAGGGATAAGGAAAGCTGGGGTGTAAAAGTTTCTTTTAGATGTAAATAAAAATCTTTGAATAGCAAGACAGTTCTTGAAGAGACCAGGCTGTATTTTTGTATGGTTTATAGCTCAATGTCTTGACTTTTCTTTGATCTTAATTCCCTACGAAAGAATGCCTCAAGAATATTTCTTCTTGCAAAGTAGTAATTTTACTCGTAAAGAGCATTTACTACTTTGAACTTTGCTCTACCATTTTTTTATATGAACGAGTTTTTTTCATATTTTGTTAATGTAAGGCAATACAGTACGTGGACAATTAGTCCTCAATTTAGGAGATTAAATAAAATGTTTACTGCATTCTGTGTTTTTTAACTTTTTATTGAAGTTTTCTTACGTGATATTTTTTTTTAATGTGAGAGAGTTTTTGTAACAAGAAAGTAAAATTATAATTTTTTTTTTACATCGTAATTAATATCTGCCCCCAAATAAAGTTTGGGAGAAAATGATTTTTCCATTTGGAAGGATTCTGTGCACGCTACTGATTTTAGGTAGTTTTAATATATTAAAAAAATACTAAGTTAATAAGAAGAAACGGAAGATGTTTCTAATATATTTTTAAACTTTGAAATTTAAAAATATTTTATGATATCTGTGTATTCATTTCATTTATCAAACCGCATGAGTTTATAAAAGTGCGAATAGTCAGTTGAAATGGTAAAAAAAGAATTTAATTTATAAAAACCAAAACCAAACATATTATTCAATAGCATTGTTGTAAATGTCTGTAAGCCTGCTGATAATATTTACGGACACATATGCACAGCATTATAATCATAAGCTCAATCAGTTAAGAGAATAATACTAATTATATTCTATGCTTCTATAAAGATATCTGATCAAGAACCATAAAAGCATGCTGTGTTCATAAATTCAATCAGTTAAGAGAATAATTCTATTTATATTCTATGTTTTACTTATATAACGATATCTGATCTAGAACCATAAAAGTATGCTGTGTTTTTAGCCGTTCACAGCATTTTTTTTTCTATATTAAATAGGCATCTACATATATTTTCTCTAAGGTCCCAGAAAAAAGCTTTTTCTTGAACGATTGTGTACATGTATTCTTGCTGAAAATACGGGTTCTCACTGGATCACCCTGTCAAGCACCGTTAGCAGTGATTAGTATTTGAGACGGTGGAAACAAATGGAAGATTTCCCGAATAATATTAAAAAGAATTAAAAAGCAGTCAACTTTCATCATTTATTATTCCTTGATATTTATTGAAAAATTTTTCATTTGTTTATCTGCATACTAATACTTTTAAAATGGGTATTATATGTAGCAAAAAGTATACACAAACTGAGGGCGTAGGGGTTCGTTATGTTGAGTTTTGTTGAATAAATTAGCATGCTTTTCAGCGTTTGTTTGATTGTGATTATTATTTAAGCATAATTATAAATAATTATTTATTATTATGCTCTTTTTTTATAAGCCAAAACTTGCCCGACACTATTATATTAAATTGAGAATTAAGAAGAAAGAATTCTTTCAAAGGAGGCATTTTTAATATTAAACACTATGATGGAAAATGTTTTAGAAATACATACTGAATCTTATTTTAATTATTTTTGCACTGATCTAAATAATAGTTGCTCAACCAAACGCAATCAATGCAGTGATCCCCCCCCCCCAGCCGAGAAGTGTTTTTCTAATTTGCATTATTATTTATTCCTATTAATGAAAGTAAATTAGAAAATATGTTCATGTTCCAAAATTGAACATGGTTGATATCGCGCTTATTTTCGAAAAAATTGATGCTAAATTTTTAGAATAATACAGAATATTCCTTCTTTTTTTTCTGAACTATTTAAAATAAAGAAATTAAAATAGCAAACAGACGCCAAAACAGAGACTACACAACGCAGCAGAAACTGAGAGCGATGCGGAACGGAAAGATCGCATCCATCTGTGCCAAAAGCGCATGCGCATTCGCAGGATCCGACGCACGCCAGAGCGCCTGCCGACAAAAGAAACTGGAAAACGTGTATTAAGAACTAAAAGCTGGAGACGAGTGAATGATTCGTATGCTTCATAAGAACACTGTATGGATAAAGTAAACTGATTTATTCCGTAAATATAGTTGTACTTCGTCTTACCTACAAAGTGCGAGCAGTTCGTGCCGTGTTGCTGCGAAAGCCAGATCATTACTCTGCGTCTGAAGGGACTGTAGACATTGGTGAAGCTCCACGAGTGTGCACTGCGGCTCAGGAGTTGTCGAAAGCACTGTAAAAAATAATTTTAAATGAATCATCTATGATATTAAGCTTCGGATAAACATTTATACACAGTGGAAAAGACACTCAAAGTACTGGTGTTAAACGATAAAATAAATATAAACTTTGTGAAAAAAACACATGTAAAATGTTACTTGTAAGAAGATACGATCGTTTCGACTGAAAAGTTTGGATACTTCAGTCGAAACTAATAGGAGTAGTGCTTTGAGTCTTCCTCAGTCAAAGCACTACTTATAAGAAGATACGATCGTTTCGACTGAAAAGTTTTTCAGTCTTCCTCAGTCAAAGCACTACTTATAAAAAGATACGATCGTTTCGACTGAAAAATTTTCCAGTCTTCCTCAGTCAAAGTCATTTTTTCAGTTCCCTCTTTTTTGTGAGTCGAGGGGGTTTGACTGAGGAAGACTGAAACAAAAAATTTGAGTCGAAACGATTGTATCTTCTTATAAGAAACATTTTATGTATGTTTTCCCCACAAAGTTTATATTTATTTTATCTATGCACAGTGTTCATAGTTAAAGTTTCCCTATTCAGAGTGGTGTACAGCAAAAACTACTGGTCAGAAAGCTACCAAATTTCTAAACAACCTTAACCCCGTTTCCTCTCGCTCCCGTCAAAATCACGGGTTGAGCTTTCAACCTGCATTTCTCGTGCCCGTGATATTTCGGGGAAATAGTGTTCAAAAGTTATGAGGCAGAAAGATTAATGCATTTCAATTCTTATGCACGGACTTTTTTATATCTCATTTTACACAACTAATTACAGTACTAGAGTATTTTTAACTTAATTGGAGACAAACAGATAGAAGCACTATTCAAATACGTGTATTTGTGATATAGCATTTTGCAATTTTAGCTCACTTTTTTTACTTAAGTTCAAAGAAAACTTTACAAATATTTATATATTTTAGGAAGTAAGTTCAATAAAATTCTCCTTTAGTGTTTAAAAAATATTTTAAATTATTCCCTGCTTACTAGAAAACACGCATTCAGTCACAATAACCCTAAATGTTGGTTTTTCCTACAAATTTAACTTTTTCTTCTTCAGTACTAAAAAGATGACCAAAACCTTAAAATGAAAACGTATATTGTACATGCACTTATTTTTATACCATTTTCTTTAAAAAAAAATAAAAAAAATAGGCAGTTTTACGACCGTTTTCTAGAAAATAATACAACCTTTAAGGGGTTAATGAGACAAGAGCTTTGCATGAAGCAAATTGAAAAAAAAATTGTTCAAAAATGACTACTACGTGGCATTTTACACCGTTTTAGTTGTCCATTTGCAAGTCCACACACCAAGAATAGGTATAAAAAAGCTTAAATCTGCTTCACAGTTACTTCACTGTTTGGTTTTCTTCGTTCTTTCGTTCGTCTCGGCGGTTCCTTAGAATTATATTTTCTTTTTGGTGCAATTCTTTGTTTTAAAGGATCAGTAAAACTTGATCTCTTAAAGAGATGTTTTACCACAAAATACATTACTAACTTAAGCACAGGATAATGCTTCTAGCTAAACTTAAAAAACAGAAATCTTTTCACAATGATCTCGCTTGCTTTTCAAACACTGCTACGCAATCAGGGTATTGCAATTCCCAATGAAGTGATAGCCTTTACATAAGCACTTACTTCTTTCTTTTCTACTGGATCTCACACATTCGAACAGACTTTTAGGGATTTAATGTTGAATCCAGGAACCTTTTGTTTCTTCGCTGTTAGTAAAAGTAGGTATCATTTCACCATAAAATGGAGCTGAATTAGTTACAACCTTCCTATGGAGAAACGTTGAACCATGATTTGGTGTTTAAACTGATCAATGGAACCAAATCATGGGAAAACGTTTCTCCATAGAAAGTAATCAGCTAATATAGATCCATTATGTGGTGAAATGTTAAACTAGTTCCGTTAACGGTGTTCTATATATCCCCTTAAAGTTATTTTCCTGTTATATACATGTATTTTAAATGCACTGCTAATAAAAGTAACTAAAATGGTGCTGAGTTAGCTGAAACCTTTATGTGGACAAACGTTGATTCATAATTTGGTGCTTACACTGATCAATTTAACCATGCCATGGTGAAACATTTCTGCATAGAATGGATGCAGCTAATTTATCTCCATTGCATGGTGAAATATTGAACTGCTTCTATTAAGGGAGTGGTTGCAATTCTCCCCGTGCTAAGAACAAGCATTCAGCTAGTGTTATTATGTAGATAAAAGATTTGTGCCCATAGTTATTTTGCTAAGAAACATTTATATTTCTTCCATAATACCTAAACAAAATAATTCTGTGCCCTAAAGCTTTTGTTCTCAAAGCACAGGCCTTATATGCTCATATGATAATCAGACTTCAGTGAAAGAAAAACACTTATATTTATTATTGATAGTGAAAATTTATCGTTAATTAAATACAGATTTTTGGTGTGAAAACTACAAATATGTAATTTAAGGCAAAGTGTTAATTTCAAAAGAAATACAGCGATATTTATATTGAAAAACAGTGTGATCTCATGTAATATTGCAATTGCTTTAATACTGTAGAATTTCACAAAAAGGATAATCTTGAAAAGTATTGTGTTTTATGAACTATTACATAATATTTAATTAACTTTTCTTTCTAGTAATTAAAAATGACACGACTCTATAAAATTTGTGCATGATTTTGAAACTCTTGTGCTTCGCAAAATATTTTTTATAGAATTTTTATTAAATAATTCTTTGAAACCCTAAACAATTAGTCATTATTAATTTACTGTCAGGAGGATTTAAATGTTAAAGAAAGGGGATAAATAGTCTTTTAAATTTATGAAGTGAAACAAACACAAGCGTAGAAAAAATAGTTCTCCAAAATGACTAGCAATTCTTCTATTTTAAATGTCTTTTCAATTTGAAAAGATTTATTTTGAAAAGATTAAGTTTGGAATTGAACCAAACATAATTCGAAGTTACTTATTTCTGAGTAATGTACTTATCATCATTAAAACTCAAAATTGCGTCTTTGCTTTTTAATAGATTTTAATTACTGTTATCTAACTTGACAAGATATATTTTAATGAAATAAGAACGAAAACTTTTTAAGTAGTTATGATATTACGGATTATGCTTATTAATTTATTCATTGTTTCATTTTTCAATTTGAATTATTTATTTGTAAAGACTTAATTTCTAATGTTTTCATCTTGTGAGCTCTAATTTGTTGTTCTTTGATCGATGTGAACATTTTAATTTTATTTTTTATGAGATTAAAAGCTTAACATTTCTAATGAAAACGAATAATGATACTTAAATCGAAGAGAAAAGTGTAAAAACCTCTAATGATATATACAGCTGAGGTGTAATTTGCAAACATGGATAACAAATAGAAGATTATTTTAATTTTTTAAGTGTTTTTCCCCCCAAAAATGTTCGAGTTATTTATAAAACGAATCGTTACTATATTAATTTTATTTTTTAAATATCGTGTTTGTTATATAATTGTTTGGGTAAAACCAATCAAAAATAAAATTTGTGTGAAAATTGTGTGTTACTGTCTTCTATAAGTGAACAAGAAAGCACATTAAAGAAAAGGAAAAGTAATGAGTAAAATTAGTTGAATATAGATAAGCAGATGCTAAAATGTTTGATTATTATAAATTCTTCACAGATTATTTCAATGGTTAGTGATAAAAGCTGAGTTTTCTATGCAAAGAAAGCCCCTCTCCCCCCATATCTAGCCATTATAGGTTTCACACAATAGTGTGGGTAGAAAGCATGCAGAAAAATACATAATTTCAACTAATAAGCCATACTGTCAGAACTCAAACGCAGTACAAAATGAACAAAAATACGTCGCATTTAAATTGTTCTCAAAATTCGCAAAAAGAAAACTTCAAAAAGGTTCTGACACAGAAAATTTGCTGCTAATCTGCGATGACGCGCTCGCAGGGCAGCTAACGCAAAACATTAATAATCAAGAGAAAACAAAACATCAAATTTAAACCAAAAACTCAAAACTAATTAACATTACTTTTAATGAACACTTAAAATACAATGCTTATACTTAAATTTAGAAGACACACAGCTAAATATAATCTATATACATTATATACAGGGAAATAATCATGTCTAGCAATCCAATCAATTTTAACTTACTCAAAACGCACTGTGACGCAGCGTAATTTAATCCTATATACGCAGAATATCCAAACCTGTTGAGCGAGCAGTGAATTTCATCTTAAAATTTTCTATCATTTTACAAGATATAAACGCAACAAATATAAATGCCCTTTTTGAAATAGTTGGCATTAAAAACCATCTTTCAATTTTACTTAATACGCAGCAATTCTTTTTAACTGGGACAAAGCCCATAAAATCATCCTTTCTTTCTCAACTTCTTTTCTCAGAAGCCAAAGAACCTCTACCTCAATTTGTTTATTGCATCGCTCCCAGGGGAGGCCCCCGTTCTCTCAAGATGCCCCGCAAAAGGGCAGTAAGCTAATTGAAACCCCTTACAGACACGCAACGTCATCTGGTGAATAAAATTAAAAATCAGTTAAATGATTTGGCTTTGATTCAATTGGCAATCGCCAACACATACTATAAGATCTAATACGTTGAAAAGTATTGATTTGAAATTAAAATTTACACATAATCAGTCAAATTTTAAAATGTCATGTGCCAGTGCATATATCAACCAAGTTTGTACACACTGCTAAGTACACTGCATGAAGAAATAACATTTTAGAACTGTCTACATGTTGTGATGCATGTCTAATCTTTGTGAGTCCTAATATAAATAGGACTACATCATGTAGTAATAAGTATTCCGAAACCCATGAAAATGAGGATTTTTGCGGTCCTGTTCTACGTCCCACCCTCTGTACCTAAATATCTTATGAGAAACAGCATTGGCATTAGCCAAATGCAAGATGTCACGAAATTCAGAGCTGTATGACTTTGAGAAAGCGTAATTGTCGGATATCACAGAAATAGCCGATCATTCAGGGACATATTTAGTGAGTTAAACATTCCAAAATCTACAGTGGCTTTAGCGATTAAGATGTGGAAGGCAAGTAGTGATTGTCGGGATGCACTTTGACCCGGCAGACCCACGGAACTAAGAGATAAAGGCCGACAAGTGCTGTCCAAAGAAATTCGGAAAAACCGCACCAAACCGATGGCCCACATATTCCAGGAGTTCCAACAAGCATGAGGAACTGTTATTCCATAAGTACCATACGCAAGGGAATACATTTACTTGGCTACCTTCCATGGTTGTGCTGCCGACCATAAGCCTTTAATTACGAAATCCAAGAGCGCGACTCTGTTAAGGTGGTGCAAGGCACATCGAAATTGAACGTAGTTCAGTGGAAACAGGATTATGTGTAATTCTCCGGAGTGATAAATCAGGGTCAATCTCTACCAGTCGGATGGCAGAGTCTGGGTTTCGATGTATGTCTGGAGAATGCCTTTTCCCAGAATGCATTGAGCCTACGGCAAAATCTGCCGGAGGTGGAATTATGGTCTGGGGATGTTTCTCGTGGTGTGGTCAGGGGTCCTTGATCCCAATTCAATTCAAGCTCAACGCCTACTCCTACTACGCTATTCAAAACAACGATGCGTTGTCTACGCTGCGGCAATTTTACGGGTTGGATCATTGTTACTTCCAGAATGACAACGCCACTTTTCGTTTTGCAAGGTCCACCATGGATTGCTATGATGATGACAATGGTGTAAATAGACTAGACTGGCCCAATCAGAGTCTGCATTTGAATCCTATAGAAAAGTGTGCAGTAACGGTCCAAAATCGCTGAAAGAACTTGCATGTCTCCAAGCCGAGTAGAAGAAAATACCACTGTCTATCATCCAACCACTTGTGGAAAGCATGCCCCGGAGGTTTAAGGTTGTATTTACCTCTGGTGGAGGTCCTACCATCTATTGAATATGAATAAATTGTTTTTACATCTTTATCACAGGTGTCCAATTACTTACCGGTGACCTGAATTAATATGGTAGATGTTGTATTTATGATACAGGCTTTGCTAGCTGCTTAGCCAAACGTCGCATAGGAACATTAGGAATAAATGCATAGTTTCGAAGAGGTAGGGGGGATGGAAATACGTTCATGTTCTCTAATCTATTCCAATGGCTTATTTTCATAGCCACTAATGCACAAAGTGAATAGGAATTTTAAAAACATTACTCTGCATACATAAGCAATTCTTCAAACATTGTATGTGATGCAGATGCCAAAAAATCGTTTAATCATCTCATAATAATTAAAAAATATTAAATTCTGAAATTAATTTCTAAAAAAAAAAGGCTTCAAGTTCCGTTTCCGTAAAATAAACAAATAAACAAATAAATTAAAATCTTCAAGTTGCACTTTTTAAAAACTAGTAATTTAATGACTAATTGACTAAAGAAATAATAATAAAAAGAAAACCGCCACGTGTCGTTATCCTAAATTTAAAAAAATCTGGAGTGACTCCACACGACTTTCTGAATACTTACGATTAAGATCATTATCAAGCATTTAAATAAATTTTAATCGATAAATAATTCAGCAAAAATTCTTATTTTTTTTTCAATTTGAGCTCAATCGAACGTGACGTTTAAACGATAGCGCACTTTCAAGAATTTCCCCCTATAGGCCATAATGTAAAAGAAATCTTTGTCGTAGCCCTGTAGAAAAACTATAAGTCCTATACACATCAAAATGAATACCGGTTTTGCGACGGTGGTTTATGACATATATACCCAATTTGAGCTCAATCGAATGCCCCTTTTAGGAGCTATCGTGCTTACTCTCTCTCTCACACACACACACACACATACACACAGACATATATGCATACATCTTGTAAAAATAGCATAAATGAATTCAGAAGACCTTAAAACGTGTAAATAAACCAAAATCTCGAAGCCGAATTTTTTCATGATTACAATACTTTCTTACATGGTACATGTTCGGAAAGTAATAATAATGAAAATATCCAAGCTCCACTGTTTAAAACTTTATAAGTAAATACCTCTATGCATAATTTCTAATCCATGGATAATAATAATAACAAAATGACTTGCTGAAAATTGCCAAATAGTGTTATTGTCATTAAGTACCTTTAAGAAAAATTTAATTCCCCGAGAAATCCCGAGTAGCACATTGAAAATAGTCGCTGATGTTGGTTAATCTATTCGTGACTCATTTTCAAACCATAAAGTGATTATGAATTTCAAAAACAATTGTCTGCATATTCATGTGCTTCTTCAAACAGAGAGCTTCGCTCCCTCCCATTGTCCTCTCCCCCTTTCAACCACTTCCACTGAAAAAGAACACCTGCTTATTTCTCTTGGAAACACTTGAGTGAGAAGGAACGCATGGGCCCGTAGCTCTATAGGAAGACGTGGCCAGAGCATCCAGAAGCTAACCGCCTGATTGATAAACGAATAACTTCTTAAAAAGATATTCTCTAAAAAATTAAAAATAAATGTAAGTTTTTGTTCTTTTTCAATAATTTTTTTTAAACCGAGCTGTTGACTACAAATTATTAACACTTTTCTAAAGCATATTTTCACGAATGAATGTTCATTTGAGTAGTAAAGTGAAAACATCCTGAAAAAGCTATTTTTTATGCGATTTTAAATATTCATTTAAAAAATAACAAACTAGTTTACATATGATGTTCCATAATAGCTCATTCAAAAAAGCGATCTCTGAACCTTTTGATGATATAAGAAATATTATTTTCGGACGATAATTCAGCTCACGGTAACGCAAAATGAGCTAAAAATGGTCGAAAACTGGACAAAACTTAAAACAACAAAACGGATTATTATTTCTTTTCTTCAGCAGTAGTTTTTTCTTGACCTATTTAGTCAGCGTGCCAATATGATTCGATTCGACGTGTTTTATGAATTTCCCTTCCTGAAGAAATAGCACATTTAAGAAAGAGCCCTCGCTTTGGTGTTGATATTGGTCTTAAGGAAGAAAGATCAATTTCAGCGATGGAATGGGGAAATTAATTTTGCCATACTATTTGACAAAATCTAGAACAAACACTCCTACCTGTAAGAGTTGAAAAATGAGCCTAGTGAGTTAGTTGTTTTAGACGAGCTTTAGTCATAATATTTTTGAAATAGATGCAAATAACCCCATTATTTACACTGATGATATTAGGTGGGTTAGGCATCTATGTACAGTAGTTTTTAGTGCAAGTTTAAATGTACATAGATTTGACTGGATATTTACCAGAGTTTACAAATACTTTTAAAATAAAAGAGCAGTTTTCCTGTGGTTAAATAAAATAATTAGCTTTCATTTGTAAATAAAGAAATGGACGTGAGCAAAGTTGTCTCAGGCGACTGCTCTCACTTTTTATTTTTTTTATTTTTAGCAAAATGAACACCATAACTACAGAAAGAAAAACATTCAAAACACTGGTGTTAAAAGATGAAATGCATAAAAACTTTGAGTAAAAAACACACATAAAAAGGGACTTATTGGTTGGGAAGATTGTTTCGACCAAAAAAATCCTCCGTCTTCTTCAGCCCGTCAAAACTTTGTCTTACAGAACATTGCGGAATGAAAGATAACCTGAAAGATAAACCGCTTATCTTTCGGTTCCCACTGTTTTGTGAGATCGAAGTGTTGACGGATGAAGAAGACAGAGATTTTTTTGGTCGAAACCATCGTCCCAACCAATAAGTACCTTTTTATGTGTGTTTTTTATACAAAGTTTTTACTTATTTCAAACACCATAACTGATCATGAAATAAAAATGAAATATAAAAAATAATGCAAAATAAATATATCATCTGCAGTGAAAGAACACCGCAAGATACTAGATGCAATAGAAACCAAACTTTGTGCTCCAAAATATTTTATTTGGAAAGTTGTTTTATGAGGATAAACAAAAGAAATATAAACGATAAAACCCATGCAAACTAGAAGCAATTACATTTTTATGGAATTTTTTTGTTACAATTTATCTAATGTGAATAGTTTTAATTTTACGGTAAGTTGCGGAATAGCACCGAAGATTTTGTCCGCTCCATTTGATAATAAGACACGGTTATTTTCCCTCTTCTGTTTTCCCTCCATTATTTTTTCTCGCAAATTTTTCTCTGGTTGCATTTCTGTTGAAACTATCACAAAAGGAGATGTTTTATGCCAAACACAAATCTCGTTACATATTTGCAAAATTTTTAGAAATTCAATATTTTAAATGGTGCAGTGATTTATTCATAGCTGCCATGTCCTCCGGATTTTCCACCACTATATTTAAACAGTTTTATATCACATTAAAAATCTGGAATTATATTTTAAGCTTAAATTGCTAAGAAAAAACTAGTGATGGAAAAACTTCCGGAAGAGTTATCAGGTATGCTCATTTATGTACTTCAATACTTAATTCTGATGCAAAAGTTTAGAATGCACTGTATATTTTGTCTGAGAGAAATTAAACATACATTTTACATCAGGAAATGCATTCGATAATGCAACCAAAGAATTTATTACAGAAATATTCAAAACATTTCTTCGAAAAAAAATGCAGAACACTTTCAGCATTAATACTACGTATAAAACTGTTTGAAAGCAAATGAAAAATTTTCATCCACAAACATGGTTAAATACAGAAGAATGGATGAGATTAGCGATTCCTTTAGCTATGACAGATTAATAAACATATTCGTACTGATATTTTAATATTAACAGGCTTCCGAAGAATTTTACAATGTATAGAAATTTGCCTGATAATTCATTTTTCATAGAATATTTTTAAAAATATTAAATATTCATTTTTAATATACATATCTCTCTGTTGGCAATAGTTCAAACTTCTTTTCTATATTTATTTCAGAAGTTCAAATATTATTCGTATGTCTTCCCTCACTTTTTATCTTGCTAACCAAGTTTGGTTTTCTACTGTTTATATAGTTTTACTTGACATTCATTTTAAATATGCTGGCCTTCTATTCCAATAACTTTTCAACATTTTCTTTCACATTTTTAGAACTAAAATGACAGCATTCATTATTCTTGAACATTTTCTGAATGTATAGACAATCAGAAAACTTTTTCTGCTGCCTGGAGTGGTAATTAAAAATATTTTAAAGAATATTTTTAACTATTTATTCTAAATTTTATAGATTCCATTAATATTCTATCGTGTAGAAATACTAACAAATATACTACTTTATACTATAATATCAATTGCAAAATATTAAAAATTACAAATGAAAATTTTAAATACAAATTAATATTTCTAAATTGAAATATTTAAAATACTCTTAATTTAAATGAAGAACCAAATTTAAGCATGCATCAAGGAAATCGAGCGATATTTTAAAACACTGGGATGCGAAAAATCTAATTGGTTTCTAAATGATATTAATTGTGATATGAGAATACTGTGAAGTATTGATTTTCTATTATCAGGGCATAAAACCAAGTAAAATTGTATTTACAACAGCAGTTTTGTTATTAGTGTGAAAAAACTCGCTCCTGTAAAGAATTCAGTTAGCTGCAGTCGCACAAGAAAACTATTTTAGTTAATATACAGAGTGTTCCGGAACTTCGGGCACAAACTTCGAGGGCAGGTAGGTAACATTGTTAGGAACCCTAATTACATAGTAAATCATGGATGAACATCGATAGGTAGCGCTGTACGCGAGATCTCAAGGTCGTCACATGTGGCTTCATCATTGTTATATTTACCCCACTGTGGGTACCACACGAGTGGATAAGACATTGAAAATGGTAGATGGCAGAGTGTGAAGGTTCCGGGTTCTGGGCTGTCGCACGGCTCTCGATCCAACGGTCTAGAGTTTTGGGCGGTTTTCTCCAGATGTCGCTTGAATACGTGTTATAAAGCCTTAAAATGTCTTTTTCCCAAGGCACGCCCTCTCGTCAGATGCCCCTCGTTTAGGCTTGCCATAAAACTAAATATAACAAACATATCTGTCAACATTTACGGTTTTTTCGGAAAATTGTCAACCACAATTTTCAAACAGTTTTATTATACATTAAAAATTTTTACATATTAAATCATCAAATTAATAAAAAGAATTAGTGCTGCATAACCTTAGGGGGGGGGGGAGAAGTAAAAATTGGAAGGATTGACAATGAGGAAACCACACGTGCCGATCTTGAGAGCTCACGTACAGCGCCACCTATCGAGTTCCGCCCATGATTTTCTCCGTGATTATGGTTCCTGACGATGCTGTCTATCTTCCTTCCAAGTTTGTACCCGAAGTTCCAGGACACCTTGTATGTTCATAAAATTATGCAAAGAGCGAATTATCCACCAACCTTTTGAAAAAGAAAAGTATTACCCTTTCGACCAACCTTTTGAAAAAGAAAAGTATTACCCTTTCGACACGTTCAAACGATTTTTAAGTAGATTGCTTCAGTATTGTTTCAACTTTTATACGTAAATAAATGAAATAACTTTTTTGATTTTCTATTTATAAACACGTCAAAATAATTAAATGTAAGTAAGCATGCATTTATTTATCATTTTAAAGGTTATATAACACGTATACTGAATTTAAATCTTGTACACTTAACCTATAAGACTGTTTTCAGATGTCAAGTAATATTTTCGAAAAATTATTAACACAAATTTTCAAATACTATAAACCAGAAAGAATTAGTATTTGAAAAGTTAATAGTATACGATTAGAAATTAGTTTCATTTAGGTAGATATCTATTGTGCATAAATGAAGAAAAAAGAAATCTGTTATATCTTTTTATATTAAACAGAAATAATTGAAAGTAAAAAGCATCACCCAGATCCCCATTCAGATACATGAGTGTTTGACGAACTGAACGTTAGTTCAGTTGTGAACGTTCACAACTCTTTTCTTTTAGGATAATACTGATTTTCTTGTTATTCAGTACTGTAATGCAGATAATCAATGCGATATAATTTTTTTACTGATTTTTAATGCATTCTCTGTGATTGTATTTGGGATTAAGAAACATTTATTAATCCAAATGGGAGAGGGGGCAGCATTAATCTAATCGAATTTAGAAACTTCATTTTTGCTTATTTATAGAAAAAAAAACTAATTAAAAAATATACCTATACACATATTCATATGCATTCTATTCTTCTTTCTTTCAGTACATGACTGAGAACATAGAATGCGTAAATTGGTAGAATTCGAATCATACAACTTTTAAAGACTTATTACAAAACAATACAAAAAAAAACCTGAATGAAACACTTCATATAAAATTCATTAACTTCAGAAGTATTTGAAACATTCTCAGTGATTCATAAGACATTTCTATCTAATGCATTTATTAACTGTGCTTTATTTATAACTCAGAATAGAAACAAAAAAGATACGAACTATTCGCAGAAAACGAAATCATTTATTGAATCTTTCAATAAAAAAAGTGCTACTTCTACTTCCTGAAAAACATTTCATCTAAAGAATAAGTAACAGCTTCTCTTGCGCCACACAAACATTCATAAGAAATACTTACTGAAACTATTTTATAAATTTTTGATTAACTCTGGAAGTCCTTGTTTTTAACTAAAGCGAAACAAAAGGAAACCGGATTTCTAGAGTTATTATTTATATAAGTAACAGAAAATAAACTTTTCCCTCCTTCTTTGAAAAATTCTCTTTCACTGAAGATTGTTTGACTTAAAAATTGACAGAAAAACTTTTTAACATCGTTGAATTTTGAACAGACGACTTTCAGCGCAAAGGTATTTTTTATTTCTTTCCTGTTTCTTATGAGAGGTATTTGGAATAAGATAGAATTATTATGCATTTAGAGAAAAAGTTCTAGAGAGCATTTAAGTAAAAGTCATGCTGTGTCACGTAACACAGATAGAATCGTATATATCTGCGACATGAGAAATTGGAGAGATAAATCTACTGCATAATCATTTTGATTTATATTTAAAACATAGTTCTTTATAATTTAATAATAAGACTGACGGAGGCACGCTTTCCAACTTCTTTTTAATTTAATTTTTCTATTTTGTATTTTTACCTATTTTGAGGCAAACAGGATATCATTGTATTTCCTATACCTTTCTCTTCGATCTTCATATTGTTTGGCCCTCTGTACCTGCGGTTAAGCTTTTTTTTTTTTTCTTCCCTCAGGGATATGTTACTTTTGCAATAATATTCTTAGTGTTTTACTTATTAATTATTCATTTATCTATCTATATATTATGCCTTGTATGCGGGGGAACTATATGCGGGTAACTGTAATGCAACTGTATGCGGGCGTATTAAAAGAGTACAGATGAAAAACTTCCAAAATACTTTAAATGGCAAAACACATGCGATAAATGTTCTTAAATTTTATTGTGTGACGCGTGTTGGGGAACGTGATCTGTGTGCGGTTGGAAAATCTGACCCGTCGCCTAACACTACCTCAACGAATAGCGGTACGAATTATTATAAAAAAAAAGAAACGAAAAAAGCATAATTACGTAGAGCAAGAAACCTCTTTTTAGTGCATGTAATATCAAAGCAGTAAGTTTAATAACAGTGCGCTTATTTTAAGTTTCAATAAAGATCTTAAAATTTACTCAATGCTGAAAAAATGAAGAAAAAAGCTTTTCCGACCATGTGATAACAGGACAACAGCTGGTGAACTAAAACTGTCGTCGGTGATGTGTGGTGTGTTTATCCAGCCAGTTTGCCCTCTTGCATTTACTAAGAAGCTAAGATTTATCTATCCATTATTTGTATTGCTAAAAACGTTTGATATGTTTAATATTCTAATTTTTTTTTAAAATTAAAACTCACTTGTCACAGATAATAGTTTCTTTCTTCATAGCATTTAGCAAAGTGAAAATCGGTATTTGAAATAGTAATAGTAACCAGGGGCGTAGCCAGGGGGGGGGGATATCGGGATATATCCCCACCCGAAATTTTTGGATTAGTGATGAAATTCCGTCTGTTTATACACATATAAGTTCATATCCCCCCCCCGAAAAATTTTCCTGGCTACGCGCCTGATAGTAACAATTACTATAAAACTACCATATTGGGTGTTTTCATGCTAATTTATCAGTTTGTGGATATATTTTTAAAAATCATCTTCTTGAAATAGTACAGTTTTATCAATTAACAATGTGTTAAAATAAAGAACAGAAAATAAGGAAACGGTAATCTAAGCTATTAAGAGACAAATTGTCGAATTTTAGATATGCCCATTCAAACAACAATTTTCAAAAATCAGACGCGGGTTACGTGCCTATACATATTACCACATAAGATCGTTTAAAGCGCTGACCCACTCTAGCGTCTATAGCTTTGAAACATTGGTTCCCCGTGACTCTCTTGATATGACTCTATTTATACTTCAAAACTAACTTTTATGCTCCTACGTTAAAGTTTTCATAACTTATTAAAAAATAACCCAGAAAATTGGACAAGGGACCCGAAATAGTTAATGTTATGTGTGTTTGGGATGTTCAAATTTAAGAAGCCTAACGGACAAATGAAACTGTTTAGAAATTTTATAAAATGCCATACACACATATACAAAGTGATCATTGGCCCATTCGTGTTATTGAAACTGCCGAGCACTTTTGATAAATTTCAATTCACCGCTTTCAATTTTTTTTGAAAAATAGTATGCCCTGGTGAACTTTTTGTTTTGTTTTTTTGTTAGTAAGACATTTCTTATCAGCTGGACAAATGACATATATCATAAACATATACCAAAACAGAGTACATTCAGTTTTATATGAAGTTATGTCCATTAAGATGATTGCTAGCCCTTCGTATTTGAATTCAGTGACTGACACAGCCTTAAAATTAGTTTGATGAAGATGTTTTCTTGTGGGTCTATGCAGATGATGCTACTTGTTTTATTTTGTTAACTTGATTTTGCAATGATACCTACTACAATTGTTAGCATATTTTGTAAAATCTTTAGATTCCTTCTTTTAGGATTATTTTTAATAAATAAATTAATGAATACCAGTAGTTAGACCTGTGTATAAATTGACCTTATCCTGTCAAGAATGAGAAATACTTAACATAAGTGTTCATGGATAGAGGTATCCATTTTAATAGAATATAGATATAATCCATAAGAATGTTTCCTGGTAGAGAAATTAATGAAAATTTGAATAAACTTTAACATAAATTCTACCTCTTACTAGCGCTTGTGTTTCCTGGAAGTCAGGTCAGAACAGAATTTACATCAAAATATTTCCAATACTGTCTTCAGTGCGAGAAAAAAGAGGTTGAAAATTTGTTCATCTTTGTATAAAATTGTGAGAAAACAGGCGAAGAAATCAAAATTTCACATTTAAAAGAACACTAAATATCCTCTCAAAAAATATGAATAATCTTGTTCATATATATTTTGCTATTGATCCCAAGCGTATTGTTAAAAATCTAATAAATTTTTCTTTTAATGTCTAAGTAGATCTTTTCCTTTGGACGTTATATTAACCTTTCTTACTTTTCACATGCAGAATTTAGAAAGACAATATGAATCCTAACGCCTTCCTTATGTAAAGCTAAAGAATGTTGGACTTCTTCATTCCTGTTTTAGTAAACTAATGGACTAGTAACCTAACCAGCCTCATGTGAGTTTGATCTCCCAATTACCAGTGATCCACCATTGTAACGCGTGTAATGATGTAGACGCATCTACGTTTCTGTAAGTTGTCTTGGCTTGCAACTTTTGAAGATCTCCAAGTATTGAGATTGCCAATACCTCACTTTTTAAAATATAAATTTGGAAGGCAATCTCCGTAAAGGGAGCAAGAAGCTTTAAACGGTGCAGTTTGAGAGGTGAAATGCCTTCTGGCATTTAAATTCTCCTCATCTTGCTGAAATCAGTCAATTACAATTTTCTTCTTTCGATTTTCAACTGCAACATTGATTCACCTTTTAACATTGCTTAACCTTGTCTAATAGTTCAGATTTCATTAGAACTTGATTTATAAGAATTAACCATAAGTGATTTTGATATTATAAAGAAATTAATAAAATTCTGATTTTTAATACAGCAAAGATGGCTAGTGTTCATGTACCTAAAATCGGATTATTTTTATTAAAAAAGCTATTTTTTCATTTTTTGGATTCTTAATCCGAACGTAGATTGGAACGTTTTTATTTTTGTCTTTGCTTTGTTTTGTGTTATGGCATGTCTACACGTGGGACATCTATTTACAGCGGGTAGTCTTTTGTTAGGAGGACTTTTTAAGAGGTTATAACATGTTTCCAGTTAAATCTGGAGAAAACCAACCAAAACTCAGATCGACAGCCGCACGATAGGCCAAAACGCGTGATGTGCGCTTTAGAGTCGTCAACCAGTGACTTGTCCACTCGGCCATGGTGAGGCTCGTTTTTATTTTTATTTATTTATTTATTTATTTATTTATTGACAGAAGTAACTGAAGTCAGGAAGAGTTATTGTGCATTGGATGATAATATTTAGTTCTAATTTTAACTCATGGTATGTTGCGAAAGCATTATTGTAAATTTAAAGTGATGCGTTCCTGATATTTTACTTTAAAACCCATGCAGTGTCACGTATTAGGGATAGAGTTGAAAATATTTTTGACCTAAGAAATCGTGGAAGCATGTCAGTAGCATAAAAATTCTCACTTATATGTGAAACATGTTTCTTAAGAATTTAATGATGTTGAATATTTCCGCGTCAAATAAATCTAATGCTAATGCATATATATATATATATATATACCACAGAAACTGCGGCTCTAACATGTTTTCTGTGTTTATAAATAAATATGAAAAAACGAAACACTTAAAAATTATATGTTATTCCTAAGTACTGTACAAAGTATCTTATTTCAATTGATAAAATTGTTTTCTTTTAGCAGGAGCAGCCAAAAATCATATAACACATGACGTTCTAAGGTCAGTCTTCGTTTAAAGCTTATTTTATAGAATAATATAATAAATTAATATAATAATTTATTATATTATTATAATTTAAATAAACATAATTTAAAAAAAACAAAATTCATATATGCTATTAAATAATACAAAATAATGCTCTCCATTCAAAGCAATATCATTAGTGTTGACATTTATAGCTCTTTTACTGGAACACTCAAGGTAATTTCAATACATGACGGTGTATGGTAGTGTAGAGACACTAATTCATTTTAATCACAATACAATACTCGCCAAATTTGACAGCGGCACATCAGTAGAATTGCCTCGGCAACCCCCCCCCCCCAAAAAAAAAAGAAAAACCTAAAACTATAGTGTTTAAAAGTGTTTTATGATCGATGCGTTTGGCATGATTAATGTTTCTTCGATTTTTTCAGTAGAACTGGTACCTCACATGAAAATTCGAAGGAAATTAGCAGTGCATATACAGAGTGTCCAACAAATAACATCCTGCTTCCTTAGGCAGATAGTTAAATTCTTAAAAAAAAAAAAAAATCAAGATCAATATAGAAGGTTTCAATAAAAGGGCGTTTTGGATTCTAACCCTTCCTTGTCAAGATCCCTCCTTGAACGTGCATGGATTTTTTATTTTTAACGTAAAGATGTCACATTTAAGACTAAAATTAAGTCTTAAAAGGTGAAATCTGTGGCATTCACAGACTTCCTCTAAGGAAGTCTGTGAATGCCACAGTGTATTAGCAGCTATTGTAACTACAGTTTTGAAATTTCTGTGTGAAGTTTTAACAGGTTACATTATAAACATACTGTTTTTTGTTGTCAGATTGTTACTTGATGTACACGACATATTTAGAAACTTAACTTATAATAATGTAGCAAGCAAAATATTACTAAAAATACTTACTTCTATACATGATCTGTACATAAAATCTAACACTTCTTCTATATCTATAGGTAATAGCTATGAACTAAAAAATAAGATTAATGCTCTACACGATGCAATTAATATATTAACTTATGATTTTAAAGACTTATTCAATAGTATACCACTAGACGACTTATACAATATTATATTGAATCTATTTATACATAGTAATAATAATATAACCCTGCCTTCTTACATAGATACTATGTATTTCGAAAATCTTTTAAAGTTCATAGTCTATAATAACTACATTCTACATAATAATAAATTATATAAGCAAGTTATAGGAATACCACAAGGTGGTTCCAATTCCAGTTACTTAGCAGACCTATATTTATATAATTATGAAAAAAATTACAATAATCCTTCTCTTATAACATATAGGTACATAGATGACATAATAACAATAGCTACTGACAATACTTATAGTGATACTGACCACATAGCCATAGCTTCCATTCAGCCCTAGAACTAATAAAAAATCCTAATGATAATAGAATAATTAATTTTTTAGACTTACAAATTAGAATTAATGATGATAAGAGTCTATCCTTTAATATATATAATAAAAGAAATGACTTTAATTTTCAGGTTAATACTTTCACTCATTTCACTTCATGTATGCACACTTCTGTGTTTAGAAATATTATCTCTAATCATAAATATAGAATAGAGTCTCTATGTACCAATAGTCTAAAGGCCAGTAACTTAACTGACCTATTTAAAATTGCTCTAAAATATAATTATCCAAGTAAATTTCTAACTTCCATTTTATATCCTTTATGTAATCAAAAAAACTGTATGTCCTAATCAGAATATTGGTTGGTGAGGATGGGGTTGGTTGTTGGTTCTTTCTATATTAAAAAAAAAATCATAAAATATATATCTATACATTTTATTTAAAAAAAAATCTGTAATTAAGAATAGTTCATTACTGGTACTTTTTCCTTTTCTATGTGAGTCTGTAACCAATGAAGCCATACAGAGTACTGTTCTACCTAAATATTTTACAATAATATTAGCATAAATAGCAATTAATGAATTTTTATAATTATTATCAACTAGCTGAAGTACCCGTCGTTGACGGGTTAGTACTGAATGCAAATTTCTAAAAGCAAGAACTCTCGTCAGCATTGTAGGAGTACACAGAATGGATGTAGTATGTTGCCAAAGTAAAGAAAGCGAAATTATAATTTTTATGTATTGTTAAAATATTGTTAAAATATTAGGGAGTCACTAAGTAATATCATTTCATTCGCTTGAGTCGTAATGATGGGATGCGCGAACGAATATTGACACATATTGAAATAATTTTCGCAAAATCTCAAAATCTAATCAACATTTTTGAAAAATTGGAAGCTTAGAATTTAAGTTGAGTGACAACCTATCCTGTCACCCAATTTCGTTTCATTCCCTGCAGTCTTTATTTCGTGATGCTGGAACAAAAATTTTAGCATTTTTAAACGATTTTCACAAAATTTCAAAATGTAATCAAAATACTTTAAAAATTCAACACCTATAAATTAAGATTAGCAACTACCTATCATATCACCAAATTTCGTATTAGTCGTTATTACGCGATGCTTGAAGAAATATAACCGCATTTTGGAGAATTTCCACAAAATCTCAAAATCTAATAAAAATGTTTAAAAAATTAGACACCTATACTTTATGTTGAGCAACAACCAATCATGTGACCCTATTTCATATCATTCGCTTTAGTCGTTATTACGTAATGCGTGAACAAAAATTCACTCAGTTTCAAGCGATTTTCGCAAAATCCCAAAATTTAATCGGTTTATTTTTAGATGCTTATAGTTTAAGGTGACCACCTATCATTTCACCAAATACCATTTTTTCACCTTTGCAGTTATTACGTGATGTGCGAACACAAATTTAAGCAGTTTGAAACAATTTTCGCAAAATCTCAAAATCTAATCAAGATTTTTTAAAAATTCGACGCCTATGTTTTAAGTTGAGTGACCACCTATCATGACACCTAATTTCATATCATTCGGTTCAGTCGTTTTTACGTGATGCTTGAACACAAATTTACGCAGTTTGAAAGGATTTTCGCAAAATCTCAAAATCCAATCAAGATTTTTTAAAAATTCGTCGCCTATGTTTTAAGTTGAGTGGCCACCTATCATGACACCCAATTTCATATCATTCGCTTCAGTCGTTTTTGCGTGATGCTTGAACACAAATTTACGCAGTTTGAAACGATTTTCGCAAAATCTGAAAATCTAATCAAGATTTTTTAAAAATTCGACGCCTATATTTTAAGTTGAGTGACCACCTATCATGACACCCAATTTCATATCATTCGCTTCTGTCGTTTTTACGTGATGCTTAAACAAAAAAAGCGTCACGGACAGAATGACAGAATGACAGAACGACAGAATGACAGAATGACAGAATGACAGAATGACAGACAGACAAACTTTTTTTTTAGGGTCGCATCGGATACCCGGGTGCTTGAAACGGATAGAAATCGCAAAATTTTTGAATTCCAAGAAATGTACTGACAAAAGTCTAATTTTATTTATATAATATCATTACTGTTATAATTATTTCTACAGTTTTTCTCCTTTTCCACAACTTCAATTAAGTACTTCTTAGCTACTGCAGCTTGTACTACGTTAAACATAGGCTAGCTATACTAGTGTTATATTTATTTTATTATTTATTCATTTAATTATTACCTTTTTTATTCTTTTTATTTATTCATTTAATTATTACTTTTTATTTTTCCTTTCCTTTCCATACTTCCAAAGTATTATTAATATATCATTTTTTTTCCCAACTCTATGGCATTACTTGTCTATTGATGGCATTAAGTCTTCTCTGATGGCAACATGCACTAATACTGCCTCCATTACTGAGCTTCGATCTTCTTGTTGTCCACTTCCTCGTTGTTTATTTCTAATAGCTACGGTCGCACCCCCAAGTTACAAAAGGACCCTAATTTTGGTCAGGTAACTTGCAGAAACCTAGCTATTATTGTTTTTTTCGATTCAATTGAAATGTGTGTGCGGTGGCGCCTGATGATAGAGCACACCATTTCAATATCCATTCCATTTTCCGTCTATTTGAGGTTACATGTGATTAGGCTTAAAAAGCCCACCAGTTCTAATTTGGCGCTTTATATCCAATTTATCCACTCTTTCATTGCTTTAAAAGGCTATATTTAAACACTTATCCGGTATAAGCTCGTTAATTGGCACCATGTGCTATCTACTTTTTTATTTTTATATTTTTTTCACTTTATCAATGGATTATCTTAGGATTTCACTTTACGTAAGTAAGCTATTATATATTATATATATATATATATATATATATATATATATACATTCAAAGCAATCTTATAGTGTTGTTCACATACTGATAGGTAATCTTAATTCAAAAAAAGCGTGAAAGTACTGGTTAACAGTACAGTTACATATTTTAAATCATACGATATATGTCGATTTTCAGGGAAAAAAATTAATAATGCTACCTTGCGCCTTTTAAATACCTGAATGGTATTCTAGTAGAATTTCATAGAAGATTTTCGAATGAATAGATACAGTGTCAATTACAATCAAACCTCGTTAGTACATCACCCTAAGACCACTTCAGGGCTTACTAAACGTATCAAGTGGAGCGACTTCTTAATCGAAGTTTGTATTAAATACAAAATAGAGTTCTAAATGTTTATACAATAAGTGCAACTGTAATTAGATTACAGAATAATTTATATAAATTAGTAGAACAAAAATTTAAATCAACCTCTTATTCCCACTATGAGAAATTCCCGAGCAAAAGAATTTTTTTTTTGTTGAAATGGTGGTTTTTTTTTTTTGTCTAATAACGCTGTAGTAAAAAATTGTGAAAAAAGTTATTTTTTATATTTTTACAATGATAGCACGTGATTTTAAAACTCTTATTAACTGTAAATGAATCTCTTAAAAAAATATTTTGTTCGATCTACTGAAAAAACACATATTTCCTTGAATGCAAATGGAAATTATTAATGTTTCTTCACATTAAATATTATTAAAACTGTAGAAAAACGTGATCGTGGAAATGTAGCAAGTAGAAAAAAAGAGCATAAACATACAATATTTTAATATTTTTCATCAGTGCATCAAAAGTTATACTCAATAATATGTTAAATGCAAGACATTTAAAATCGTACTGATCTTATTTTTTAAAACCTTCTATAAATAATATATATGCGTTCACGAAAGAAAAGTATTAATATTATGAATTTGAAATATGATTTTCTGGTATAGCATTATTAAAAAATAGTGGCGTTTATAACCTACAAATAACGAATACCCAAAATAGGTATAGAAATACGGTATGATAAATTAAAACATATCTGTGTATGTTTAGAATGCAAAATTCGCTGTAAATTGATAATTTGAATATCACTATTTTTACTTATTAAAAATTGAAATATTTTATCTCCGATGCGATGGGAGATTTCAAAGTGTTAACATAGTATGAACCAGAACCCAGTGTATTGGTGTGTGATTTGTTGATTATTCTCTAATGTAACGTGTAGATCAAATTAGTTGCAAGATAAAACGCAGTGATTTTTACTGCGATGAGAATAAAACAACACTCATACAAAATACAAGGTAATATATTAATATGACAGAACGAGTGAATTCCTGGTAACATATGATATGTTTATATTAGCATTATTTGTGTCCTATTTTCAGAAAAGTAAGCTATGCATTTTAACACTTTCATTATACAGTATGAAATTTCATTCTGATTTAGAAGTCGGAAGCTTTGTTTCCAATTCGACTATTATACGTATTCATAAAAGCATTGAAATAAATATAATTAGTTAGTTGTATAAATGAACTAACTCATGCTATATTTTTTTCAGAGATATATATCATTCAAGAAAATCTAAAAATCCTACACATTCATGTTACTCCAACCTTTGATTGCGTTAGAAATTTTTTTTTACATTTGAACAGAAAGTAAGCATTTTAGGAATTTTAACTAGCTGGGAAAAACTGGAAATATAAAGCTATTTAGACAATGATTTACAATTTTTATGGTATGATGGATATTTTAGTACAATTTATTCTTCTTCAGGGATTTCAGTCCCTTCCTTCTCGCCCCGATGAAATCACGGGATAAGCTTTCTCCCTCTATTTCTTGTGCCCGTGATATTTACGGGCAATAGTGTTCCAAAGTTATGCGCCAGAAAGACTACAGCTTTTCAATTTTTGTGCTCGGATTTTTTTCGATCTCATTTTACACAACAGATGACAGTACCATACTATTGTTAACTCAATTGGATGTAGTGTATTTTTAAATAGATAGTAGCACTATTCAAATACGTGTATTTGTGATATGCATTTTGCAATATTTTTTACTTATATTCAATGAAGGATTTACAAATACTTTTTTATAACGTGGTAAATATTGCAAGTTTAAAAAAATTCTCCTTTACTGCTTAAATCATATATTTTTAATTATTCCGTACTTACTAGAAAACACACACTCAGTCACAATACCTTAAATGTTTGAATTTCCTAGAAATTTAACTTTTTTTCTCCTTCTTGCTAAAAAGATACCCAAATCCTTAAAATGAATACGTATATTGTACATGCTTTTATTTTTATACAATTTTCTTTAATAAAAACTAGTCGCTTTTATGACCATTTTCTTAAATAATACGACCTTTAAGGAGTTAAAGTTTAGATTTCACTGATTAACTAGATTAGACTAAAAAATATAGTAAATGGATGCATTATAAAAATGATTCCAAATATGATGCTAAGAGTAAAATAACTTTTTGCTGGGCAAGTATTAAATTAAAAATTAGTCTGAAAAATATAAGTCAATAATATCTTAACAGTTGCAGGTAAATTTAAAGACTTCTTTATTTATTTTTCGTTGTATTTAGTTTATTTTTTTTTAATTGAAGCATTTTTAAATATATTTATTAGTGTGTTGTATTAACACTTGTGTGAATAACCGGGTACCCGGATACTGTTTGGGGGTGGGGTCATGGTAATTTAGTCGTTTCTAAATAAGCCTAGGTGAAATCGCTTTTAATCCTCGTTATTTACATTAATCTGAACCAAGCATATCATTTTAACCCCTTTTAGAAAAATTGTTGAGTTTTTATGTGTTATACTTTCCGATATCATTACTCAGAATCCAGGTACTAAAGTACCCATTATTGTCTCTCTTGTACATTACAGATTGTAAATGATTGCTATAACTAAGCAATAATTATTATCATGAATTATTTATTTTTCTTTTAATTATTTATAATTATTATTATTTGTTTTCGAGTCGTGCAGTAAGTTATTACATGATTATAAAATTGGTAACAGGTAATGAAACAAACAGAGAGCATAGATATTCGATGCGGGAACCGTGGTTCCAGGTATTTAAAATATACGGGGTATATTTGGCCTGACACAAGGGTTAATAAGATTTATCACATGAGGTCGAATCCACATGTCAATTAAATTATGGAACCCCAGCCAATGTTGTATCTATCCGTATGCACATACCTAAAGACAAAGATATGATTTCTATAAAAAATAACTGAAGTTATAGAAATTAGTAACAAGTTTTATAAAGAAACACTAAAAGAGTAATAATTGGCGTAAACTGAAAGTTGCCGCTGAAGGAGTAGTTTGAATATCAATAATTACTTATTTTAACAAATGAAACTTTCATTAAGAGCACATACTTTTTTGAATGATGCATTATACTTCTTAAAAATTCAAAATAAAGGGCAATACAAGCTTAAAGTGTCAAACATTAAACGTAAATTAAGCAGAAAAAATAAAGTATTATGTAACGATACGAGTTCAGCTGAGCGAAAAATATTCGAACAAGCTAAGTAGCGTTTAAAATCTTGTTAACTTATGAATAAACGATAGAAGTTTTTAAATAAAAACTTCTTTTCATGTCACCGATACTTTTTTTTTTGTAAGAGAGAGGGATAAAGGAATATTTAAAATTTAAAAATATTTCCCAGAGAAGTAGCTTATATATTTAA
The DNA here is from genome assembly GCA_038373885.1 of Cheiracanthium punctorium. Taxonomy (NCBI): domain Eukaryota; kingdom Metazoa; phylum Arthropoda; class Arachnida; order Araneae; family Cheiracanthiidae; genus Cheiracanthium; species Cheiracanthium punctorium. The sequence continues at coordinate 457,240 of JAWZYV010012699.1, read as the reverse complement.
CAAGATATTTTTATCTCGCGGAATTTTTTAAAAATAAAGACACGTGACAAGTGCTGTAGAAGAAATGTAACTTTATTAATAGGTACTTGTCATGTTACTTTCTTAACATACATATTTTCTAATTAAAAAATAAGAGAGCGAGAGAATGAGAAAAACATTCATGCATTAATTTTTTATTACCTATTGCCTATTATTCAAACTTTATTTTTCTCTCTCCATTAATTATTATTTATTTACCTCAAGTAGTAATATAATTCTCTTACTCTTTAATACCGTTTTTTTTTTTTTTTGTTCCAAAGCATTTCGTTTTGGCCCCCCTTTCCCTAAGTATTATATTCTGTGATGTTTCCACTTACCTTTTCTTTTTTTTTTTTTTTTTTTTTTTTGAATTTTTCATTGAATTTATTTACTTTTCCTTTTCCGGCTGAGTAGCAGTTTCCTTTTTTTGCCTTCCTTTTCTTTGCTGGAAGCTAATCCAGCGAAAAGTTTAAGCTGTATATGCTACAATTACACATTTTATTGTTGCGCATTTACCAATGCCACACTGTTTTCCTACTTTTTTACACATTTTTTTCTACTAAGTTACTGAATATGACCATCTTGCTCTAGTAACGATAATGAGTGATAGATAAAATAATAATTTTTTGAGGACGTCAAGAAAATGTATAAGAATTATAACCTAGAATTTGGAGAATGTGTTTGTTGTTTTTAATGTGATTGAACTTTTTGTGAAAAATTATCAGGTGGTTCCACTTCAAAAGTTTTTTTTTTTATGATTAAACGAAATTACGGGGATTTTTTAAACGCGCTATTTTTTCATAAATGGTGTTTGTAGAAGTTGTATATATTTTTTTTTCTCGTGAGAATTTTTTTTTTTTTTTTTGTTAAATTCGGCATTGTGAAAATGTGATTTATTTGGTATATTATACAATTTTTTAAGTATGAACATTTTCAATTACTGAACGGGCAATGTGTATTTACAAGATATTTATGGTTAAAAGTTATACTTGTACATTATGACAGCATTTTTTTTTTCAAGACTGTCTTTGGAAAAGGCTGTCATGTAAAAGGTGATTTAATTCAAAATAGCGTATTGAGACTTTTCAAAGACTGTGTTGACAGAGTGCTGTTGTATTCCTTGAGTGTGTATATGTTAATATTCTTGCAATATCCCCCTCAAACTAGGGGGAGTATATGTCATGTTACTTTATTAATATGCATATTTTCTAATTAAAAAAAAGAGAGAGGGAGAAAAACATTCCTTAGCTTAGAAAAATATTGCTTAGATTATCGTGTTTCAATGTAATGAAAAATGCAATGTCAATTTAAATATAAACATTTTAATTGGCATTGCATTTATCTAAGTACTCGTAAGTTAGGGCATAAAAATTAACGTAATAAAGCGAAAACAAAAGAATAGTCATTGTATTAAAAAGCGACGCGTAAAGAAATATGCAAGTGAGGAATAGGAAGAAAGATAAATCATGTCTAGAACATTAATTATAAAGCAGGTTCCAACACAATTAGCTTTTTCGCACGTGTACACTAGCACAACGAAGATTCGAAAAAAAATTCAGAAATATGTGTTTTGCAATCACTGCCATTACAGTGTTACCTAATGGTATGCATTTACTGGTTTATCTGTACCTTTGTGTAATCTTAAATCAATAATTTAAACTTGAAGTAGCCAAACTTTGCATCTTTTGTGTAAGTAAATAAGTCGATCATTCCACTTGTTAAGTATAATCATTCGTTAATATTAGGGCCTGATTAATGTTGCAGAAAACTCCGCTTAGTTTTTGGGTTCATAGTTTTAAATGTCCAGTGAACGTAGAAAGCTGTAGTAAACAGTACAGTTGAGAGGACTAAGCACAAATTTTATTGGTTCTAGAAATTCAACGAAGTACATCCAATACACAGTTCACAGAAATTTACAAGCCGTCTTATAAAGGTAAGCTATTCACAGAAGATTCCTCAAACGTTGGATTTTCCATGCAATAACATCCTTCCGCTGAATAAAATTCAGGGGAAATTCTTGGAGGAAAACTCTCTGCTGCTCCTCAGCATATAACAATGAAGAATTCTCAAATGACATTAAAAAATAACCTTTGCAGCTAAAAAGAGACGATTGCTTACCAAAGTGCACACAATACAAAGCCTTGTCAGTGAATTCTAAGAGCATTTACTCAAAACTGAACGGAATGCTATCTGCCCTCCCGTATTTATAGGTTCAGATAAATTATTCCGAACATACCAATTCACACAATATTCTAAATCGATAATATTTCTTATTGGTGGCACAGATTGATGGCGTAATATTTATGCTACTGCGTAATACCAAAGCAGAAGCAGTGTTTAAATAAATTTTGTAAGTTTGTAAATAAATTACAGCACAAAACAGGCAAATTGCTATGAATTCTATATAACAAGATTAAATGAAAAGTCCTTTTTTTTTGCATATAAATTATAAAAAATTCCCAAACCCGTAAGTATTTCCATTTCTTTCTGGTTCATATTCTTGGTTTAAAAATTGGTTTGCACATTTACTTTTATTTTTGTTTTTATGGTTCAATGCATAGTCTTCGCATTTTCGTACTTTGTTTGGGTGCACGATAGCATTGCAATATCCAGTTTAAAAATGTGCGTATAAATTAGCTAAGCATAAAGACTTTTTAGGATTAATTTAAAACTGCTCTGTTATCATGATATGCATGCATCGCTTATCATTTCTGTGTATTGATAATAATTAGTGTTTTTGCTTGAAAAAATTTAATACAAATATCAGTGTGACGTCGCAACGTTACTGAATGTGACAGTAAGTGAGTCTCAGAATATGGCGATGAACGCACACCCGCAAGGGACGATTTTTGATGTCATATGGCAACCATCCGGGGCGTCAGGGTCACTATAGTGACCCATATGGACGCCTCTGTATTACACTGCGACGTCACTCTGCAGTAATATATGCTTCACAAGAAGGGACGTCACAAAAGGCGGGTATTTGCACTGCATTTGTGATGCGTCGAGCATGACTAAATGTAACGTCTCCACAATGTTACTTCCAACATGACTGCTGTTTAGAAAGTAAGTGCAAATTAAAAGAAGCAAATCGCAAACTATTTTTTGTGGCAAGCAACTTTAACTCGTAGAATAATGATGTTTTTCGAATAATTTTCATTAGTTTCACTTGAACTTAGGAATTAAAAATGGAATAACCAGACACGCATAAAAAAAAACAAGCTCTTATTTTTTCGTAGACACCCTGTAGAAATACCTGGATCAATTTAATTAGTCTTTACCTTCAGAACTTTATTGCATTTCAGGTTTATTACAGTAGTACAGGAATAATTGTTAAATTAAGTAGAAGTTGCTTCCCAAAATGAAATGAGGGATACTAATAATGCTAAAAGACACATCCGCACACACACACACACACACATATATATATCTTATAAATAAAAATGAAATTCTGTTTGTTTGTTTGTTTGTTTGTTTGTTTGTGGATTTGATTCGTATACAAATCCACAAAAATGGACCTATCGGCCTGAAATTTAGTACAGATATGTAAAATAATATAGAATAACTCATAGTCCACTTTAAAACTTTGAAAGTCCACCCGTTCCCGGAATTTAAGAGATTTTTTATGCTCTTCACGCAAAAACCTTTCCGTAATTGTAACCCCTGTAGTGAAAAAAGTGTGAAATAAGGATCGTGGTTGCCATGTATGGCGATTTTGCCGAATAAAATGTCGTTCGTATACAAATCCACAAAAATGGACCTATCGGCCTGAAATTTAGCACAGATATGTAAAATAATATAGAATAAATCGTAGTCCACTTTAAAACTTTGAAAGTCCACCCGTTCCCGGAATTTAAGAGATTTTTTATGCTATTCACGCAAAAAGCTTTCCGTAATTGTAACCCCTGTAGTGAAAAAAGTGTGAAATAAGGATCGTGGTTGCCATGTGTGGCGATTTTGCCGAATAAAATGTTTTAAATTCTCAAAGTAAAAATAAAAGAATAAGAATGATTTTTTTTTTGTTAGTTTATATTCGTAAGGTTATTTTTTTTAAAATTATAATATCGTGTGCATGGGAAATCAGAGCAGGAATGTAATGCTTTACACGCAAAACAATAAGAATTGAAGATTTCCGAGGCTAATAGGTAAATTATTTTAGTTTGGAGAAAAAATAAAATGGCTCAAATGCCGATTTTGTGAAAGTGAGTTCTAGCTGTTTGCACAGATTTCCGCTTGGCGCAATTTATTGAGAGCTTAAGGAAATAGATTTTTGAAAACAAGTGCAAAGGTTTTATTAGAATACAGCGTTAAATTTTAATGATCCGTGAAGAAATAATGCAGTTATTAAGGGATTTCAATTAATCTATCTCCAGAATTCTCGCCAAATGAGTACATTGATTTAAGTTGGGGGAATTCCGCCAAATTTCAGAAAATTGAAATCTTCTCATTTAGTACATCATCAGTTCTCATGAGTAATGATGAATAAAACACGTTATAGTTGATAATTTTAAAAAATTCGGCTGTATTAAGGGATTCAACTTTTCAAATAAAGGCTTGCTTTACTTTTTCGCGGTCGAACCATTTCCCATATATTATTGCTGCTAAGTCAATGCTTCGAATGATTTCCTGAAAAAACGCTTGCAAAATGGCGTATGTTGGCACTTTGGCGAGGCTTAGATTTGAAACTGAATTTTATTTGAGACTGGGATATATAATGACACTGGTTATAGATAAAAATGAATGTTGGTATGAGTGTATGAGGTTGAAAAACTCCAGCACCGTTGCACCATGAAATTTGATTCACCTAAGTCTTTTATCATGGAGAAGCTTTTTATGCTATCCGTTTTCCTCTAACTTGCCACCAGGTGGCGCAGCAGAACGTCGAATTCTATTCCGTTTAGCCGTTTGCTATGCGAATATCGTCCAACCGATTTCGATGAAATTTGGTACACGCGAATATTAGAACACGGAGAATATTTTTCACTATCCATTTTGCTGTAACTTGCCGCTAAATGGCGCTGAAAAGCATCAACTTCTATACCGTTCGACCAATCGGCATAAAATTTTTTATACTTACACATTTGAGCACGAAGAATATATTCTAACTGCGTTCCTTTTGATGTTACTCACCACTAGATGACACTGCAATGCATTATTATTTTAAGTCGCCACTAGATGACGCTGCAGCAGGCCAAATTCTTGACCATTCAAACGGTCGCTATGAAAATCAGTATACATAGCTATTTGAACAATGAGAATATTTTGGCGTTATCCATTTTGCTATAACTCGCCACTTGACGGCGCTGTAGCAAATCATTACTTTATTGAACCACTGGATGGCCCTTCAGTGTATCACTTCTTGACTGTGCAAATGATCGCTATGAAAATAGGTATACATAGATATTTGAACACGGGGAAGAGTTTGGCGCTATCCATTTTCCTATAACTTGCCACTAGATGTCGCGTCTACACATGAACTTCAGGACTGTCCAGCCGATAGTCATGAAAATTCGTATAGATCGATATCTGAATGCGAAAAATATTTTCGCCGTATCCGTTTTGCTAAAACTCGCCACTAGATTGCGCTACGCCGCATGGCCTTCTGCACCGTACAAACGATTGCCTTGCAATTCGGTATGCATGATTATTGGACACAATATAACGCGATATCCACTTTGCTATATCTGTTTATTACAATGAATAGTAATCACCACAAATCGTAATATCAAAAAGTCCATTCATTCCCGTGCGAAGAACGGGTACTTCAGCTAGTAACATATAAAATTAAATGTCCTCCAAAATTGAAAATTTCTATTAGCATCCTTGAAAATTCTACCGGGGCGTAGCAACTTTTGTTTTCAATCAAAGGATTTGTCTCGGGATCTTAATTTATTATAAAAATATCATTGATATTTCACCTCTCTTTCACATGGCTCTCTGGCTCCATACCACGCAAGAATTTCCTGGGACTGTAAAGCCCAGGCATTTCAATAGCCAATGAATGCACCTTTTTTAGAACATGTGATTACTGAATAAACCATGTGACACGCACTTAAATAAGTTCCAACGTTGGTCAGAGAGGGGTTTTTTCGTCACCTCTAATGCCATGTAAAGTTGTGTGAAATGTTAATAAAAATGTCTTATGGACCAGAAGTTCTTTTATTTTCAAATGCAGGCCTTAATGGCAGTGGTCAACGACAAGGCTGGAGTTGTCGGTCGCTTTATTATGGGGGCAACTAGTAGGTGCACCAATGTTGCCCCCTGTGAAGGGACGGACACAATGACATCTACGCCCAGTCGGTTATCGAGCCTCGACCGCCGGGAGTTGAACCCGAAACCGTAGTACGGTGCTTTATCCATCATACAAGATGGTCGGCTCTGGACCAGAAGTGTGGAGTAACGTCCTCAGGTACCTGGGTTTGCCCCAACTCCCAGCTGACTTCCTAACCCTATGGTCGGCCTGGCTACAACTGCGGCCGGCCGGTCATCTTTCAGCGACGCCCAACTCAGGGCTGAAAGCCACTGTCCGAACGATCGGCCGTCCCGCCCTGCCATATGCTACACGCCCGCACACACACACACACACATATATACAGGGTGAATCTAAACTCTTGGGCAACACTTTAAGGGGTGATAGGGCAAACACTGAGGAATCGTAATCACATAGCAATCTGGGGGTGAAAAAAGCAGTTTTAACTTACCCGGTAATAGTCACTGTTGGAGAAGCATATAAGTATCCGTCTAATTTCTTAACCAAGTTTCATAAACAATAGGCTCGTCTCCAAAAATTTCATCCATGAAATAAAATAGAATTTTTAAACTATCCATTTTAGTCTTCTGTTTTCGGGGGAAAATACATTAGTTTCTGAGGAACAATGGTCGGAAAGTGCACGGTTGTTTCGGCACTTTTGTCCAAAGTGATTATTAACAGCTACACGAAGACGACGTTGCCGACCGCATTACTATGCGCCCTATCACCCCTTAAAGTTTTGCCCAAGAGTTTAGATTCACCCTGTATATATGCAATTTTAATCTTTTGTGTAAAAATATAAATTCTATGAAAACGTCGACGCTATGAAAACGCTAAAATTTATTCGCAACTTAATTTTTCTAACAAAAAAAAAAAAAAAATTAAAACGTGAATTTATTATAGATGACATATTCTTCTCTCTTACTTAGTTATAACAAACTAGATTATAAAGGAAAGTAACATTAAAAAAAATTCCGAGGAGCTCTTTCTATAAACTAATCAACTAATTCAAGGTACTGCTTCAGCAAATAATCCCTTATAGAATACTTGCATTGAATTCAGTCTAAAGTTAGATTTTCCGGAGAGGATTTTAAACATTGTTATATTCTTTACCCGTCTCATAAAATTTGATTTGGTATTAAAATGTGCCGGCAGTAGAAAGTATCATTTTTAGTTTTTTAGGATTTTACCTTTTTCACATACTTGAAGAGCATTAACATGAGTGACATTATAAAATGCGAAGAGCTTTCTGCAAAATCTCCAATGATTATAGTTGTTTATCCATAAAATAACAGGATTTTAAAGTTAGGAGTTTTTGCGTTTCATTATTATTATAAAACAAGGATCCGAAATTTTTCTTCCTGGGTTTATTAGTTGCACAAGTATAAGATGACTTTATTTAAGAGTAGTTATGCATGAATATTTAGTAGGAGTACTTCCATAAATTACCTTTGCAGTAGATTTATCTCTTTGTAATCAAATTTTAATACACGAAAACTAGTATAGAATTCGAGTAATTTTCAATAAACAATTTTTCCTTAGATGTGTTATATTTTGTGATAATTTTATCTATTTGTTTTTTTTTTAATATAGAAGAACTCTGATTAATCAGTCTAACTCGTGAGTTTTTTAATAATTTTTAAAAAGGTTTAAAGTTTTTAATAAATTATATTTTATGGGTGGGAGAGGGGTTAATGTCACCTTGTTTATGACGAATAATGCTTAAATTAAAACTTAAGTCCCTTAAAAAAAGTACTGACTATTTTTTCACAAGTCTTTTGCTATACTCTTCTCCGAATGATAAACACATGAGAGTTATGATCAAAAAATATCTGAAACAAAAGTGGTAAAGTAAATTTGCATCATTCCTTGCTATTTCCTTTAAAATATGATCTATCCTGAAACTTTCGCAAAATTTGGTGTCTTTTATCACCAATCTGGATGCTAAACGCTTTGCTAACAGACGTTAAATATTTGACGTATGGTTTTGAATCATCATTTCTGAAATTTTAAAAATGGACTGCAGTCCTGTTATACCAAGCCAATTTTGAAAGAAATTTAATTTTTTAATACTAATAAATACAATTCTTAAATATAAAGAGTTATGATATAACAACATCAAAATGTTACTTTTAACATTTTGACATTTTTCATACTCCGTTATACTTGATAGGAGTAGGCTATTCCGCTAATTATAAAAATCGTTTTGACTACGATCAGATACTAGAGAACAAAATACTTTTTGAAAATAAAACTGTCAAAAAGTAATGTAGCGTAGGTTATGTTATTTTCACATGTACCAAAAAACAAGTACTTTACTCTCTACCATTAATAATTTGTAAACATATTTTATCATTGTAAGCATGATTTAAAGCAAAAATATGATGAATAATGTTCTGAATACGTATTCTTAATAAAAATTTCCGAATACATAAATCTTCACAATTAATATTTCTATTCATTAGCAATTTTAAATGCATAGCTAAATCTCAGAAGTACTGTTTTAGAAAATCCGAAAATTACATATAAAATACCATTAATAATTTGTAAAAAAATATTAACAAATCTCTACTGCGCAGCATTTTTTTATTAATTAAAAAAATACTTCTACAAATGAAAAACTAAAGCTTTGAAGCACGTTATTTAATTTTATATTTTTATTGAGAAACTTTTATTTGAAATTTAGCTAAACGCGATATCGAATGTCTCAATTTGCATTAATAATGAATGCATAATAAAAGTGTACTAAAACGTCGAATTCTATCATCATGAGAATAAAACATAAGGCTAGAAAAATAATTATATTAATGTAATGCGTTTCAAGTAAAAGATCATCCTTTTGTTTCTAGCAATGCATATTCAATGTTCAGTTACAGTGAATTTATACTTTGAATATCATTAAAATCGTACTTCAGAGATAATTACTATTTTAGTTGTATATAATTGTCTCTCATTATTCATATTCATTGAAAGAAAAATTAAGAGAAATTTGATATTTCCATCAACAAAATCCTTTTTTACTATCTTTTTTAATTACTTAATTTTTATGTTATGAACAAGACAATGAAATAATTAATGCATATGATATATATGTATGTTAAATTACTCTTAATATATTTTTCTCTTGTTCGCCCGCCTTCTGTATCCAATAGTCCTACGGATTACTCTATGAACCTGCACAGTACTTTATTATCAAATAAAGTGTGATAGCATTAAAAACTCTCAAATAAATCTAGTGTTAAAACAATACTGAAATAACAAAATAGGAAAAAAATATACAAAGTCGCATACATAAATAAACCACTATGAATGTTTGAGATGATACAAATGATCCATCTTTCTTCTACTACAAAAGAAAACCAATACACACGCAGTAAATGAAGAATGAATACATGCATGTATAAGGATTGGCGCTTTTTAGTAAGTAAAAAGGGTGGATTCTTTGTAGCAAAGGAAACTCACGTATTGTTTTAGAATGATGAGTATTCTCCCAGAGTTTACTTTTTATATTAATCGCAGCAACGAGAAACGTTGTTATTGAAATTAATAAATTTTATTCGGTAAATAACAGTAACATATAGTACTATTTTCTTTTTCTTTAAAAATCGAAATTAAATCAAATTAAATCAGATTAAAATAGATTTATTCAGATTTAATCAGATTAATTAAAATCAGATTTAACTCATAAGAAAAATAAGTAAATAAGCAAAAAAGCAAATACAAACTTCTAAAAACTATGAAATCTGTTTTTTAAGACGTTTTGTCTTGCTGATCAAACTATGCGTGCATGGTTAAAAATAGTTGTTGCATTTGGTATTCTTCGCGCTAAAAAATATTTCATTTCTTCTCAAATCAAAAAAGATCTGTGTTTTCGAAGAACTTTTTTCTAACTAACTAACTAATTGTAAACTTTTAGACAAAAGCTTTGGATCGGATTGTCTGCCACACACGCAGTGGTTTTTTTTTTCTTTTAATCTATTTTTCAAAAGAAATGTTTCAATAATCTTGTAGTTTTAAAAAATGCACTTTTTTTTTGCTAATTAACATTTTAAAAATGTGATTTAATATCTGCATATATTTTACTAGAACTGCGCAAAATATGAAAATAAAAAGACTATTCATTTTTTAATTTTTATTCTAAATCAATCAGTCATTCTTAAGAGATTTAATATTCTGATTAGTAATGGAAAAATATTCTTGATTGAATTTAACATTTTCTGATTCATTACAAAGTAAAATATAAAATAAAGATAAATAAAAAAAGAATATTTATGAAAAAAAGGTTCTTTGAAAATTGTATACTTAATGGTGGTAAAACTATACCGGATTTCTTTGCAATAATTGGAAAAGAGAGTATATTATTGAGATACATTATAATTTGAAAATATACAAGAAATCGCAATTCTTCTAACATGGAAGTTTTCATTATATTTCAATATCAATTCAAGTGTGCTTTTTAAAAGCTGGTATGTTTCCCCATCAATGCTCGATTGAATAAGACACCGGACATTTAGAGATGCCTGAAGTGTGCACGTCCACAGTTCTGGTCTCTCGCGCGGTTGTCTATCAAACGGTCTGGAGTTTTGGGCGGTTTTCAGTAGATGTAATGTGAATGTGCGTTAGAACCCCTTAAAATGCTCTCCATGCAAGGTGTCCTTCTCCCTAAGGCAGATTGTCATTTTGCAGCTTTGGCTTTTCCAAAAAAAAAAAAAAAGCTGAAATGTTTACTTCTACTACGTAGCTTCAAGATTTTTGTCATAAAGATTTATTCGATAAAAATATGAGTTAGTTTAAACTGAATTACACTTAAAAAGAGGTTTCACTTCATAAATATCTAATAATGTATCTTGCAGTTAAAAAACAAGCCATCAACTCCAAGCGTTACAAAACGTGAATTATCTAGGAACACAGAATTCCAATATGCAATTTACCAATTTGTATAAACATTAGGAAATCCGTAGTACTGATAATAAGAGATATTCCAGTGAAAATGTTTTAAAAAAATATGTCACAGGATATAAATGCGAGAAAAGCATCTAAGAGCGTCCGATAAAATAAAATAAAAGAAAATAAAAATGGAACGGAAGAAATCACTTCAAATACTTTTAAAAGTCAGATAAACAAATTTACTACGAATTTCTTGAAAAATATTTTTCAGCCTTGATTAAACGCTGATGGTCCAGAAAGGCTAAATGGTGTTGAAAGAAAATCTATAGCAAGATAAGTGAAATGACTTTTAAGAAACGAGATTAATAAATAAGTAAATGACATTTTTTTTTTCGCGCGTATCATGATTTCCCTAAACAAAGAAATCATAATGGAATTCCTAGAACAATATTAGTTGTAGTATAAATTGAGAAGTACAAACTGAATAAGGAAAACTGCATTAAGTATACAGGAGTATGAATGCGATTTAATGTAAACTAAATAAAAGTAAGGGTAAGATGTCGTATAAAAATACCTTTATGTAATTATGTAATTCAATAAAAAACAATATGAGAGTATGAAATGTTTCTTATTAATTTATGAATTCCATTAACATGCTGACTTTTTCACAGATGTTCTTTATTTTTTAGCCTGAAATCGTTAAGTACTTAGAAACATATACTTTTAAACAAATTTTTTGTCTAAATCTTTAAAGTGGATATTCTATGCTTAGTTGAAAAATTCGTTTTCTTTAATGCAACAGAGATGTGTCTTGATTAAATACACCCTCTAAAAATTATTCGGGAAAAATTAAATTGCTATATTGGTTTCGTAAATTAAATATTGTTTGCCATAAATTATGAATTAGGTTACGTTTAATTATTATTTTTCATTTTTCTCTCGATTTGTGAATTTTACATAAACGTAATAATTATTCCCAAAGTTAAAATAGGATATTTATCTCATACTAAAATTCTTTTTTGAGAGGGTGTACATTAAAAATTAATTATAACATTTTGTTGTTGTTTTTACTGAATAAAAAATGTATTGCACATTAATAATCTTGAAGATTTTGCGTGGTGCAGAACATAATAAATAAGCACTAAGCAATAACCCGTAATGACACCAATGCAAAAATTAAAGTACCAGACCGGTTTCGGTATGTATGACATGCCGTCGTCAGTACTAGAATTAGAATAGAAAAATTTGAGAGAGATTAAGTTGGTCAATAGGAAAGCAATGATTCAGAAGAGGGTTTCTATGAGAGCCAATAGGAAAGCAGAAAATTGGGGCAACTGAGAACAGTGGGATTTCCAACATTCTAGAAGAGCGAGGGGGGGGGGGGAGCGAAATCAGCATTAAAAATACTATTTTTTTTTTTTCGGATATTGAAAGCTTGGGGAAAATTTCGTTAGCAGGTGTCCTCGCCAAGTGCCGATCTGTCGCCAAGTTTGAAGTTCGTTGGACAGTTTGTTTACGATAGCGATAGTTTCAGATATCTGTTGCAACCTCTGTTTGGAGTTGAGTTGTTAATTGGTGGTGTAGTTTGATGAAAAAACGCTCGGTGGGTTCATTAAACGATACCAGGATGTTTCGTAAAGGAATTTTGTGATTGGTTTAGGCAATTTAACTGTAATCGGTATACCGAAGTTTTATAAGGAGCTGAATTTGAATTCGATGCGTGAGTTCTTCTTTGGTGTTTGGTGAGTTATTTCGGAGAATATAAGGTGTATTTTTTTTATTTGGAAATGTGTTGTGTTGCTTGAAGTGTAGTGAATATTATGTTGTTGTTTAAAAAGAAAGTGTGTGTTTATTTGAAGGAGGCTGTGAATATAAAGTTAAATAAAAGGAAGCGTTTTGGTGTTATGTTATTATCTCTTGTGTGTTTTGGATATTTTTGAGGAGTTTCTTAAAATAAAGGTAAGTGTTTTTTTAAAGAATTTTTGCGATTGCTTAAGGTTTTCAATGTGAATTGTAAATGGATATTTGATGTTGTTATGTGTGCTATAGTGACTTTATATGAGGTGTATAACTAGGTTGTTTAATCCACCGATGTTTTTTTGAATTGAAAACGGGCCAGTGTTTGCCCAGTTTACATTAGCTGTACAACTAGGTTGCTTAATCCACTGTTGTTTTTTTAGTTAAAAACGGTCCACTGGTTGCCTAGTTTACATAGCTGTACAACTAGGTTGCTGAATCCACTGAAGTTTTTTTTTAGTTAAAAACGGTCTACTGGTTGCCTAGTTTACATGGCTGTAGAACTAGATTGCTTAATATACTGAAATTTTTTTAGTTAAAAGCGGTTTACTGTTTGGTCATTTTGAATTGCCTGTTACTGAAATTGCTGACGTTTTTTAGTGTTAAGTATGGACGGTGTATTTTGTTTTATTGTTTTTTTTTGTGTGGAATATCTGTGCAATTTTAATGTGTTAAAATGCTTTGTCTTTGCTGACAGTGCTCACCGTGTTGTATTATTTTATCGTATTCTAAAATGGTGTTTCACACGTGAAAAATTTGGCGACCAAAAAAAAAGGTGCCAAGTAGCGGGTATTGGCGACAAGGAAAAAGTCACCAAAAATAGCTGACACCCGCTTACGAAATTACTCCCGAAAGCTTCAAGAAATCCAAGTTCACTGGGGCAACGGCATTTGCAAATAAGTTTAGCGGAATTAAAGTCGAAAGTATGGTTTGCATCCCAACGATGTTTATCAATGACAGATTTGTTGTTTCATATTTTTTAACGAAAGCTATGTGCTCCTTAATTCTAAATTTAGGACGCATTCAGCTAGTCGGATTATAAGATAAACCACTCTGGAAATTGATACTGTAAATACCCCATGAATTCAAAAAAATGCAATTCACCTTTCAACTCCAAAATAATTGCGCTCATTGCTTTCCTTGACACATTTGTTAAGCGCAATAACAGTGCTTTTCCCAGTCCTGTTTATCGCAAGCATTTTTTCGATTTGCTTATCACCACACGCTCGCTCTTGTCATTCTTCCGCCCAAAAAATGGTAACCTTGTACTCATTCGTTTGAGCACTTGTTCTAACAATAACCCTTGCTTTCTGATATTATCTACCTCAGAGCCGTTCCCGTGTACAGAGACTTTGGTTACACAGTGAGTGACCGTGCATTGAAGAAATTAAATCATCCGCGTAAACTCGTATCAGCTCAATCTCCTGCTTGTAAGGACTCTATTGTCCTCCCTTATTTCTGTAAAATTAATACTCGCATGCTAAAAGTATCAGTAAATTCAATTCCAAAGTAATTTTCACACCCACGAAAAAAATAACTTTCTCGTGCCTCGAAGACCCATTTGAGCTTTTGAACTCATGGTATAATTATAGTCAGTGGCGTACCGAAAAAGTCCGAGCCCCCTCCCCCCCCCCGCAATTTTTTTTTCTGGGGACTCCTTTGAAGTACTTATGTAATTACTAATGATTTATTCAATCCCTTGCATTTATGGTGCAAAATGAATGAATCTTTATAATTACAAAGATAAGAAACAGAAAAAAATGAAATAATTGCTATATTTGTAAGTTTAAAATTATCTAAAATGTACCGATACTTGAATCTATAAATATGAAACACCGTTTTTATACAAAGCAAATATTTTGTTAATGGTTCATCACACTTTTAGAATGAATTAGCAAATAACCCATTTTTCGCACGGGGAGAATAGTCTCACTTTATTCATTTTGTATCAATATATAAAACATTTTATGAAACCATATGAAAGGAAAAATTTGCTGAACATTATATCATCTCATGCATATAGCGAGTAAGTTAGTGCGCACAAGATTTCGTAGGAAAAAATAATGCTTGTGTGAATGTCACCTCTTTATAGAGTGTTGTACTATCCTAGGTGGAAATGCTCTGAAATTTTGGAAAAATTAGATATTTTTAAGCCTTAAATTAGGCTAAAAAGAATATCCAAAGCTTAAATACTCCAAATCAACATTTTGTTGCCTGTGAATTACTTCATTAGCCGTTTTTCGTGATATTGGGCAATTTATCACCAAAAATTGCAAATGTTGGCAAGCATTAGGCACGGAAAAAAACCTGTTATATAAGGAGGTTTTAAAAGCGTGAGGTAAGATATTTGAAATCACACTTGAAATTCTATATTTAGCAGAAAAGAAAGAAGTTCAATCCATATAAATTCTAGTTCTATTAATAGAACAGAAATTCCTATTTTTAACCTATGTCTTCTCTATGGTTCAATCTAATAATTCATGGCTCACGAAGATTAAAATAAATAAATAAATAAAAATTATCTGTTCTCTATTTGAGAAATTATGGAATCATTTCAAGTTTAACGTTATTTTCCATTACAGTCTGTTAACATAACTGGGATTCTAAGTCATTTTTAAACACTTGACATCAGAATGTCATCAATCTTATTTGCTGTAGATAGCTTTACATAAAACAATCCCATATTATTGGTCACTTTTTATTTGATAAGGTAGCGGAAAAGTTCTTTAAATGTGGAAATTCTGAAATTTTCCCTAGAAATCGGAGAAGATGTAGATTTTAGAAATTGTGAAGTCGTTATGGTCTTTTCGGCATCGCTTTACAAATCTGAGAGCAAATTTCAAGCCAGTCGATCGAACATTGTGGATTTACATAATACAGAGACAGATTTTTACATTTATACATCTGATAGTACTAGTTTATCAGGACTATGTAAATATTTAAAGTATCATTTCAGTGAATCAGAGAGTAAGGTTTTACAGTTATTTAATGTAAGAGTGTTACAGAGATTTCAATAGGAAAAGGAATAAGCCCTATGAAAAATCGCACTGTAAATTTTTGTATGTCTTCTATGCATATTTTTCTGCCAGTTCTTTGTAAGATGCTATAAAACAATGTTTTTCTCTCTTACGCTCTGCTGTTATTTGAAAAAACGAAAACTGAAAATTCATATTTGTAAATATATCATTTTTTTAAAAATAATTAATTGTGTGGGGGCCCCGCTTCTACTTAGTTCCCCCGCACTGCAGGGGCTGTGATGGCTTACGGTACTCCCCTGTTTACAATATCAATTCTTAGTATGGCTTAAATTATATCGGGTAAACTAAACGTGCTCTTAAATTTAGAATCAAAGAGAATTGAAAAGGAGAAAAACATGTAACCAAGAACTCCGTTATCGCTAAACATTGTTGGGATGATAACCATACTTTCGACTTTAATTCAGCTAAACTGATTTGCAAACCTCGTTATCCCCAGAGAATTAGATTTTCTTGAAGCTTTCAATATCCACAAAAACATAAATAGTTTTCTTAATTTTGATTTCGCTGCCCCCCCCCCCTTTCTGTATGTTAAAAATCGCTCTGTTCTCAGTCAGCTTAATTTCTCGTTTTCCTGTTGGTCCTTACAAAACCTTCTGAATCTCAGCTTTTCTATTAATCCCCGTAAACACTCGCCTGAATCTCCCTCTTCCTTTTCTATATAAGCAAATTTTTGACATTCTAATACTAGCACTGACGACTGAATGTCAGACATGCTGCTATTTTGAATTTTGTATTGGTGCTATTATACGTTGTTTGTTAATGCTAATTTGTTATATTGAACATTGTTTACGAATATATCAAGAACAATCTCGAGTTTCAATTGAATTCTAGTAAAATTATTAATTTCAACATGTTATTTATTGATATAGCAGTCAATTAAAGCCCTTATACTTTGAATAAACGTGACTTTCCTATAAATTGATAATTTGTGTTAGTATTTTATTTCAGTACTGTATTAATAGCTAATAATGAGCCAATGAAGAAAATATTATTTCATATATTTTAATAATTAAAAATATGAAATTTTAAAATAACGTATTGTATTTCCTATTTATTTGTCTTATGAGCCTAGAAAAGAATAGTTAAAACTCTTATTCATATTTTTACTAACGGATGTATCCTTATTTATTTTATGATACATTACAGAGTCGCTATGATATTACACAAATAATTAAACAAGGAAAGAAAAAAAATAGGACAATGATTTAGTGTGAAAACATTATAAACAAAGTAATTTAAATTTTTAATGGTAAAACAATTAATGATTAATGAGACTGACAAAATATGTTTCTAAATGAGGAATGCAGAGTATGAAAACATAATTAAAACAAGTGTCATTATATCAATTAAATGGGACATTTCAATGTTTTAAGCATATTTAAATGTGAAATAATTATCAATCATCATAATTGAAGATATTTACATCACTGAATTTCGTCAGATTTAACTAATTTACATAAAACAAATCACTTATATTTTAATGGGCATCAAAATTGCATTACGTTCACTTTTTAAGGAATTTCATAATATCGTAAGCTAAATTTTCGTCAGCTATTCAAAATTTAAGCAAATTAGTGTACTTTATTTTTATTCAGAATATCTTCGATGTAACGAAATATAAGACATTTGTTTTTAAGCAAATACAGCCACAGAATTTCATAGCCAATTTGTAATTTAAGATTGCAAAATATGCAATTTACACATAGAAATATCTCATTATGTCTCTGTTAAAAATGCTTAGATTGCATCTAGTTAAAAATATATGTGTAAGCTCGTTTCAAAAATAAGGTATTCAGTATCTTTGTTATTGTACATTTATAATTATACCCTCAAGAATATAGATAGACGAAAATCTATATCGTATTATTTAAAAATGAGTTAAACAGTTTAAACATGTTATGTTTATTTTTGTCTTTTCATTTAAGCAAGTAAAATGCTGTTAAAATTTTTCAAATGTTAAAAAAGGATTTTTTTCTTTTTTTTTCTTATACATCTACAGTTATTTAATTTTTTTTCTCGTATGCATTTTTATCTGGGACATCTAAAAAAATAACACTCTGCTTTACATTCAGTAATTGCTTTGAAAAATATTACTTCATGAAAATTTAGTAAGAAATGTTGCCGTTTAAGATCGTTTGCAATTTTTATAGTAAATCAAAACATTAAAAAAATATATTTCTTTCTATTTATATTTAATTTTTTGCTGAACAAAATATTTATTATTTGTAATTTTATTCCATATTTTTATCTGCGATAGTCGTAACATTCAAAAATTTAGATACATTATTAACAAGCTTAAAGCTATGTCTTACTAAACAGAAAAATTTTGTATAGTTTTAAACATTGAAAAATTGAGTAACAGCATTTTATTACCTGTTTTCTATTTCTGATTCAAATGCCATTTAATCAGTAAATAAGTGCCATGTGAAAATAATAAACAGTAAAGGAATTAGATAATGATTCAGCTAATATTTTAACGATATAAAAAATAATGATATTTTTTATGATTATTATTATACTTAAGTAGTTATTTTTTGTATATTTTGCATTTTCTGAAATAATTTAAGATGGTGTTTAGTATAAAAAATATATAAAGTATGGAAATCATTTATGGCAGATATTTGAGAAAAATACATAAAATGTTTAAATTATCAAAAGTCAAACATCGCACTACGCGTTTTACCCCCAGAAGATGAAGTGACATCTAATTTCACCGACATCATGCATGACATTTTGACAGATTTATCATGGTAAATGGTTTATATCCTCCCATTTCAACTATATTTCTCGTACTTATGCAACTGTTTTGTCAAAACTAACGTTTAACTACTTATGCACTTTTTGATGCATGGCTTAAATCCGATTGCTGTAATTGCTAATCGCATATACGAATGACAAATTATTAACTCAAAATATAACTACTGAAACGCGTATCAATCTTATATTAACCCTAATACCAAATCTTTATAACAAGGAAAACATTCTGTTTATATTAATATCGTGGGAGAAAAAAGGCAAACCCGATAATCTCGAGTAGCTATTTCTTGGAGTCACGGAAAGTGAAACTTTATTTTGATTATCACAGATTTTGCGACATAGATCACCTTTCACTCTATTGAGACATTTAGTGAAGTTAAAAATTGAAATACAAAATTAAGGAATTCGTAGACTTCCAAATTTTTAAAATAGAAGTTTTTTTTTTTTTTTCAATATTTTATCTATTTAAGGTAAATGCTCCGATAGTGAGCCCCCTAAGGATATATCCTCATTTATCATCTTAACTTTAAGTTTTGTTAATTTATATTTTTCTATGGTTGTTCTAATTCATATCTAAAGTAATAATTATCTAAAACAATAAAAGAACTGTTATATAATTAAAAAAGTGTTAAACCTTAAGTTACTTCTATAGCTTCAACATAAAGCAAAATTTTGATGTTCGGAGGTGGGCATACCAAAAGTAAGACACCTAGATTTGTGAAATGGTTAATGAAAATCGAATGAAGTCCTTACAAGAAATAATAATATCAATGCATTAATATGATACAGTTTAAAAAATACACTAAAAGTGGCAGATAAAATGTTTTATTTACAGATTCATCTCATTCATGTCACATGAGATTTACATATTTTCTCTATCATACAATTTTTTATCCGTGATATACGTTAATTCTCGATACTCCATTTTAAGTTCTGTTTGGGATATTAGGATATTAAATCTTTATATGTTATGTTGAATAAATTTTTTTCAACTGTTTTTAAAGGCCCTTTTTTAAAAAGATTTTAGCCTCTGAATATCTACTGCTTCGTCCTTTGTTTCGTGGATTATACACACACACACACACACACATTTTTGTGCATTTCCTTTTCCTGCCATGAGGGACACAAGAACAAATTCATTTTCTTTCAGTTCTAATTAACGAGGTATTGGGAATCCTTTTTCTTTGCTAATATCACAATCAAAGTTGTTCAATTCATTCATGATGGAATAATCAAGAGAAATTGAAAACTGTGGTGGAAATTTTCTGCTTTTTTGTGTGCACAACCTTTTTAAGTTCATTCTCCATTTTCTTCATTTTTAATTTTTTTTTTGAGCAGCTTTTGCGATTTTAGTATCTTTTTAGAATACATAATCATTTGTGAATTTAGCCACAGCAGGAAGTTTCTCTTGTTTTCTCTTTTATTTTTTTATTCATCTATCTTCTGTGTTCAGAAAAGAGCCGTATTAAATGGTGCTGGAATATTTTTAATGGACTAGCAATGAAATAGTCAACATTGTTTACTTTGTTACAGAGGCCACCTAATTCACCGATTGTTGCCTTGCCACCAGAATTAACATTTAGTGATTGTCCGTTTATGCATTTGCATTACAAACTTTTTGTGACTGTGTTTTAACTTTGTAACAAAAATTTTGGCTTTAAAACAAATATTTGCCTACAAAGTTTTTTATTGAAGCTGTTTCATTTTCATACTAAACTAGGGGTGTGGTCCGGTCATTTCTTTAAGTGGCTCTCCTCTTATAAAGGTTGTGTAGCCCTACATGAGTGCACCAGTAGTGAGCTATTAGTAAACCAGAAGTGGGCTATGTGGCTTACTACTGGTTCTGATAAAAATAAAACAAATCTAATTATATAAAAAGACTTTGCAATAAGTAAAAATTTTACTAAATATCATAAAACAGTCTTTTTGAGAAAAGCATGCATTGCGGTACTTGGCCGCCCCCTTTGTCCACTTCTGGAGCATTTAGTAAAACATTGATCTAAATTTGGGCCATTCATCACTATCCATGAATTATCGTTATAATTTCATTCATTGACAGTTTATAATACATTCACTATATAATCAAATAATATCAATATTAATTGATTTTAAATTCAAGTAGAATATGAGTTGGTTTGAAAGAAGACTTGCCTCTTAAAGAGATCACTAAAAATAGGCTTGAAATGCTTCTCTCAGAGACCAACTTCAGTAAAAAACTTTCTTGTTCCTAAATAAACATGAAATTAAGAATGCACCTTTGCTTTCTTTTCATAAGGGTTTCAGCCAATCAGAAGTTGAATTCTTATCGCAACACATAGTAGGAATTTCTTGTTTTTCAATTTAAAATTTCTAATGCCTCACTACTGGGACATGGCCCACTTCTGGAGCACTTACCTTATTTAAAATTTCAACGGTGTGGTTTTTTCCAAGCAAACAAACAAGCGAGCAAATATATCTATATATATTTAATGACTTGTATGTGCTGTTATCTGTTATTGTTTTTAATAATTTACATAGATGGTAAAAACTTACAATTCTTCCACCACAGTTGCAGTGTTCCGTTTACTACAGGCTTAATCTACAAACTTATAACTATAAAACTAAGTAGTTTTTCTAAACTCACACATTTCCAAAAATAAGTCTGCAGGTACAGTGTGGACGGTATAAATGATTCATACTTCTTAGTTAGCAAAATAATCTGGTTGAATTCACTGTGATAATTACGCAGAATTTAGCAGAAAAACGTTCTGTTGAAGAGCAGAGGACCTTTTAAAATATTTGTAAAATATTGATCTCTACTATTAGAACTAGAACGACGACGAAGGTATCTCGTGAGTGAGATGCAAACAACCGTACTTCTCCTAACATTAAGAATCATGATGAAATCTGGTGTTAAAGTTCAATTAAAATGGTAAAAACCTTTGTTCATAATTATACACATTGAAAACATAGTGCAGTACATATAGTTCATATTTCTGAACGTCGCATTTCATGCTGCAGAACCGTTCGCTTAATTTCGGGCTTCCTGAAATCTTCGAGTGACATTGTATTGGCTATCTTCACTCCAGTAGTTATAGTAGATCGCAATGGTTCAGACTTGCTTCTGTACATGAGTGTTTTAATAAATTTATTTATTTTTATTTCCTTATCACACCATGTTTATCGAGAACTTTTAATGTTAAGTTTTACTGCGTTAACAAAAATTTCCTGTTAAACCATTCTTAAATTTTTATACTTTTTATCTCTTTTTAGTTATTCTTTTATATTTTCTCTTTATAACTTTAGTAAATCTTTAAATAAAACTTAAAATAGTGTGCTTTTGAACTCCAAGTAATACCTAGATAGCCAAAAAATATTCAGCCCTAAATCTAAACATCAATTCCCAGTTGATATCTAACAGTTCTCAATGGATATATAAAAAATGTTGCAATGAAAAATATACAAGGAAGCTTTTTATATTTGAAGATTTATTAATGTAGTAAAAACAGCATGCTCCTTTCTATAATGCCTGTGACAGTAAAAAAAAAATTACTGTGGAATAATACACCTTTAAGGCATAATACGCAGTCATTAACACATGCATATTTTTTAAATGTTTGGGATGATTCATTGTCACTCTCTTTTAAGTGCTTAACTAAAGAAATATATAGGTACCTTACGGAAAACGAGAAAGTAATGATTTTATCCAGACACTAGAAAACACCATATTATTTTTTCTTACTGTGAAACAATTTCGTAAAAGGTGTTTAAAACGAAAGATGTAAAACGCTTCTTAATTTTCTTCAAAATGATTTACTTTTAAACTCACCTTTAAAACATGGAAACATTAAATTGGTGTTAGAAGGGAGAAAATGTACCAGGCATAAAAGTCTTAAAATCTTAATAGCTTTTCGCTGATGTTTCTCTTAATTTTATGTGAGACTTTCGGATAAAAGGACAGATGGTAGTTATTAAAAGATATTAACCTATCAGAAGCATGTTTCAGTCGCTCGCATTTTCATATAAATCAGGAGCTAAATCTTTTGTGTCTGCCTCATCCTGATATTGTGCGTAATATTTTGTGATAAGAAATATATAATAAAATGATTCGCTTAAATGAAGACAATAAATGATGTGAATACATATAAGAAAGGCGATTTTACTTTTACATAATGTTGCTGAGTCAAGCAAAATGGAGTTAATTTTTGGTGCGTAATTGCTAAGAGAAAGTAATACTATAAATGTAATTTTCCATCGGTTACAGCGCTCTTAAAACTGTCCGTGGGATATTAAAATCTGAATGTAAAGATTTTTATAAATCGTGTGTACTGTTTTCAAACTGATAAAATTAAATTATTTGACTGTTCACAACATAAACAGTATATTACTGTTGTTAAAATACGTAAGAATTGCTCCAATTTTTGCTGCGATTCCTACTATATACATGTAGTATACACTAATTTAAGTACTTTTCTACAATAATTTCTTCTTCACATATGCAGTAAGCTTTAATTCAAGCATTTTTTATTTATTTAACGCAACGTTTGATTCTATATGATATTGGCAAACCAATCATATTCGTCAACGGCCATACTGTGCGAAAAAAATCAGTTGCAATTTTCTAATTTAAATTCTGCTTGGACAGTTCATGGAAGAGCGGACAGATGAAAACATTGTGTAATGTTGGTACTTTGTTTTCTCCTCTGTATTTAATTCGACGGTATTTAATTTTTCTTCGGGTATTTAATTCAACTATATTTAGAATACTGAACAGCAGCATATTTTCAATACAACTATTTTGCAGTCCTTTATTAAATACTGATAAGGGAAATTGAGTTTTCTTCAGCTCTACGTTTATTATTTTTCTTTTCTTTAAACATTATAGAATAACATCCTAGCAGTATTTCAGAGTTTCTTAATTTCCAAATAATAAGGAATCTATCAGAAGTTGTTAAGCTTAAAATCGTAAACCATAAAGAAATTCTGCTCATATTTTGTCTTAAGAATTTTACTTTGTTACACAGTAAAATGAAACGTGATACCGAAATCCACCGATTCTTTCTTATTTCTAAATATATCTGCTGTGGGCACCACATAATTTCCTTCTACGTCTATTAAATTATAAATATTTCCCATGAACTTCATCTAAACTTACATCATTTAAAATTGGGAAACGATACTGCAATAATTTCAATTTTCAGTGATCTTTTGCAAATAATAGGCGACATCGCCAAGCTGGGTTCTGTTTTAAAGACTTATTTTTCGCACTTGATTTGCAGATAGTTGTCACTATGGTTGTTATAGTTTCCAAGTTTTTGAGACTATCCCAAATAGTGATTGATCACAGATTTTTAATTAATTTAAGGTATCCATAGACCTCAATGTATTGAAAGTCTATGGTGACCGTAGGAATAAATCATCCAGACGATTGCAATCAGAAAAAGGGAAGAACAAGTAGATGTTACTGTAGTTCTAAACACAAAGTTTCAGCATTCTACCTTTAAACTTTTTTTCAGTCATGCGAGATTCGTATTGATTTTTCGCGCCAAATTTATCGATATTTTGGTCAATTTCACTTGAGATTTCGGCATGATCTAAACAACGACTGTTAAGAGACATAATATATTGAAGATATCCAAAGGTCTCAATGTATTGAAATTCTTTTAGGTGTCTCCGTAAATAAATTAATAAACTATCTAGTGGATTAGAACAGGAATAGGGGAGGTGTGCAAATAGATGTTGCAACTATCTATCTGTCGATATATCTATCTATCTATCAATCTGTCTATTTATCTCTCTGTCTCTCTCTCTCTCTCTCTCTCTCGCTCTCTCTCTATATATATATATAGATCATATCATATATATAGAGATCATATCATATATATAAATGAATTTTGGCAGGTATGTATGTTTGTATAGACGTACATATGAAGCTCATAAATTCCAACACTGTTTGACCGATCACCATGAAGTTTGGTACATCTGAGTCTTTTTTCATCGACAAATTTTTATGCCATACGTTTTACTTTAACTCTCTACTGCGTGGCGCTGCAAAAATTCAAATTCTATACCATTCATATTTATCTATTTTCATTTTACAAGACTGAGAACTCTAGAAATGACTTAAGGTTTCGTTTGAATGCTGAATTTGATAACTTAAGTAGCAGTAATATATTCGGTTGCTATTGCAATTATGTTAAAATAGAATATGAAATTACTTATTTCTTAAATAAAATATCTAGTAAATTTGACTTCCGTTCCATGTAACGGGTTTGAAAATGCATACAAAAGCTTAGTAAGGGTAATAAGATCTTTCTCAAAAGTCACGTTTAGAACGTTTACATTTACAAAAGCACCGTGATTGTCAGGGAAATGGAGTGCATTTTTAGAATCAGAACGTATACAGAGAATCGAATGTTTCATGTAGGGATTTTTTTTTTTTTTTTTTGTATTTAAGTTACGAACAATATTTTAAGACATTTTTGTTAGGTTAAATTTCAGTAAGGTCGTAGGTCGTTTCAGCATGACAGCGCTAATGCATTAATTACGCTTTACGAATTACACGATAAAATAAAACAGTTCACATCATGTAATGCTATTTCTGCGGTATTAATGCTATAACTTAAGCCTAAAAACAGTATTACATGAAGTAGAAACAACGCATTTTTAAAGTGAAGAGTTCTTGATGCATTCTGCAAACCGTGAAGTTCTTTTTTTTTTCATCGCGAATGGCACTCACTCATACGCGTTTGTTTCATCATGCTGCAATCACCACAGGTTTCGCAGATGGGTAAAGTCCTGAGTTCTGGCCCACTGCGCGACTGCAAATCTAATGGTGCGGGGTTTTGGGCGGTTGCCTCCAGATGTAACGTGAATATACTCCAGAACCGCTTAGAAATTTCTCCGACCAACGCTCCTACCTCCCACTGCCCGCCAGGCAAGTAGCCGTCGTGTAGCTTTGACTTAGCTGTAAAACTGTTCCATCTCAAGTTTGTATTCATGACGTCAAGAATCAAAATATTTTGCAATGTTTTAGAGTTTCCACATCGTTGGGATTATTTCAAATTACATGTATAAGAAAAATCCTACTGCGCATTTCCTACCGTGCGAAGAACAGGTATGCAGCTAGTACAAAATAAAATAATAACATCAACCTATTTGTGCATATATATTTTTGCGACTTCTTCGATTTTTACTTTCCCAACATTTACCATGTAAGGAAAGTATTGTAATCATGAAAATATTCGAATTCGAGATTTTGGTGTATTTACACGGTTTGAGGTCTTCTGAATTCATTTATGCTATTTTTACGAGATGTGTGTGTGTGTGTGTGTGTGTGTATGTGTGTTTGTGTGTATGTGAGTGAACACGATAGCTCCTGAACAGGGCATGCGATTGAGCTCAAATTGGGTATATATGTTATAAACCACCGTCGCAAGACCGGTATTGATTTTGGTGTGTATAGGACTTACAGTTTTTCTACAGGGCTACGACAAAGATTTCTTTTACATTATGGCCTATGGGAAGAAATTCTTGAAAGTGCGTTAGCGTTTAAACGGTACATTCGATCGAGCTTCAATTTGGTATATATGTTTGAATTATTCATCGATTAAAATTTATTTAAATGCTTGGTAATGATCTTAATCTTAAGTGTTCGGAAAGTCGAGTAGAGTTACTCCAGATTTTTTTAATACCAGCAATAATAGATAAATATCTGATGTCAACTTCTTGAACAAGGTATGGTTTCATTTAAGATCATTATCTATAAAAATTGAAATGTCAACATCCTACTGGGTCATTTAAAAATATTTTGAGGAGTTGAGGTTCAATACTCGTGAATAAAGGCTAGGGATAATAAATAACGTTTTCGACTAGGGATGGACGCGAGACGAGACAGAGATTTTCAGTTTTTTTGCGAGACGAGACACACATTTTTAACATTTCCATATAGGGATTTTTGCGAGACGAGACACCTATTTTTCGTCTCGCGTCCATCCCTATTTTCGACTGATAGCAAAAATGCCGTCCCAAAAAAGGGACACTTGGCATAAATAGGTTAAACTGCTTTATATAGTTTAATATAGTTTTTGAAGTATGGGGGGTTACGTACATATACAGGTATGCATTTAACAGTCGTCACGAATAAACTCGTCAAAAGGGACCGGGGATTGATACATACATACATGCGTACTTACGTACGTTGAGGCATCACGCAAAAATACGTCATTAATTCTTAAGTATAGTTAGAGACACCGAAATTTCAAGAAAAGACACTGAATAAATCTACGTCAATTTATCAAAACTTTTTCATAACTGTGCTTAATTTACTATTTGATTAGTAATGATTCAGTATATGCATATTTTATATTTTAATAATTTCTTTTGTTTATTTTATTTTTTTGTTTTATATATTTTTGTTATTTTTTTTTTAAGTGAAACTTCTTTAGGCGCGTTGATAGTGAAATTTCAAGGTCGCGTCACGGCCGTAGCGCAATGATTAGGCTGGGACGATTTTGGATTTTAACAGACGGAGAGAGCTACCGGATAGATCGCCTGAGAGAAAGAGACAAAAATAGTGAGCATGCTATACTCTATTGCTGCAGAGAGTTTTCTTTCTCCTCTTTGTGCTACATTCGTTCTTAAGAAAGTGTACGCATGCACTGAATGTAAACACACATTGTGCACTCGGAGACGAAAATGGTGGAGCGCTGACTTAGAGTTTGTAAAGTCAATTATCAATGTTATATTTTTGATCAGAATCTCCAGTATTTTGAAACTGATTTATATTTATTGTTATTAAAAAACTATTATTCACAAAAACCGATATCCAAGTAAGTAATATTTTATATATTCTTTTTGTATACGTCCTCATTGTAATTTAAAATTTAAAATCCATGTATATTAAATGATTTTTATGTTTGTCTAATGACTTAGTGTGCTTAGTATATTTATTATTTTATTTACTGATTTTCAAATTCTATTTTAACACTGAAAAATTAACCAAACGAACTTGTAAAATATTTATACATTCATTTTTTTAAAATCTTTGTAATAGTATGCCTCAATCCTTTGACTACCTACAACATCTCACTTTTGATTTGTTTTCAAATGTTATCTTTAATTTTAGTCTTTAATTTTTTATCTCTGACTACTTATTTGACAATCGAACAGATTTTTCACCAAAGAAGTTTTACTTCTGACATGTGTACTCTGTACACACGCTCTTTTTTTTTTTAAATCGAACAAAACCATGTTAGAGTAATTTTCCCCCATAAATTTGCTAAAATTGCAACTGAGTTAAAATACTATCAAAATTCGAGCTTTTAAATTTACTATTTTTTTAAATTCAGCTTTAATTATGTAAGTTGTGAATTTTCGCCTTTTCAAATACTCCCTTGAGAAGCGATCTCACATATCCCCTGTGTAACAACAATCAATGCGCCATTTTACAAAACTCTTCACTCACAAAGTTCGACGGAAAGAGAAAAGTTCAACTTCACTCTTGCTTCACTTTCAACTACTCCCCAAATACCTCGAATAGTCTGACTGAGTAACAGCGGCATAACCTCCCCCCCCCCCGTGTAATTAGTCCGAGTTCAAAATAACTTTCCTCTTTAGTAGCAGCTCTTCGCAACTATTCTGCAGCAGAACAAAATGTATTTACCTCGACCACTGTAAAGAACTGCGAACTAACGATGCACTTGCATCACGGGTAAGTAGAATTGTGAAGGCTTCGGGCAAGCAATTAAGCAACGAGCCTGATATACTTGTGTTCGGGAACAACAACGGGGTAGAAAAAGGAAGGGAGGAAATGAAGAAAAACCGGAGTTCGTTTTGGACGTGATTGATAAAATAATTCGATTAAGCTTCCAATTCGATTAAGAAGATTGCTTCTCTAATGCTCTCTTCTTGTAAGGGACTTCCGAGTGTCGATAAGTTTCTTGACCTTAAATAGTAAACAGTTTGGGAATGTTACGGCTGACATTTGCCACTCCAGATGAGTAGTTTGCTGCTTAATACCTAGCATAAGGTAAACGAGAGAAATTAACAATTTAAGCTTGTTTGGTAGGATAAGAATATTATAGCATCTATACCGTAGATACAGGGTATTTCACGAAGTGCCCCTAACTTTGAAAATAAATAACTGAAAAATGTTAGTTGATAGAAGTCTCAAAACAGTGGTATGCATATCGAAAGAACCTCAAAAATTTGATACAGAAAAGACAAAATTGCGCTGCCTGCGATAATACAGATCTAAGAAAAACGGCATTTGTCGCACACATGACAGCTCCATGGCACAAAACTTAGTGTATGGGCTGCAATCTCTTGCGGAGGCGTCATTGTACTTTTTCATCTTTCGAGAAACGACGATGACTAACGGTAAATCATGCTTATGAAACAATTGACATCACTCAACAGCCGTTGGATGATCGACGGGATACTACATGGTTTATGTAAGATGGGGCTTGCCCACACCATACACAATACTTTTTTTAACTTTTTGGACAAATAGGCGTGTATTGATTTGCATATTCTCTGAACTTCACCCCCTTTACCCAACCACCGAGATTTTTTCCTGGCTACGGCCTTGGCCTGTAGTGAGAAAGATGCGCTTGTTAAATAGATTTTGATGTGATTGTTCTGGGTATATCTTTCTCACGTCTTTATTGCAGCTTATAGCGCCATCTATCGGCACAATTTGTTACTAAAATTTTGTTTTCAGTTTCAGTTTTACGATATTCTTAATTAACATACCATTTGTTTCATGCTTCTATCTATAACCTTTTTTAAGTTATTCATTTTCAAAGTTAGGATGAAACACCATGTTTAAGGTAAGTGTAAGGAATAGTAAAATTAAATTACACCCATTCAAAAAATGCAGTGTGTTCACAATTCCCTATTCAGGGCGGTGTACAGCGAAAACTGCTGGTCAGAATGCTATCGAATCGACAGAAAGAATTAATGAGATCATGAAAGAGAGATATTCGTGGACAAACATAATTCAAAAAATTACCACGATGTGGCATTTTACAATGTTACATTTATGAGTATATGCAAAATCACTCATCGTGCACAGGTCTAAAACATAGGTCTCACAACCTCTTCATTGTTTACATCACAACTTCTTCGTTGTATTTGAAAATGTGTATTTGTCTGTTTTATCAGCACTAAAACGTTATAAAAGGTCATGTGGTGGTGGTTTTGTATTTTTCCCCCGAGTAAATCTCTCTCTTATTGTCTCCTTAGGGTTTTCTGTAAATTTAGTAGCGTTATGACCAGTAGTTTAGCCTGTACACCGGTCCGAATAAGGAAACTTTTAATTATGAACAACCTGTATTTGAGTGTAAATCTAAGTTCATTTTTACGTAGTACGTGAGTCGCTTTTTGATCAAAAACAATACCTATATTTGAAAACATCACAGGAGATTTGACTTAAACTCGAATAATTTTTTGAAAGAGTGTAGTTATACAAGTTATCTGTCTGTCCTGTATAATATGAAAAACAATTTATATCCTAAAATATTTATGCACTGAATTGTTTTTCATGAGAAACATTATGTTTTACATATCCACTCTATTTTCAGAAAAAATCTTTGATACATTTTAACAGATAAAAATCAATGAAATCAGCCAATTAATTTTTTTATGTGTGGCAATGTTATTATTTTTATTATTACTGTAGATCATCATCATCATCATTTTTTTTTCGATTATTACTTTACTTAATTCGAGAGGTTGACGTTAGGTAGACCTAGGGAAATTTCATCTTAACTGAATATTATTTTAGGATCCTTACCGTTCGTTTGTTATGATAGCTTATTTAATATATCGATTCAAAATTAATTGTGTACAAATTAAATTACTTTTTGAAAGTAAGTCTAAGGACAATGCATAACCTCCAAAAGTCTCATCAAAAAGCTTTCTTTCAAATAAAATATTAGACTAATTTCATTCAAATTGGACACATTTTAAAACCATCATTATGTACAGGAGAGAGCGGGGTACATTGGGTCAGGAGGTACAGGTGATTATTGAAGATATTTTTCGTTCAGTGAGTACTTTTCAGATGAGAAAATTATTTAAAGTAGGTACCAAACAACTTAATTCTGTGGTAAAGGTAAACATCTCTCTTTGATTGTAGCGGGAAGAAAGAGTCTATTTGTTTTCTGATTATCTGCATGAAATTTGAAGAAATTAAGACTTTATTTTATTACACTTTATGGGGTGCAGTGGGTCAACAAAAAGTACTTAAAAATATTTTTTTTTATTGTACAAAATCTTTTCTTGAAATTGAACTAAAATTAATTAGGCTATCCAAAAATCAGAAAACATAATCCATTGGTTTGATATTCTGTTTTAAAAGTGCTTTAAGAATTATAGTTAAAAATCTAAAAATTGACCAACTATACCCCCTTTTCCCCTACACAAAATCTATACAGCAATTTTAGCTTACACTCGAATACATATTTTCTAGTATGTGGAATGATAATGTTTAATTTGTTTACTGCGTTTTATAATTTTTTTAACCGTTAATCTTGTTGTCCTGCCATTTTTCATTCTCATCGTAATCATAACCTTCCTGATTATGAAATGTTGGAGCTTTTTTGTAACCGAGTAAATGTGGACCTTTTCTACAATTAAAACGATAATATTGCATTATTTTTTTAATATGTGTCATTTTACTAAGATTTAATATTTTTTGCAGATTATTATTCATCCATCAGAAAATGCCCTTATTTTAACTTTTGATGCCAACGCACAAAAAAGAGACTTTAGGGTGGTGTATGTGAGTTGGAGTATATGCACAACGTAAAAACGACAGTGCAGATTTCGGCAAGTCTGAGCGGATCATTTTTAAGGGTACAAACTTATTTTTAAGATGCAATTTCAAGGATTTTCTTTACTGACCTTGGAATTTTCACAAAAATACATTTTAGACGTTGAAAGAAAATTGAAAGTTATCTCTACCGAGTGTATGCACTTGCCCCATCTATTGAGGCAACTGCATTCTCTGCCCTTATCTCTTATAATATGTAAAATAGGAATATGCTGGAATCAGAGGATACAGAACTTTCTGAGAGCTTTCTAACACGTTTTGCAGAACTGAATTATCTCTGATAGCTTTTGAAATACGAACTTTTTTATGTGGCGGGAAAACTCGATCTTCAAAATGGTTAGAAACATTGCTGTGATTTTACTTACTAAGTTGGGTTAAATCTAAATCCGTACGTTGTTAATGAATATTTTTGATAAAGGAGTTCCTTTAAGTATTAGTTCCATTTTTAACACTTAAATAAATCTTTTTATTCATTAAAAATATGTGAACAAAAATTAACTCGTTGTTATAAAACCAATTATATTTAATACTTGCACTATGTACACTATATTATCCAATTTCTTGTTCCATTGGATGTTGTATGTATGAAGAGAGTTGAGTATTAGAGACAACTTTTTTTGGGCGCCTCAGGGAAGAGTGTGGTAAAATTTTCATGGTGTCTAAGTGTGTGACCTCACCGATGTACTCATTTTCAGGATAATTGGAAGGTGCTTGTCTTTTTATTAGATATTCTTCCCACAAATTTTAATACTGGGTTGCTTTCAGTGTTTATGTATTGAATGATCCCTACAAATGTTAATAACAAACCATTCTGCAACCTGATTTTAGGTATAAAACTTATTTGGTCTGACAAGTGCACATTTGGTGTATGCATTTGCCCCGTAGCAACAAAAAAAGGGTTAAGTGCACAAAGCCCCTTGTTTTTTAAACAATAATAGATATGTAAACAAAATAAAAAAATGATTGAAAAGTACACTTAAAAATTTAAAAGAAGAGCCAGTAAATATGAAACAAATATGAATTCACTAATTTAAATAAATGTTTTAAAAACCCTTGCGAACTTTTACTCAGAGAAGAAATGACGCTATCTTTAAAAATATGTATGATACAAAGCGAAATAATTCTAAGTATAATTTTATAATACTTAGTACTCCATAAAGTATGATAAAAGAGAAGGCTTTTGGTGCAAATTCCACTGCCGTAGTGCAAATATTAAAGAAATCAGAGCTTGCGTATGCTCTTTACCCACTTCACCGAACTGAGACACCGTTTACAACGTTGAAAGGTAAACGAACTACATTTTTTTTATAGTTGTTAAATTGGTTATTATTCTTTTATTAATTTAATTCCAATATAAGTTTGATTCTAAAGAAAACAGTCAATTTAAGTGCTCTTCTGATAACACTGATATAGTCAGGAGGCATTTTATTTTTCTTTTATTTGTATTATTAAAGTGAATTTAGTTTAAGGAGGAGTAATTGCTTATTTCATCGGTCTCCTTATGTATTTTTTTTTCCCTTCGTGTTTGTTAAAGATCAAGCAATTGATTCTTGAAATGGTATGTAGATAATTACAATTTTTGTGTGCAGGTGTGCTTCCAAATTTTAAGAATCAGGTTTAATTTTTATTTGCCCGTTCTTTCCTGTATTAGAACACTACACTTTAACAACATTCTGTCATATATATTTTTTTAAAATCGTCTCATTTCCCCTCTGAGATGATCCCTACAAAATGTCTGACTGATAAACATTTTGTAGGGATCATCTCTCAACTTTAATATTGCACATTTTAAATTCTATAAAATTGTATACATACGGACAGTGATGTATTGAATTTTTATAGAATTTAAAATGTGCAATATTAAAGTAAATTGTGAAACAATGTAAAAAACAATGAAAAAAAGGGACCAATTTTATAATACACTATTTTTGAAGTTTTTCCCCCCATAGAAGTACAGAATGAATGAGAGAAATATAATTCTGAGAGGAATATTACAAAGTATCGCATAAAAATGACTTAAAAATCCATATCCGTCACATAAAACTAAAAAAAAAGTATTACTTGAATTTAATATCTAAAATAGTTTTGAAAACATTTTCAAAAGTTCTATAATTTTTATGTTAAAGGGATATAAATGTACATGCATTCAAAATTTGAAAAAAACCTCTGATTAAATGATTAAAACAATTTAAAAGAAATTTATAAAATAGTACCTTATGGCACACCGTATATTAAAAAAGTAAGCTTAAGTTCTCTTTTATTTCTTTTTTTATGTATGTTTTACAAATATGAATATACGTGTCCACTGTCTGTATCTTTACACTTTATTTTTGCTGTTACATAGGATATATCTTACGGGCGAAATAACGAAATAAGGCGAAATAACTTATAGCATAAGCTATCGCATAGCATAAGCTATCGAGTGAAATCCTTTTTTACTTCCAAGTCTTTACACCTCCATATGTAGAAGATAAACAATTCAGACAGTTCACTAAAATATAAAATGAAAGTATTGCTAAAAAAGTATAAAGTGTTTTACTATAAAATATTAGTGTATGAGAATTAATATGTAATTTAAACATTTCATCAATAAATTACGGTATTTAAATATTTTCTTTGAAATACAAAATCTTTTTCTACTCACTTCTTTCTGTACAAGTTATGCAATAATATAAGGCAAAAAATTTCAAAAATTTCCATACTTGACATGAAATGTAAGGTACAATTGGCTTTACTTTGAAGTAAACGTTAGCAATAGTTTTTAATAAATCTTTCATCTCTCAACATAATCAAATGTCTTTTTGAAAATATTTTAATGCTTAGATTAGTTTCTTTGCATTTTAAGTCACGGTCGTTTGTCTTTTCTTTGTGGTTTTATCAAAATGATCTTTTAAATCCTTACTTTTCCAAGTTTTAAAAATAAAGTTAAAAATTAGCTTTCTCTTCTAAACGATAATCTATGGTAAACGATTTTAAGTAGTTAATGTCAAAGAGCAAAATTTAAAAAAAACACAAAAAAGGCTTAAACGAAAAGAAAATGTATATATAATGCTCATATTTTTCTTGGAGTGATTCGGAGAGAACCTACATGCTGAGGGTAATTCCAGGAAATGTTAGGTAACACCAAAAGAAAAAAAAAGAAAGATCAGAAAGCTTTTTAGAAATCCTTTATGGGTAAGAAGACTATTTATAAAGTTGATTGATGTTCTTTTGCTTGAAATCTGAGTATGTAGAAATAAAAACTCTTAAAAAAAGGATTAAATCTAATAGCTTTTTTAAAGAAATTGGAAGGATTTGCAAAAATAATACTGGGAGATTTTTTTTTCCTTTTACATTTTGATCGCTAATCCTCATCATAGAAATTCTGAAAAAGAAAAAACGGCTTATTCATTATTATTAACTTAAAAACGAGCATACGCGAATTTCTTTTTTTTTTTATCTGACGAGAAAAATATAATTTTATTAAAAAGAAATCACAGGGGTTAGATTTGAAATAAACAGGATTCGCAAATATTTTATCTCTTTATAAATTTGACTTGACTTAAATGCATTGTAGCATGTGGACAATAATACATTCTGCAATAAGGTTTAAAAACCTTCTTGACTTTTGTTAAAAACAATATTTTTAATAAATAATATACCTAGGTAGCGCAACGACATTTTTGATTCATATTTAATACAGCACTACACTTATTTTTCTTTTACTTAGTCTATTAAACATAATTTTCAAATTTTTCAAAATATTATTTAAAATGCTTTTTGTTAAAAATGGGGGGTTCGTTTGATCCAAATGGAAATGGAAATGAGATTACGGCCAATTATCTACACTAAGGATCTAGGCCGGGTTGGGATTGCCCTCCGTGGGGACTTTCTAAGGGGTCCTAACCCGCATTTACGCGAAGTACCTGTTTGATTAAAAATGATTACTTTGAATAATTCGTTACTACCTAACCTGTAATGTTTTAACAACACACAGACGTGATAATTTTGCTTTCTAGCTGTTGCCAGTGTGCTAATGCTGCTGACGAAAATAATACAGTTTTTATTTTTTTATTTTTTTTTTATTTGCATTACATACTAAACCATCAAAGACCTGTATTTCACCTAGTACGCACATATATATATATATATATATATATATATATATATACATTTTTTTTCTTTCCCACACTATGTCATTTTGCAGTTCTATTCTTATTTTTTCCTGTGGGGTATGCCATATTTTCAGTAATATACTTTGTGTTTACATATTATTTATATATATATATATATATATATATATTCTGTAATCTGAAGCTCAAGTTTAACTTCCAAATACTAGTCGATGTTCATTTATTCAAACTCGTAGGAGCCACTCAAATGGTTCGTAAAATCGAGCTGTAAAATCATCTATGGGAGTTTGTGTTCAGCATAGCTTCCAACGTCATGAGATGGCAACTGTTCGTAAAAAGAAGCGTCGACTATATAATCGACTGTAACTAGGTAGAATTAACTAGATGAAATGTTTCGAAGGAAGGAAATAAGGAAAGTGGGAGAATCGAACATCAAGGCTTCATATAATACATTTTATAAATTGAGTTAAAAATACACAAATTTACTTTCATGCGTTTATTTGGTATATAATGGAATGGGTGACTAGCACTGTAATAGAAGGTTAGCAAATTTAAAGAATATATGTGGTCAGATAACAATTAAAACAAAAATTAAAGAGCTATTGTAAAATAAAAAAGTAAAATAGGTCATTTTTTCATGCATAAACGTTCGCATACATTCTTTCTTCATCCAATAATGAAATCATTAGCATTTTGCATTTTCGGACTGCTGCCAAGTTCACCGAAGAAATATTCTCTGCTTTATAAATCCTTCACTTTTGTTAGATTAAAAAAAATTACTTTGGTTATCGAAATTTCTTCTAACGGATAGTACCCTTAAATAATATCTGAGCGTTTAGAACAATACACCTTTTCTTTTAGATATTTATTACAGAGTATCGTACTTAATGTTTTTTTTTTAAATAAAGTGTCTCAAAATAATCAAAACCAGATTTTTGAGCAGCAACAAAATGCTTGAAAACGAAAACAGCTGTTTTGGCGAAAATTGTGTTTCTTTTTTTTTACCACTGGCTAACCACGATAGATTTGGAGCGCTTCCAGGAATATCGACACTTTTCAAGTTAAACATTTCTTGCGAGAAAAGAATTTCAGGTCTAATAGTTTTCGAATGACTTTCAGCAGTAGAAAAAACTGGACTGCACGCCGTTATCGACAAATACAGGAT
This sequence comes from Cheiracanthium punctorium, assembly GCA_038373885.1. Taxonomy (NCBI): domain Eukaryota; kingdom Metazoa; phylum Arthropoda; class Arachnida; order Araneae; family Cheiracanthiidae; genus Cheiracanthium; species Cheiracanthium punctorium. Next base: position 420,399 of record JAWZYV010012699.1, on the reverse strand, counting down.
GCTTCGCGAAGAGACCGGAATGCTATTTTTCTGTATTTCAAAGTAACGGATGAATGAACGTTTGATAGGTACAAATAGGAATTTGAGAAGCAGTACGGAGCTTTTATGAATGAATAGGAACACGATAAGAGCAGTATTATTATATATATAATATATATATATATATATATATATATAGTATAGATAGATAGATAGATAGATAGATAGATAAAACTCGGCTGTTCGAGCATCGTCAGGGGGAGACACATTAGAAACCCCCCCCCAAGTTTTTAGTTTGATTATTGACATAATAAAACGATATTAATTGACTATGTCATTTTATTTCTCATCTTTGGTGTATTTCGCCTGGAAACCCTAGGTTGAAATTTTTATGATTGTAACCTATTTATAGAAAAATACATGGGATGCATATTCTACAGCTTAGGAAATATTGTAATAATAGATTAAAACTGTTGTGAACTAATAGTATTTAAATATATGTAAAAAATACATGTGATGCCTACTCTACAGCTTACGAAATAGTGTAACAAAAAATTAAAGCTGTTATGAACTAATAGTATTTAAATATATGTAAAATTATGTCACATACTTTTATGTCGCTTTTTTTGGGACACATTTTTCGGACAATTTTCAATATAGGTAGTGGGAGATAAAATGACATAGTCATTAATATATACAGGGTAATATATGCATTAATCCTTTATTTATTAGGGATAAATGGGCAGATTAAATTGAGAAAAATGTTCAAAATAAGGGCTATACACAAGGCTGTACCCAGAAAAAAATTTCGGGAGGATCCAGAATTTTCCGAAGGGGGACCAAACGGTGAAAAAGGCTAATTTTTTCATAAAAAGGTTTCATCATTATTGTTTTATTAACAACATTTTAAATTTCGGGAAGGGGGACTGAACCCGCTGGGTGAACATACAATATTGCGCAAGTGTTTTCCTTATACTTATATCAAGCCTGTAAAAATATCAACATTCAGAAATACATACGCAAAATTTGAGACAGATATATATTTTTTTACTGTACGCATAATATAAAATGTTTAATGGTGCATATACCATACATAAAATTTACGATATATATAACTGCTGCTAGTATATATATCGTTATTTGAGACTGAATTTTTTTGCAGTGTAGTAAAAGCATGCATGTACATAATTACTGTTCAGAAACGGAAAGTAAACATTTAATAAATTCAGATAACTCAAAAAACGGAGTTTTAATATACTTTATAAATAAATCTTTCTAAGAATTCAAAAAATACATTATAGTTATTTTCGAATAATACCAAAACTGATATGACTGTTAGTATTTTAAAATATTATATCCGTTTGAACATTCAAGAAGAAAAACATTATTTTTGTATTCAAATATTTTATTTTTGATAAAGTCAGTTTATTTGTTTTCACATCCCTTTTCAATGTTTCTTATCTGTTTTCCCAAAACAAAGGGAAATACGAAAGCACAAATATGTCAACAGACTGTACCAAGAAAGAATTCCACGTTTTTATTTCGTTATCGTTGTTTCACTTTAGTTTGGGGCACACAGATTTTCATTCCAACTGCTTTGTCTGCACACAAGAATTTGAAATGTTTTGTTGAATCCAAATGTGAAATGTGTTTGACGATAAAGTGCTAAATGACTTTTTTTACAGTAATACATTAAGTTTTGCATTAATAAGAAAGTCGCTGAAAGTATATGAAATGTAATTTTTTTTTCAATAAAATGGCGCTGTACTATAGGGGTGACCGTGGTTTATTGGTACATGGGATACATTGATACGATGTAGATATTTTTAGTTGATTTATTTTAAAGTTTTAAATTCCTCTTCTAAAAGTTAGCTACAGTAAAGATATTCTTCAGGTTAAGTAAACATGAGCAGGAAAAGGGACCGTAGAGTGACCATAGAGCAGTGGTTCCCAACCGGCGGTCGCGACCCCCAAGTGGATCCCCATGTCTTTTCTCGCAGGTCGCCGCAGACCGATTTTGTAGGAAATGAATGGCAAAATATTTCCACGTTTCTCTGCCATGAGACACGTTTTCTCCCTTTTCTCTTTGTAAAGTAAAAATCTTTATCTCATCAGGGCGCTTGTATCAAATCTACAAAAAAGTGACGTCGTAAAGTGTATCTAGGAATGTTAACCAATTTTGAAAACGTGTGCACTAAGGCAGAAGTACCGAAAATAGAAATTGCAGTTAATTTAAGGTAATAAATTATTAAACCACCTTGAAGCTCTTAAATCCGAAATTCAAAGATATATTCCAGAGCTAACACTGAACAAGAGGCGGCACTAGGGCGAAATCCACTTCGCACATCTTTAGATGTCGCCGATCTTGATCGCCGATCCGAATTTTTGAATTTGCAAAATGACTCCTCAGCACGCGATTTATACCAAGACAAATCTTTCATTCAATTTTGATGTGCTATGCGTCACTCATATCCGATACTTTCCAAGCTTTCGCTTCAAATGTTAGTGCCATTTGCATCCACTTACATGTGTGAAAGTGAATTTAAAACTCTTTTGTAGATTAAGGCGTCTTCTCACTTTGAAAATTAAAAAAAATCGATTTTTTTTTTAATTTTGAAAGTACATATCATCAAAAATGTTATATCAAAATTTCATAAAGATCGGAGGAAATACCAAAATAACAACGAGTGTTTCAACAGCTGTGTCTGGGCAATGGCACCGAAACACGTTTTTACGGGAAGAAAAACAGTGGAAATTGCTTGTCAAACAGCAGCAGGCATTTATAACGAAGGGCTACAACCTGTTTTAAAATTTTTGGAGGTGATGGGTGTCAAACTTGGCCTTATCGCCGCACAATACGCCGAGAAACGCGACAGTGATCGCGTACGCGTAGGGAACCGCCGCAGCTCTAACGCTTCAAAAGAGATTAGGTCGAGACGAAGGGAAGCTATTTTGGACGAGCACAACTTCTACGAAGAATCGGAAGGTCCATTGTATGGAGCAGGCATCGCTGATTAACCCGAGGTAAGGTTTTTTCATGATTTTTCTGCAGCCAAAACTTTAAACGCGTTTATCTCAAAACAAGGTTTTTCAGTGCCTTTTTGATGAAATTTCGGAAACTATCCGGCCGATTGTCATGAAATTTGAATGACATATTCTTCATAGTTATGGCTATAGCGCATATCATCAGATTTTTGAAATTTTGATTTGAAGTATTTTTTTTTACAAAAAACTGCAAAAAACGCGTTTTTTTTTTTTTTTTACTTTTTCGAAAAACGTGCGCCATTTTGTTATTTTCGCGAATATCAAAAATCTGATGATATGCGCTATACCCACTGACATACTGAATCTAAAACTGTTTTATTTTTTTGTTTCAGATGACCTGTCTCGGAGGTACCATCAACAAGCCACGAACATTACATTTCTACACGGGTTTTTCGATGCTACTGTTTTATTATAATAATTGTTCAAAAAAAAATTCTTTTACTTGAAAGATGTGTTTATTATATAGGATCCATTTTATCCCATAATTATTTGCAAAAATCCTCGAAAAAAAATCGCTAAAATAGCCTATTTTCGAGGTGCCTAAAGTGAGAAGACGCCTTCAGACAAAAGCCAGTAATAAATTAGATGTCCAAGATGCAGTTGGCATTGACCAAAATTCAGCCAAGGATAACATAACTTGTCAGCCAAAGACAACCTCAGTCATCCTAATAATAATCAGTACGGAATAAAAAGATAATCATTTTTAAATCCCAAGATATATATTTTACATTATTCAATTTTTTTTGTCTTATTGGTCAAACATGGAAGAGAAGGAGGGGGGGGGGGGGATCGCGAACCTTTTTAAAAAATCTGAAAGGGGTGGCGATTAAAAAAATGTTGGGAACCTCTGCCATAGAGCGTCGTCGCAGCGACTGTTCGTGACTTTAATATGACTATACTGCCCAATCACTTTTCGGTCACAAGTGACATTGATGCTAGTGAGCTTTTTTCATAACATCATTACAATATATATTCGGAGTGTTGAAGCATTGATAAAAACAAATATACTATAAAATTTTGATTGGATAATGTTGTTTCTGTAGAATAAATAATTTTTGGACGGCATGTGATCATGAAACAGTAATTAGTAGAATATTCGAAGAGCTCATTGCCTGATAATTAAAATGAATGAATACAAACGTTAACATAATTAAAATGTCATTTACCAGCAACGAAATTAGAAAAATATCTTTTTTTTCTTGCGTAGAATGTTATTGTTCTGAAACTTTTCTTGTGTGACAGTTTAAAAACACACACACAATTATTGAATCAATATTTAAATGCAGTTTTTCGCATTGCACATCAAGAACTCAAAAAGATTTCCTGAACTTCCTTCGTTCCAGAACCAGATGTACTACGGACCCCGATATTAACGTAACTGAATTAAACATTTCCTGAAAATGTACACACTACATAACGGATTGTGAAATGTACTAATAACATGTCGCGTAAAGGAGTTAAGGAATCGTTTGTGTGATGTTTGTATTTTGACAAAGAAATTAAGGAAATCTGCCAGTGTGTTTCGGCCATTTTTTTTTATTCAATGATGGACACTATCCTTTCATACGCATTTAACTTAAAAGATGAACTAATGTTGCCTCCAACGAAGGGACGGACATAATGGCACTCCATGTCGGGAATCGAACATGCACCCATGGTTTCGTAGAATGCTCCTTTATCCGCAATTCAACCAAGGCGGCGATCTGCCTAGTAAGAAATAGAACTAGTAGACAAAAATATTTTTTTACCAAATTAACTTACTTAGTTAAAATTGAAGTAATTAATTTAAATTCTCGTAATGCTTTGTAAACACATATTTTTTTTTTCTTTCTGAAGTTTTTGAATACATATATTTAAATATGTGCAGATTTCTTTTTCGGAACGTATACTTCTGCGTACAATTTTTAATAAGCCTTTAGTATTTTATTTTCAATAAACGATGCTTGTTTACGACATTTCTTTTAATACGAAAAAGTTAGAGCTCGTTTACTTTATTTTGCACTCAATTAAAAATTAATGCATTGCAGATTACGATCTTAGTTGGAGATTTGTTACTGAAAAAAAAAAGCGAACGATTTTTAGCCGTTAGAAGTTTAACCTTTTCTGATATCAGTTATTAAAAGGTTAAAAAAATAAGCACCCGTTTGTGTAAGTGAGAAAATTTGTTTAACGCTAAATTTATCCGAAGTATAAGCTTTTCCCAAAATGCCTTCCCTTAAAGAATTTTTTTTTTCCTTCTCAGCGTATTTTACATATAAAACCCAATTAATTCAGCGCTATTTGAAAGACTATTTGAAACTAAATGGAGTTATAAAAAAAGTTTTAAATGTTCTTACCTTTTTTTTTTCTTTTTGGTTAATTTTGATCATAAACTTAAGTATGTCTCATTTGGAGAAAGAGAAAAAGAAAAAAAATATATATATATATATATATAATGAAGGCAGATGTATTAAACGTTTCCACAAAATAATTTTTAAAATATTCCCTATACACAAATATGCATTTAATTCACACTTTTGCATTTTTTTCTTGAATGTGAGTTAAATAAAATGAAAGAATTTGTATTATTTTTTACTTATTATGACCCTTACTTCCTTATATTTATACTACGTACTATGAAAGTTTATCAAATTGAAATGACAGTAAAGTACTATAAAATCTTTTTAAAAAATTATAATTCGACATTCGTGTAAGTTTTAGGTGGTGCATTCTCACTCTCCTGCCGAAGGTTGAAACTTTTTTGCTACTGAAGAAACGTTGATCTTTTTGAATAGCTCGAAACATTTGTATTGTACTTTCTTTTTTTTTTTTTTTTTTTTTTTTTGTATGGTTGTTCTATACAAAGTTACTTGTTTTTAATTTTATGCTCTTGTTTTTAATTTTATGCTAAAATGAAATTTTTTGAGTATTTTTATTGTTATTATGAACTGCTTTTAAAAATACTGAATTAAAATTTCTGGGAGTGGCAATCTTTTTACTTCATTTTTTATACGTTGCTCTATATTTTTATGAAAAAAAAACTTGAGATGAAGAATCAGAGCAAATTTTGATAGCACGAAACACATAAGTGTAAAAAGCAGAAAGTTTTTGCTGGTAAGGATGATTAGATAGGGCCTGAAACTGCATAACTGGTCCGTTGGTCACGATCTGTCGTTGTTAGTATTTATAAAAAGTAGATTAATTTCAGTGGAACCAGCAATAGATGCGAAGATGCTGAACGTCCACGAATCATCAAAGAAAGTTGCCGCCGGAGACTGTCCCGCCTAGTACAGCGGCAGGCAGTGGCTCAGCTGACAGCCCAATACAACGCAGGTCCAAGTAGAAGTGCTCCGGAACCCACAATTCAGCAGATACTGTTGGATATGGGACTGCGGAGCAGATGTCCCACTCGTGTGCCTCTGCTTACCCAGCGTCCTTGTCAACTACGCCTGCAGTAGGCGGGGGAACATCGAGTTGGGACCACTGAAATGCAGAAGAGAGCTGCCTGATAGGTTGAATCCCGGTTTCTCTTTCATTCCGTTGATGGTCGTGTCAGGGTACGCCGTCTTCCAGGAGAACAGCTGCTTGCTCCCCTCTCCCCGGCAGCTCAGACATCAAACAATATCTCAACTTGCTGCTTGAATGTTTGGCATAATCTGTCTCCAGTATCTACCAAGAACTCTTGGTATCCATGCCCAGGCGAGGAGCAGCTGTTTTGAAGGGCAACAATGGCGCAACACGTCATTGAGTGGGTGGTCATAATGTAATGGCTCTTCGGTGGATATAGTATATGCCATATAAATCAGTGTGAAAAACTCTTCAAATAAAATTGCGCTGTAAGCCGGGAGTATTTCTTTAATACGTACGATACCACAACCACGAGTACTGGGGTTGCCCTGGCGCCCCACTGACTCAGTAAATCTTCTTTCAGACTACCGCGGAAACCGGTCATTGGGACCGACCAGCCGGCCCATCCTATTATGCATATATAAACAGTAAACCCTCAACTTTGATTGACAATTATTAATGACCATGTCATTTTAACTCTCACTCCCTTTATTGAAAAATGTCCTAAAAATGCGCCCCAAAAAAGCGACATAAAAATGCGACATAATTTTACATATATTTAAATACTATTAGTTCACAATAGCTTTAATCTATTTTTACACTATTTCGTAAGCTGTAGAATATGCATCACATGTATTTTTTTACATATATTTAAATACTATTAGTTCACAACAGCTTTAATCTATTGTTACACTATTTCGTAAGCTGTAGAATATGCATCACATGTATTTTTTACATATATTTACATACTATTAGTTAACAACAGCTTTAATCTATTGTTACAATATTTCATAAGCTGTAGAATAGGCATCACATGCATTTTTCTATGAATAGGTTGCAATCGTAAAAATTTCAACATAAGGTAACCAGGCGAAATACGTGAAAGATGCGAGATAAAATGACATAGTCGATTAATATCGTTTTAAAATGGCAATAATGAAACTGAAAAATTAGGGGGATTCAGGGGGGTCCCCCCTGACGAGGCTAGAACAGCCGAGTTTAATATATTTATAAGTTTTATATTTTCCTTGATTGAGAAGCAAATTCAGATTCAAGGTGAACTGGCTGCTGATCCTATATAATATAGTACATATATATGTTGTTACCCTATAAAAGGTGATTCTACTCACTAACCCTACTTTTGGGGACTTATTTTTGGCGCCAAATTTGGGAATGTTTTGCAAAAAGTTGTCAAGCTTGGCGATCAAGATTATTGCTACTTCAACACTTCTTCCAAAGTTATTATTAACTTGTAAAAGGTGACGTTTCCGAACCCATATTGCTGTGTGATTCTCAACCGTATTTCTCTACTCAATCACCTTTCACATTTCTTAGACAAAGGTTTGAATCACCCTGTATATATTGTTCGATTTTTTACAGCATACAGCATGCACTGAAATTGACAAGTTTCACATATTTGAGTTAATGCTCTCGTGCACAGCAGTATTATGACTCTCAGTTTTGAGATCCCTTTTCCTAACATTGATATGATAATTTGTAACATGTACTTAATCAATTTAAATGTTTACGTTAGACACTTGAAATTCTTCGACTGGGATTATTTCCGAATCCGTCTGTATTTAAAATTTATGAAAATTCATTACAATGAACTTCTCTGTAATTACCCCTCACGGTTGAATAACGGAGTTTCAGAAGGATTTAGTCGTTGATGCGTATTAAATAATCATGCGTATAAATTACCGTTAGGTTAATTAATTACTATGCATGTTTTCAATTCACTTGAAATCACTTTCAGTTATTTCAAATTTCCTGATATTGAATATATATGTTAGTTTGCATTACACGCCATTTGAATTATTTTCGCAGGCCGCTTAGGTCTTCATTTCCATGTGGGTTACAAATGCGCATTCGTACAAAACTTGAAATCTGCATTGCATTAAGATGTCATTCCCAGAAAATGCTATCTTTCCACGTGAATAGCTTTGATATTTTACTTTTTGGATAATTCTTACGGTTGATGATGTTCGAAGGAAATTCTTGTTATTGAAGAATATTTAAGAATACTTTAAGGACTATAGTCTTCCATTTATTAAAAGCTTTTAATAATTTCTGGAAACCACGTCAACTGAAAAACTTTTCTTATTCTCGAATGACTTAAGTAATATAAAAGTTAAGGAACATTAAGCAAAAATAAGAAGTTATGACATACTTTCTCAAACGAAGATTTGAGATATACAATTAAGCTTCATTTAGATTGTGCCAAAGAAGCCAGAAATTACCTCCCCCCCCTCCCACCACCACCACCAGAGAAATTTGACAGCTCTGATGTATAGAGCAGAGGTTCCCAAACTGGGTGCCGCGGCACCCTAAGGTGCCACGAGTGTATGTCAAGGGTGCCGTGGAGATAATCAAGAAAAGTGTTTCGGTGGAGTATAATCAAATAATTTCCTCTGAACCGCTATCCCCAAGAAAGTGAGCCAAGCCGATCACTATGAGGGCTCAAACAAAAATGTTTCAGTCAAGTTCAAGACTCTCCTGTAGCCTCTCTTTTATAGGAACTCCCTGAAATGGGGGTATTGACAAAATTCTATATCCCTTTCCCACGAGAGTACTTTCTTGATAGTTAGCCCTATAAACAAACAAACAAAAAATAACGTAAAATGCATCCAAACTGCTTCATTATAACCTTCATGTTCATATTGCTTTAGAGGAAATCTGCCGCGAAATGTTTTTAGCCTGAAAAGGGTGCCGCGAAAGGTTTTTAGCCGGACAAGGGTACCGCGAAATGCTTTTAGCCTGACAAGGGCGCCGCGGGAAAAAAAAGTTTGGGAACCCCTGGTATAGAGTATACTTGGGCATATATGAAAATACATTTTAAAGAAAAAAAATCTTTTGTTCCTCTTTCTCATATAAAACAAATTTTTGGTTTTGTCTCAACACATATTATGTCACAGCCTTGACCTTAGAGTCAAATTTTCTCTATCATTCATTTAAAAATAAATAAAATTCTAACCCATAATCTAGGTGTGACGGATCTTTTAATATCAACGTATACAACAAATTCATTTTTCAACTAGCAGCTTTTTTTTGTGACATCGACAATAGATCGTAGACTGTCAGATTACCCCCAAAAAATTATTTATTACTAAATATTGTAGGTTATAATTATTATAGGGTCAGTTTATAATACACTTCAAACATATGGTTCAGTTTCTTACTATATAAATTCAATGTTTTCAAAATTTAATCTAAGGTGATTTTATATTTTTTTCTCTACTTCAAACTGTATTTATATATATGTTATTTTTCTCTCATATTAATTTTTCATGTTTGGTTCCTTATCAAAATTTTGTTTCCCCCTTTCTGCTACGGTAAAGGAATTTTTAAGCAAGCAAAATATAACTCATAATAATAATAATAATAATAATAATAATAATATATCTACCCAGCTTGTTGTCGGAATGGTGACGTAGTTAGGTTGTAAATTCCTTTCCTTTCTTTTCTCTAGTACTTTTTAAAACTTTAAACTTAAGGAGTAGGATACTCTCATAAGTGATATTGTTATATTGAACATTTTTTTAGACAGATTTATGTGGCTACAGACGTCACGAAAAACCCCCTCTCTCTACGGTGTTTACACTTTTATTACCTAGGATCTATGATTTATAAACTAATCACATGTTTAAAAAAGTGCATTTGTTGGCTATTAAAATGCCCGGTTCTCAAACTCACTGGATATTCTTGAGAGCTGTGGCGACTATGAGATGGGAGAACGAAGGGGAAAATATCAATTGCTTTTTTATTGAATTTAGATCCCGAGGCAAATATTTTGTTTGAAAACGAAAATCGCTATGCTCCTACAGAAGTTTTGAAGAAAGTAGAAATTTGAATTTTGAGAGGCTATTTAAATATATGTATATATTTATACAGAGACAGAGAGAAAATATAGAAAACATAAAACCATAAATATAGGCCTGAAGAATATATTTCTGTTGTAATTAGAACTCAAGATATAGCTCACCTTCAAATATTAATTTTTAGCACTCAGGTGCTATTTCTTTCAAGTACGGGATTTTTCGTCTACGCGGCGCGCCGTGGTCGCTTTTCCGTTTGATTCATGTTTTCTGCAGAGTGATTTGATATTGCTAACGGAAACATGGACTATCCCTTCAGATGATTTTCAAATACCAGGATTCACTTGGGTCAAAACGGATAAACAGTGGTTTCAAACACAGAAAGCCAACTGGAGTTAAGATTTTTTTAGATGAAATCATTATAAAAAGAATATGAAACACTTTACCCGTGCCTACACGAGCCAGATCAATGGTGTTCAAATGGTCACTGCGTATATTCAAGATAAAGTGAGAGTTGCAGTTACATACGCTTGTCCTCGAATTTCTTATGAAGATAAATTAGACGCTCTATTCGAGACGTTACTGAAGGAGGATGATTGCAAGACTGTTTTAGTAAGAGATTTTAACATAGAATTAAATGCCGATCAAGGATCCCATTTCATAACTGAAATGGATACTTTAGATATTCCAATACGTACTCATCCAAAGCATATCACCACTAGGAGCCAAACAACAATGGATGCAATTTTCAGCAACAAAAGTTTTCGAACAAGAGCCTATATGAGCACTTACAGTTATCATTTTCCTCTATATGGCAGAATTGATTGAATAGATTTTAAAAAAGAAACTGAAATTCTTCCAGCCGAGTGCGTAAATAACATCTGGAACAGTTTCAGATTATTGTTTTCTTTAAACATCGGAAGATTCCCGACGTTACACCTTTTTTTTCCCTTCTTTTTTTCGGAAGTGCTGTACATAATTACAGTTTTACAAAAAAACTTCAGTATATTCATCTTTAAAACAATTGAAATATTTTTTAAAAGAAAAATGTATTGGTTACCTCTAGAATGATATACTTCAGGCTGTTTTCAGAAATCTACAGTTCATCTGCAAGGGAGAGCTCATTACATCCGTTCTTATCATGGATAACTATCCCATGGAGCAGAAATTAACTTCCTCTCTTAAGTTTCTGCCGCTTCAGAATCGCTCGTAATAAGGGAAATTAACACCTAAATATTCCTGTAAAAGCCGCGGTTATTCTTCGTTCATAACCTGACAAATGCACTCGAGTAATCCTGTCTAATCCTATCATTTTCATTGGCGTAATGCTTGTTACGCATCGTTAAGTTCTAGAAATTCCCTCGAATTACACCGATGGGAACCTTTAAGGGAAAGTAAGATTAGTCCAAAGCTTGGGAAATATTTCTGTAAATTCAAGCGATAAACTAATATTGGGATTTATATGTGACATGTTTATGATAGTGTGTTAAACAAACGCATTCTGAATGAAGATTTATGGAGCATTGGTAATTCAGTTGTGTATTGTTTCAGAATATGAAATATTCCGAGTCTTTAAAGGAACAGCACTTTAAGTGATAAATTAAAAAATTTCCTAACAATTACAGAAGCAGTTCGTTACTTTAAAATGTATTTGAAAATTCTACTGGAAAATATAAATTGGTTGTTAGCAATAGTAACTGTTTAAATTCCAATTACAGATCACACACACAAAGTTAAAAAGTTTGTGTACATAGGTGTAGCCACTTGCTTTGAATAGTCATCAATGTGGTAGTTGTGTAATTGTATATAAGAACAAAAGAAATAAATAATAGGTATAAATCAATCATATATATAAAACAATTTAATTTTTTAAACAGTAGATTTACTATTTGTAAATGAATTGATTAAAGATTGACACGCGCATACATACATGCATACGCACACACACATGTACATTCACACACGCACGCGTAGAAGCGCAAGCACTCGCACATGTATGTTTATACAGAAACATTTAACATGGCATTTAGGCTGGAGGCAATTTGCATGCAGCTTTTGTTGCGTCCCACCAGTGGCCGAGCGCCTAACGTTCTGAAATGGGAGAGGGAAGGTGGCGGGTTCAAAACCAGGTCGCGTCCGCCGACCTTACCGTTCGGAGTTTTCCGTGGTTTCCTCCAAAACTTCGGGCAAATACGGGTTAGGAGCCCTTAGAAAGTCCCCATGGAGGGTACCCCACTTCTCGGCCTGGATCCCACGTGTAGCTAATTGGCCGTAATCTCACAGCACAACATAACACAACGTAGCTTTTGCTGCCATTTACATTGGTGATTTATGTAAAAGAAAATAAATTCAGGCTTAATGTTCCTGAAGAATAAGTACAAGGTGTGTTTCTAAAAGAACAGAGGGGTCCAAGACTGTAGAAAAGAATTGTTTTAAAGGTAATTACGGGAAAGTGAATACCGGAGGATGATCACGGATCTTGTCATCCAGAGAGAGCGAAACAAATTAAAGCATTCGAATTCACAAATTATTCACGTGTATGTATTATACGTAAGTATGTGGAAAAGCCATTTACAATACCATAAATGGCTCTATTGATTTTCTGTTAGCACCGAAGTTGAGAAATATTCAATTATGAAAGCTTCAACGTTTAGAGTTTGCATCATAAGTAATATTATAAGATGAAAAATGACTGCAAATTGTTTCGTGTTTTTTTTTATGATAAAAAAGTGGAATTTAGAAGCCTCAAATGACTAGGAGTATCATTACCATGATTTGACACAATATATATATATTCCAAAAAATAACCAGAGATCATCTCTTTTCACATGAAATGCATTTTCCCTCAGCAGCGTCGGAATTATTGTGAACCTTTCTTGAAAAATGAATCCAGACACATTTGGCAAGTGACACCGGAATTTAACAACAGGTTATCATGCCTACCTACACGATTCATGGAACAACATGCTGGATGCTTTTCAGTAATTTATAAACCTTGGAAATGCTAGCGAGGTTCACAGATCTGAATGCTCGAGAACTTGTGCAGTAATTTGACAGTCCGTGTTTATCTTAACAGGCTATTGGACGTTGTTTAAAATAATAAGTTTTTCAGAAGAAATTTTCTAGAAATTTCATTCGTTGTTATTATATAGGTTATTAAAAGTAACATTAAGGTACCTAACCACCGTACATACTCAACATAGTAGAATAGTTGTAAATTTACCTTCTCTATTCATTCAAATGTTTCATGCAGACGCTGTTTGCGTCTTCTAGGTGGTGTAGTTGCCAAAGAACCATTCTGTCTCACTTTAGGTATAAGTTCGATTCCTGTCTTGGAATTAAGTACTAACTTGTCCGTCCCTTCATAAGGAGTATCGTTGATCATCCACTGGATGCCCCATAAAAGAAAATGGCCAATAACTTCAGGCCGTCATAGGCGTAGAGTTATATGGGCCCGTGGGGCTCGAGCCCCCCAATAAATTGTGAATAGGGGCTGAGCCCACCCAATAATTTACCACTAAATACAGAAAAGTAATTTATACTAACATAAAAAAAGTATTTCATACCATTTACAAACGTTAAAAAAAAACCTTTACTTGTACTTTTAAAATTTTTCTTCTTTTGATTTCAATCATGATTTAGTATTCATTGTGACGCCACGTAACACACAATGTTACGATAAGCTGACCTCGCCAAGCTCTGGTTAATTAAAATCAGATTATGCAATGTAAAGTATGAAATGAAGAAAAGTTCAGATATGACTAAAATGCACTATCTCATCGAAAATGTTTTTTTTTTTTTCCTCCTTTGGATTTTTTACTTTGCTTCTATTTTTAACTTATAAAGTGGTAGAAAGATACTAACATGGATACTTACCTTACATAGGTGTAGAATTCTATGGAAAATATAGAGCTCGAGCGTCTCCAATAGTTTACACTTATAAGAGTAAGTCATAGCTGCCAACTACTACGGAATATAATTATCCACTTTTTGTAAACAGTATATTTTTTAATTATTTTTTTCAAAATAGTAACCAGCTCGCGTGCGCAGCACAAAAATTTTGCTCTATTTTAAGCCGAAAAATCAGGTAGAAAAAGTGGTTAATTATATTCCGTAGTAGTTGGCAGTAAGTTATATGTAAGTGAATCAGTGGCGTAGACAGAAATTTTTCATGGGGGGGGGGTTACGACTTACCCCTATAGATATATGTGCAACTCACATATATCTATACGGGTGTACGAACGGAGTGAAGAATATACATTTTGTATGGCAAAAAATTCCTCATGGGGGGATATGAACCCCCTACCCCCCCCTTGGCTACGCCACTGACGTGAATAAATGTGGTTGTGGGGCCCGCCCCCCCAATAATTTTGAAAACTTTACGCTTATGCGGGCCGTTGTAGTGGTGAATGCCTTATTGGCAAATATCTACCCGTTGCCCCCCTCCGCACCCACCAAAAAAGAAAGAAAGAAAATGAAAGAAAGAAAAAGTGGTTGTGGCCGCTTGCTTTCTTTGCTGTTTCCCTGTTGTGTGTATTTTCCTTTGGCTATACGTGGAATCTGGGTTGAGCGCGCAGAAGAGTAGTATTTTAAAAATGACAGCATGTGTTGAAAAAACACTCAAAATACTGGTGTTAAACTCAAAATACTGGTGTTAATTGTTTTGAACTTCCAAAAATTGTTTTGGAAGTTCAAAACAATTTTTGAACGAAACGCGTATCCTTTTTCCTTTTACTTCTTATGTGTGTTTTTTACAAAGTTTTTTAATTACTTTGACAGCATGTGTTCTTTGAGCTCTATACAGAGCTGCCAAGTCTCCGGCTTTTTCCGGGAGATTTCCCACCACAATTTTTGGACAGTTTTATTATGGATTAAATATTTGGACTTATTTTAAGCATAAATTTGTAAGTAAAAATTAGTGGTGGGAAATCTCCCGAAAAAAGCCCGAGACTCGGCACCTCTGTCTATAGTTTAACCCTTTGAAGTGCAACCCTATCCCAACGTTTAATAAAATGCAGCTGTTGTCATTAGCCGAGTTAACTACCAACATCATGGCGGTCGATCGGCTGTGCAGCGCAGCACAGCCAGCTGTAACAGAAAAGGTCTTTGTGAGGCGTGATTGGCGATTTCATAGACAACAGTTGCAATTTTTTCAGCTTTGGGACCACTTGACCACATATTTCTGCGGTTAGCAGTGGAAGTGTTGGAATTAAGTGATTTCACGGTGCTATCCCCACGCGTTAAAGGGTTAATCTGTTGTTGCAATAATATTATTATTAATAATAATTATTATTTTGAGAGCTCTGTTTACAAATGTTCTTTTAGCTATTTTTTAACTTAAGTGCTCTGTACAATCGGTTTTAATTATATTCATTAAACTGTTTTTCTTGAACTCTGGGTGTGTCATCATTTGAGTGAAGGCCTGCAATTACAGATTAAGGTTTTAAAGTGCGTATAATTATAAGTAGTCTATATTTTACACAACTATATATTTTTTAAGTACATTTCGCATAAATAACGTTTATTGGCTATCGTATTATTTCATAAAGTTAATTATAAGCATTAAGTACTGCAAACATTTAGGTTTTATACATCCATTTAATAGGATCATCAATATTTTCCACAGGCAAGTTTTAAGCCTAATCTAAAAAACAGTTTTTTCTAAGTTTTTTAAGATGCTAAATGTATTTCGACTTAAAAAATCCGTGTCATTAAGTGCTATGATTTATATCTTTAGATAAAATGCACTTAAAAAAGAACAATTAATTTTCTTTGCTGTTCTGTTTTAATACTTTCCTTAGAAACGCATAATAAATGTTAGAAAAAACTTTATGGTCATTAATTTTATGTTTAGGGCAAAAAATATCTTCTCCAAGCATTTAAAAAAAATCAGAATGATATAATGGGACAAAGGAATGTTTCACAAAATGGAAATATTTCCAGTTATTATTTTAAATACCTGTATTATACTTTAATTTACTTAAACAATTCAAATGTATGTTTCTATATTCAAATCATTCAACATACTTAAATTCAAACAACATTTCTTTTAAAATTTACTCTTTTAAATTCTATATTATTCTCACGTGCACGGAGAAACATACGCACATGCGTTTAAAAGGGAAAAAAAAAAACAGTCAATCACTTTTATTATTATACTAGCGGCTACCCGCGACTTCATCCGCGTCGGCTTTAGAATTAGGTCCCGAGAGAAACGAAGCATGTGTGAATAACACATATGTTTGCGACTAAAGAAACTGCATTTAAATATTATTTGCCTTTTTACTTATTTTAAATGAAGTATAATGCATGGTAGTATACTTCATTTAAAATAAGAGAGTATGCAGAATTACTAAATTTAGATTTTTTTTTTTTCAGGCATTTGGCGAATAGAGACAGTTGCGACAGATTTGCAAACAGTTTTGAGTGTTCTTGTAAAAGAAATATTTATGTTATATACAAGAATTTTAGCCTATGTTAATCAGAAACAGTGCAGCTTTCTATCAGCGAAAAAGTTTTAGAATCGGTTCTGTAGTTAAAGAGATACCCAGAGAGCGTAATGTATTAGAATTATTTTGAGTGTTCCTGTAAAGAAACTATTTGCTCTACATGCATGAATTTTAGCCTGTAATACTCAAGAATAGTGTAGCTTACTATCAGTGAAAAAAGTTTTGGAATCGGTTCAGTACTTACAGAGATACGCATAGAGCGTAATGTAATTCTTATGAGTATCCATGTAAAAGAACTATTTGTGATATATGCATAAAAGGTAGCCTATAACACTCAGGGTCACACCAGTGTCTAAGAGGTTCTGCTCTCAAAACTGGAATGCGGGAGGTGCCAGGTTCAAACCCCGGTCGCGCCTGTCGACCTAGCCGCTCGCAGTTTTCCGTGTTTTTTTTCCAAAACCTAAATACGCGCTAGGATCCCTTAGAAAATTCCACACAGAGGAATTCCCCATATAGGCCTAGGACCCTAGTGCAGTCAATCCGTCCTAATCTAACAAACAATAATACTCAGGAATAATGTAACTTTCAATCAGTGAAAAAAAAATCGGTTTAGTAGCTACAAAATTTCTATAGAGCGCAATGCATTAGAATTATTTTGAGTGTCTCTGTAAAAGAATTATTTATGCTATATGCTTGAAAGGTTGCCTGTATGTTATATATAATCCAGGGCAAAAGCTATCTCCATTATAAATTTTTCCAACCATTTTTGTGTGATTCAGTCAAAAACATCCAAACACATAAACGTACACATTTATATTACTGGTAGGATTTGGAAATTTATGAACTTTAAGAAACACATCTGGACTTTTATTGGTACTTACGTATTATCCCGGCGGTCATTCCCGCCAAACTGTTTTTTCGTCAAATGAGTTGCCAAACGTATTCAAAACCATTAATAATTTCATGTGCCCGGCATTTATCTCGGCAAAAAATCGCTCGTCTTGGCGGACCGTTGGCATAATACGTAAGTACACTTTTCTTTACTTATGCTTTTTAATTTGGCGTAAAATTAACATAATTTCCATACCAATTTATGTTTTCCAAATGCATGTGATTTTTGCAAATAGAATTTCTGCTTTATTTCAAAAGCATAAATCATTTTGTGCGGGCGATAAAACGGTTTTTAATTAATAGTTAGAAAAGTACTTAAATTTTGAAATTCTGAGCCTCAGGTACACTTTACCGAAGTCATGGGCCCAGTCATGCTCAAATTTTCAAAGCTCTGCTTTCTGTAGATTTGTCTGGAGAACATTCATTTTTATTATTATAGATTTGGCATAAAACTGGCATAATTTCCGTATTATTTAATGTTTTTCAGATGCACGTGCTTCTTTATTGAAGTAATAGCATTCTTGTTAGCTCAAAGCATGAATCACTTGATACGGGCGAAACTCGCCAAGCATGGCAACGTAAAAACGGTTTTTAATTAATAATTAAAGAAGTAATTAAAAATCTAAAATTCTAAGTAGCCTATAACCTTCTCCAGGGTCCCATCTATATCTAAAACCAAAATTCATCACAATTTATTCAGCGGTTTAGGCGTGAAAGCGTCATAAACAAACAAACAAACAAACTCACTTTCACATTTATAATATTAGTTAGGATTCTGAAAACTTAAAAATCGCATTGTTATTATAACCTGAAAATTTGAAACGTATACTATCGTTTCACTTCACTTCTTTCATCAAACTACAATACAGATATTTTGCTGTTCCAATCGAAAAAGAGTCTGAATAATGATTGCTATCAATATGGTTGATGACAATTTTTTAAAAAAAAAATTGCAGTCATATTTTACAATTTTCCTACATCGGAGCATAACTCTAACAACTAATGTTTTAGGGTGGGAAATCATTCGAGCACTTACATACAAAGATGTTTTTGTCACTAAAGGTATTAATTTCCTATTCTGAACTCCATTTGATTTTAGAGAAATGTTTTAGGCATTTTTCCTATTAACATTCACCCCAAAGTCTCGCCGTTTTCGGCGTTTCTTCGCCGCATGATTGATAGCTAGTATTTTGTGTATGAAAAGACTGATTAACAAACAGGGAAGAGTGAAACTTAATATGTTTGTATTTTTGTGTGAAAGAAAATAAATTATCATGAAGTTACGATCTAATGCTTTCGCACCAGCGCTGGATAGTAGCTTATAAGGAACCATGTAAGTATGCAATTGGAATAAGTAATAATACAATAGTCAAAACCCCATCGACACTGTTAGAAATAAATTCGATAATTAAACACAAATAAGCGATGATTACACAGTGAGAAAATGGTTTGATAAAAGTTTTGAAGCATAAAGTAAAAGTCAGGTTTCTATAAGGTGTTCTTGAGTTTTTCTCTAGTATATCAAACTAAACGTATAAAAAATATCAACAATAATATGAAAAAAATTTTTTAAACATAGACGTTTTTTAAAATACCAAGATTTAAAATTCAGTTTAATACAGCAAACCAGCACAGGAGAAAGAACTTTTTACTTAAATTGATCGATTGTTTTATGTGAATATTTTGTACACGGAAAAAAATGCGTTATTTTTATGCATATGTTGTTCACTATTTAATTTTAATTGCAGAGTAATATACTACATACTAATCACATTATTGGCAATAATTCTGAGTAATTACAGCACAACGTATAGGTAAAAGTAGCTTAATTTTTCAATGCAAGAAGGCCTGCTCCTTAGTATACATAATCTTATTTTACTTCTATATCTCTCGTCTTTTTTATTTCATTTCAAAAGCTTCCTATTGCTTTAACACCATTTAACATTACAATAAAACAAAAGCATTAATGTTCACAAAAGGTGTCCATACACGGTCACGTGTATTGATTGGATTCGATGAAAGAATACGTTTAAAGTGATACGTATATCGACTATAAGAGAATATTTTTAAAATTATAATCAATATATTTAGAGATATTTCCCGAACAAAAGTATCTGGCCTTCAAATTAATCATTTAATAATGCAGAAATTCAGATATAAAAATACTCACATCTTTACACATTGTTTCAAAACCTCCACAAACCATTTTATTTAAGATGATTTCCATACGTTTATCTACTGATTTTTCAATTCATCCGACCTTATTAATTGTCGAAAAACACAAAAGTTTGATGGAAAAGAAACACTGCCAATCCAATACACATTTCACTGCTGCACTGTCTTCCTCCGAAATGAATTAATTAACCAAACCGCACAGATATTTCACGCACAGACATCTTTTGTTGCGAAAGGGAGTAAGACATCTGTTCCTGAAAGATTCGGGGTAAACTTTTCAATCTATTCAGCAGCAGCGTGGGAGGCTTGTTTAAAAAGAAAAATCTTTAAAGGATTCCAGTTTTTCATTTATTGTTATTTGATAAATCGCGGCCTTTATTTAGTGACTCTTTTCGATGGTCTGTTAAAAAGTTTTTTTAAATTCAATTAAATGATATATGCTTGGCGCCCAGCAATTAACCAATAATTTGAATTGTTTAGTAAAAGAGTTTTGAGAAGAGATAAAGAAAAATATCAGGTTGTAACGAAAGTTTTCCGCCATATCTGCCTGAAAAACTAACTTCTAACTCCTTAGATAACTGATTTTGAACTTTCGGTACCAAACCTGCACAGTGTCACATGATACAACAATAGTACTTAAAGCTGTACTCATAATTTGTTGATATTATGTAGCTGACTTTTTGCAACACAAATGGAAGTAAATGATGGTTCTAATCCTCTAGAGTGATAGTTCCATTTGGGACACCTTATACTTAATGATAACTATATTTTTTCAGATTTCACAACACAGTGTTATAAAGTAAGCCTCTTTCTTTCAAATGCCAAAAATCGTTTGACAAAATATGAGCAAATACGCCAACGCGAACTGTGTGCTGACGATGTTTGCGGTGGCGGGAAACTTTCGTTACAACCTAATATTTACTTCAGGTATAAGTGCACATTTATTCCGATTTAATGAACAAGAGTTTCGAAGTGCTTCTCGTTACTTGCAACAATATGGCGAAGCCTGTAAGATCGAAGGGTTCCAAAACTGAACGAATAATTCGCAGTGTGATGTCCGAAATTTCAACAGAAAATGAAAATCCTCAGTTGGATGGTGAAATTCAGCATCTTACTACTGCGAACTGCTTGCAAAGACGCGAACTTTTAAGGAACAGCACAAAGTGAAATGAAAACTCCTATTAATTCAAACTCTGAAACTCTTTTGGTAAATTGTTAACTACGCAGTGCGCGTCACCAAATGTCACGTCAGTATGAGTCCCAATAAATAGTTACTGCAGTTTTAAATTTTCGGATAATTTCTGGTTAACCCTGCATTTTTAGTTCAGTTAAAATCTTTAAATTTTTTGTTATGCAAATGTTGTGCAAGTTTCATGAAAGTCTTTGGTTCATAGTGAAAATTATTGGTTTTTGACAAGACTTAACCAGTGTTAAAATACATTGTAAATACAATGAACTTCTACCAGCGACCACCTCTATTAAACAACTCCTCTTTCAGCGACCATTCCGTCTTCCAACGTTTTTTAAGGCAACTATCTTTTACCCTATCTACTTCATGTTAAAAGGACATACAACCCGCTATAAGCGACCGGTTCCGTAAAAAAAAAAAAAAAAAAAAAAAAAAAAAAAAAACATTCCCTACCAGTCACTACTGTAAATCGATAGCGGATGCAAGTACATGTACATGCCGCGTACAAATCTTGTAAATTGGGAAGAGATACGTCTAAGAAACGAGTGATTTTACCGTTAAAGTAGGGTATTGGTGTGATAAGGTAACACGAAAAAGGAAATTTGCGGTTACTTTTGGTTCTGGGAAAACCTAAAAAGCAAGTAGATTTTATTATGGCAAACTCAGAATGCATAAAGAATATCAGACTAAATCTTATTTTGTCAGATGTAAGAAATAAAGTAGAGAGGAAGAAGTATTCTCGGAGACAGAGAAAAGAATGAAACAATCCGAAATTTCTAATTTTTTTAAAAAAGTAAGTGTGAATAATTACGTATGTATTGGTATGCAATTTCATAAATAATAAGACAAAAAATATTTTTTAGCATTTTCTTTTTGGCAATCAAATGCTTCTGGGGCAAGGTGACCCAAAATGACCCTAAGGGGAAAACGATCCACATATGTTTTTTTTCCAGATAGGTAGCGCTATCTAACAGATAACACATAAACTAGTTGTGCCAAGTCAAGAAGAAGCAGGGGCGATATTTAAGCTATCGGTGTATTATTTGTCTGAGTAGAATTCTTCAAAAAACCGGGTTTTATCACATCTCTTATAAGATAAGCACTATTTTTCTTTTTTTATTTAGAAATACAGTCTTTAATGTACAGAAATATGACTTGGTTTAATGAATAGATTATGTTTCTAGATGTTAATTACACAGTTCATTATGTTTCTCAGCGTGTTCCAGTATTTTGACCTAAAGTGGGCAGCCATGCTGCCGATTAAAATGATCCATCGACTAAAGAAGCTCCAGTACCGGGTCCCAGTCATCTGAGCAGCCCTTCAACCTTTCTCAAAATGCGTGACTCCTCATTACATTATTTGATTTATTTCTGTGTTTATTGTAGGTCATAATTTTTGGATTATATATTTTAAATATTCCACATTTTATCGTTTGTGACATGCTTTTTATTTTAAAATTTTATTAAATAAATCATGCATACTATATGATGTAAAACTTATTTCATTATGTATAGTCATAAGTTCTTTCACATCTTTTATTTTGCGAAAAAAAAAACAATTTAAAATTATTTTTAATTGAAGGATCATTTTGCCTTTGGGTGAGGGTAAAATGATCCTTTGGACTTTTTTTTCAAAATCCTATTTTTTTTTTCCGTTTCTGGGTTTAAAATATTATTAAAATATGTTTATGATTCAAAATGCAGTGCAAAATATTGTGGCAAAGTGCTAAAGTTTCATTTAACTTTTTGAGCCCTTAACGACCGATTTTTCAGAAAACGGAGTGTTGTTCGATCCGGAGAAAATTCACTGTGAATAAAATAATAGGAAGCCGTTACTTGAGTTGAAACACATACGCGATTCCGTCAACTAACGACTCTGAAAGTATCATATACCTTTGCCTAGATCTTGCAGTCTACAAGCAAGAAAAATAAATAATTACAACGTCTTCTATGCCATTATAAGGGAATGTCTACAGTAAAGTTTTAGATCACAAAAGCAAATTTTTACATTCGTCACGTAAAGTAATTTAACAGATACTTGCTCAATATTGTTACATAAATCAATTAAGTAAGTTATAAATAATAAAATGAACTTTCATTTGTTTACTAAAAAAAAAAAAAAAAAAAAAACTGAGTATGTGTTCGCATACTGTGACTTTTGAATCTTCGAAATGACTTATTCAAATTCGTCAAACCGTGAAAGTTCAAATGGATGTCTTTATAATTATTCATAATATACGCCGAAGAGCCATTTCACCTAGTCAATAACGCGTTGCGCCTCCTTTGGCCTTCAAAACACCTGAAACTCGCTTGAACATGGGTTCCACGAGTTCTTGGTAGATACTGGAGAGAGGTTGTACCAAATAGTTAACCAGCGGCCAAACAGAGATATTGGAACATGGGGGTGTTTGAGCTGTGAGCTGCCGGGAAGAGGGGGAGGGTGCACCTGTTCTCCTAGAAGATTGGCGTACAATGACACTACCATGGGCGTGATGAAGGAGAAACCGGGATTCATCCTACTATGCAACTCCCTTCTACAACATATCCGTGGTCCAGTCTCGATGTTCCAGTGCCCTCTGTAGGCGTAGTTGACAATCATGCTTGGTAAATAGAACCACCCGAGTAGGAGTCTGCTTCGCATTCCCATATCCAACAGTACCCGCTGAATTGTGTGCTCCGAAAAGATCTTACAGCTGGATTCTCCGCTCGTCGTTAATTTTTTGCACTCGTTAACTTTGCCCCGCCTTGAGGTGGAGTTTTAATTAGGAGCGTCAAGGGGTTCATGTGATTGGCTAAAAGACCTCCCGTTTCCCTCCGGAGTTGTTATCGCAGTCGGTAACCAAACAACTAGTTCTGCCCAGTTGGTAGCTAACAACCGACGATTTCGTGAACCACCGACGGAGAATTCCACCCTATTTGGACATGCATTCTATTAGGCTGTCAGCTCCACTGTCTGCCGTGGATTTTGCTGTGGTAGGCGAGACAATCTCCAGCGTTCCTTTTCGTTGATGATGAGTGGAAGCCCAACATCTTTGCGTCTACTGCTGGCTTCACCGTCATTATCAACTTTTTATAAATACTAATTACGGCAGATCGTGAATAACAGACCAGTCGTGCAGTTTCGGAAATACTCGTTCCGAGTCTTCGGGCGATTACAATCTGCCCTCTATCGAATTCGCTTTCATCAACAGCCTTTTCAACCACTCACAAGCGTAGGTCCAAGAATGATTCCTTGCCTTCTCCAGCAACAGTAAACTACCATTCCCCCTTAATTACGTGCTCTCCATGTCATCCAGACGAGTTCATTGAAAAATGTGTGGTTGATAATTTAATGGCTCTTCGGTGCATACGTATGTATTATCTAGGGTTAAAATTTAAGTACTATTTCTTTGGGTTTAAAAACAAGTGCGTATAATCCAATTTCAGCATTTTAAGGCATTGTCACTGGAAATCCTACAGTATACTAAATTCAAATATGTAGCTCGAATAGGAGAAATATAAAAATCGATCACAACATTTTTTTTTTCTAAAAAAAAGGCTATTACAAGTACAAAAAGCTGAATGCAAGTTTTTGAATCGCGAAGAAAAAAGAAATATAGATCACCATTTCTTGCGTAACATTACACTGTCACGAGAAACCCATCCTTATGTTCAAAAATGACTTCAAAAAATAGGATATAAACCGACAGAACATTTCAACAAAAGTTTTAAAAAAGGAAAGTGATCAGATCACTCAAGAAAAAAGAAATACCGCCCTCATCTATAACGAATAGCTGGCTGTTTTCTGTGTCCCAAAACTAGAACAGATCGTAGAATTATGAGTGTATGTGATAAACATAAATAGCGTAGACGAAACGGCCAAGAATTTCTTCTAGTCCATAACATTCTAGCTAATCACAGCAGAATGACTAGTTTGTGTAACGAGAAATTATCGCTCGATTTCTGGAGCACTACAATTACCGTTTGCGAGTCTACCCTCTAGCATACGTTACGACTTACAGATATTTTCATCTGGGTAGAAACACCAGCTTACAGAGGAGAGATCTAAAAATTGGGTAAGGGAGTTCAGAAGTGTCTCGTTCTATAACCTAGTATTTATAGGGAGACTCATAAATTCTAGTTCCACCAATTATTTTCCAAATGTTTATTTTTTTTTCCAATGGCGGCCGCTGCCTTGAACGGCTTTGGCCACAACGGGCCGGAATTGTTGGCCACTTTAATATGGGTGCACTTAGTAGGTGGACACACGTCACCCCTATGAACGGACGGACAAAACGACAATCACGGCCAGTCGGGGATCGAACCCCGACCGCCGGAAGTTGAACCCGAAACCGTAGAACGGGGCTTTACCCACCATACAACCCGGTCGGCATTTTCCAGATGTCAGTGGCATATTTTTCTCTGAAAGCATATGCGAATATCATTTATTTACGTATGCCAAAACCCATTTCAGAATACTGTTACTATTAAAAGTTAATTTATAGGTTTACAGTCTGTTTCACACGAAAATACTACTGTAGGATTATAATATCGATTAATCAACTCATTCATGATTATTATTTAGCTACAAAACATGAAAAATTCCTCCAACGAAATACACAGAGTAGGACCGCATTTTCTTTCTTTAAAGTCAATTAATTAACGAAAATGTATGAATGTTTCAGACCGAGATCTTTTGCTGTAATAGCTTGCAGACATCTGTTTCTGAAAGATTTATGGTGGACTTTTAAATACTTTCTGCTGCAGTGTATCTGACCTGTTTTAAAAGAATAAGTTTTAAATGCGTGTGTGTTTGTGTTTTAAGGCAAGCCTGCATGCGGGGTATCTGCCTAGGATGAGGAGTGTCTTGGTAGGAGGCCTTTCTAAGGTGTTCTTACGCGTATTCACGTTACATCTCTACCAAAACTCCAGATCGTTAGATCGACAGCCGCGCGATGGGACCCGAACCCAGGACCTTCACACCTCGGCCGTCTACCATTTTCAGTGGCATAACCACTGTGTCATGGTGAGGCGAATAACTTTTAAAATGAGCAGTTTCATTTATTGCTGTATAATGAAACTGCCTTATTCAACGACTTCTTTTTTTGATGCACGATATAAAGCTTGTTTGAATTTAAATTAAAGCAGATTATGTATGGTCTACGGTGGGTGCATTCTGTAGAAACATTTTTAATTTATAGCAAATAAATATTTCATGAAATTTTTTTGGAAATCTTCCAATCCACGTAAATAATATAAAATACCGTTTCTGATACAAAACTTTGTGTCAGTAATATAAAGGGTGATAGAGGAGACCAAGACGATTCAGAATCACACAAGAATGCTAGGTCGAAAACGTCGTTTTTATTTACCTGTTAATAGTTACTTCGGAAGTAGTATGAAAGTAACAGCGAACCTTTCGACCATCGTAATGTGTTTCGAAATTTCTTCGCCAATGACGGGGGCATTACTTTTTAGCAATTTCAAACAAGGTTATAAACCGATTAGGATTTAGGTTTGTTTTTCTGTCCGTCTGTCAGCTCTACGCCGTAAGTATGCATGGATTACTACGAATATATATAGTTTATTCTTACATACAGAGCCACGTGCCTTATAGAAAATGGTGTATGTAATATTTATAGTTTTTCCAAAAGTATTCAAATACATTACGGGCTATGGCAGCTCAAAGACATTCATCCATTCCAGGCTCAATACAATAGATGGCTAATATAGATTACTTTTCTTGTGAAAAAATGGTAATAACGTTCAAAATTTTTAAAGGGTCTCGTCAAATTAAGTGAATAGTGATATACAGCATTTTATTTCATGTTATCCCGAAAACCTCGACAAATTTGGCGGAAAACGAATTTTGCGTTGGAAAGTGTTTTATATTCGATGCGTTAGGCAGGCATTCATGGATTATTAAGACTGAAACAGACAAATTTTCCCTAAGGCGTAAGCATAATGCTTCCCAGCTTTGACTTTTTCGAAACTTGACTTTTGACCAAAATGTAAATTATATAATATTAAAAAAATAATTATATTTTGCAGAATTTTTCAAACTTTACACTTAACTTTTAAGAAACTTCTTTTAAGTAACATGCAACTTTTGAACAGCTTTTAAAAGAATCGAACTATATACAGCAGCAGAGGTTACTCATATAAAATAACGTAATTACCGTATTGGACCGAATATAACGCGGTCTTTTTTGACTGATCATTGCCCGTAAAAAACCTGACTCGCATTAAATTCGAGGCATAAATATAGGGTTTTTCCAATTATCTTGATGAAAAAACTTTGGGGCCGCGTTATATTCGGGCCAATACGGTAAATACAAAAATGTAGAATTTGTCCATAAGTGGCCTGGATATTTTTAAGCTACTTTAAAATGTTATAGGCTAAAATAATAGTTAACTGTTATTGGTATAGTATGTTTCATCAAAGTAACAGTCTAGTTTTGTCTATCAATCTAATTGTTATGTCGATAATTTTCTAATTTATTTATTTATCAATCAGTGGCGTAGCCAAAGGGGGTCTTAAGGGTGTCATAACCCCCCCCCCATGAGGAATTTTTTGCCATACAAAATGTATATTTTTCACTCCCTTATCGCACACACGTATACATATATATGAGTTGCAGTAGTCGTAACCCCCCCCCCTCCCCATGAAAAATTTCTGGCTACGCCACTGGTATCAATTTATACAATATGTAGAACTAGTCTGAATTTATTAAAGCAGCTGTATTGCATTTTATTAAACAAAATCTTTGTTAGTTCGAGTAAAAATACTTTATATTATATGCCAATACCTGATAAATTAAAAACTTTCGGATAAGTGAAATTTCAAATTTGATTACGAGTGAAAGTGATATTTTATATGCTTGCTAAAAGTTAAACACATTTAAGCTAAAAGTTCTCGCAAAATGCTCATTAAGAAAAAAGAGATTTACTTATATTAAAGTAGATCATATTTTACAACATTAAGATTAATAAATTCGTTGTAAGCATCGTAATTTCATAATATCTTTGAAATCTAATGTGTTAAATAATGTCCCTAACCAAAGAAAAAAATATTTAATAAATTTCCAAGAGGCAATTTCATGCTCAGCTTTATTCAATAATAAAAATGAATTTCAATTCATCTCTTTGAGTTAATTACGTAAAAGTGAAGCAGCTTTATTCAACGTAAGGAGCTTCTAACAATGAGTTAATGACAAATTAACACAGTGAAATTTATTGATCTGTTCTGCATGAGGCTTCTAATTACCAAGAGATTGCACTAATTGTATTTTTAAAGATGTACTTGCTTAATAGGATGCTCTTTAATTATTTTTATAGCTATATTTTTGTGTTTTTTTTTCTAGTTATATTATCTCTAGTCTTATTTTTTTCAATCTCAAATTAGGATTAAGGTAAATAAAAACGATTTTTCAAATTTTCACGTAAGATTCCATTTCCTTTTTATTTCTGTATTGTAGGTGCTGTTTCATTTTTTTTTTTTATCAGTTTATTAAGTCTCGAAAATCACATTCTTGGGAAAAAATAAGAAAAATAAATCATGCCAAACGCATCGATTATAAAAGACTTTCTAACACAAAAATATTTCTTGAGCCAAATTTGGCGATGAATTTCTCTAAATTTGGCGAGATTTCGGAGATAAGATAATGTTGTATGATCACTATAAATGCAATTTTATGAGACTCTGTAAAACACCTTTAAAACTTTATTTTTCCATCGCTTAACTGAAGAATAAAAAAATTTAATATTCATTGTCTTGTGCTCGAAATGTATTAGTGTCTCTCAAATGCCACAGATTGTAATGTATTGGTATTCTTTTTAGTGTTCTTGTAGAAGAACTATTAATAATACAGACACAATTTCAATAGAGAGCATTAGTTTTAGAGCCTGAATAATATGAATGCCAACTTTGTTTTCTTTGGGGAAAAAAAAAAAAAAAAAAAAAAAAAAAAAAAAAAAAAAAAAAGATTATTTCTAAAATACGTATTCAAGAATGACTGCAGTTGGAGTTCAATGTATTGGATTTTTTTTTTTGAAGTAAAACTTCTTTAGTCGCGACTAGGGGGTAACTCAGATTTTTTTTTTTTTTTTTTCTGACGGAAGTAACGCTCAGTAAAGGAAGTGACGTATATGTCACTTCGCGCAAGCGCGCCTGAAAAAGAAGAATCACGGGAAAATCCTACATTTTCGACCGCTCGCTCCTTTCGCGCACTTCATTGTTGAAAATCCATTATCATTACTATCATTATTTAGTTTTTCTTCAGATGGCAACGTTATCCACAAAATATGTATTTAAATATCTCGTTTTACCGATGGCAACTAGTTGTAAAATTCTATACTCTCTGAGGAGTTTGTGAAGATTTCCGTTGGGAAATAACTTTTGAATTAAACTGTTTTTAAGAGGTCTAACGTTTATTTTCTTGATTGGTGTATCGTTAGATTGTGGCTAGTACTTATTTTCAGACATAAAATTATTACTGCCGTGGTGGTATTTGATGAACATACAAATGCCAAACGCGTTTTAAAATAAACGACTTGGTGCAGTGATTAATATTTGGCGTCTGATTACTAGAAAGCTGAGTTAGTATTTTGATCTCTTGATACGCTTTAACATTCATCGTGTAAAAGCGTATCAAGAACGGGGAACCTGTTAGAGAAAGAAACGGCGATTTCTCGCCATTTCTTTGAGAGATCAATCTTTATTTATATATCAATAAGCGTTTTGAAGGTACATCCAACATAATATTTTATATGTAATCCCAACCTCACAGGAGTTTGTCGATAATCCTTATTTTTAGATGAATAATATACAAGGTTTTGGAAAAGCACAAAGAAATGGAACCTGTCTGGAATCGAACTGGAAAAGTAGCTGGAAACGTCAGTTTAAGAACACTTTTCCTAGATTCTAACCCAACTTCAAGGCAGAACATCGGTTTAAGAACAAGGAGACTAAACACCACAATTAAAGGGACAGTGGCTGCAAATGTACCTAAACAGCAGAGGGAAATTTTCGTTTAAGAATACTATTGGAGGATCATACTTCGATCCCACGAAGGTAAATTTATAGGAGGGGACATTTCGCTTAGAAAGTTGGATAACACCGTTGTTGCAAACATATGGCGCTACGCACACGCTGGGTAACTGCGCATCTCAGGTTGTTTATATTTCCATCGAGGCGAAGTAAATGGACATCGTTGAATTATCAAAACTTCAAAAAATTAAATGCATAGACTTATGAGCGTGATATATACTAATTACTGGTTTTAGACGTGTTTTAATTACATAATTGTCTTATAATACTATTTCGCAGTGAATATAGGCAATAGTTTCGTAGAGAAGTGATCTTATTTGTCAAATGCCAGTTGAATTGGCTATTAGGCCATTCAACTCCTAAATATTATGTATGTCGTGTCTGTTATTATTTTACCCAAAAGATGTATTTTAAGAAATTTTAGTACGTAAGAAACGGACCCTGGCTGCAATCAATCCCAAACAATGGACAGAACCTGCAGTTTAAAAACATGGATACAGAATAATGATTCGAAACCTACTAGCAGACGAAATCAATGCTTAAGAACACTGTGATAGAAAAACGAAACAAAAATTACACTACCTGCATTCGAACCCCACAAATAGAGGAAAACATCAATTAAAGAACACAGTTAAAGTATAATACTAGACTATGGACATCCCCTCCCCCCATTAGACCCAACCTCCAGACGGAACAATGGTATACGAAAACAGTTAAAGAAAAATACTACAACATGGACACTTCCTGGATTCTAAGTAATTATCATGAATTGCCAATGATTCTTACTGGAGATTTTAATGTTAACTTTCGCTCTCAAGAATCTCAGTCGTTAGTTGATTTTTTAAAAGAAAAATTTGATCTATCTATGCATACTTCTCGACTTCAATCAACAACGCGTTTCGGTACAACGATAGATGCTGTATTTTCAAGAAAATTAGCAAATTTAGAGAGTTACATTTATGTTTCACATTATAATTACCACAAACCTATAATTTCATAAATTAAAATTATGATGACATCCAAGTATCTATTTCCAGTGAATAATATGAATATAACATTTATATAATCTTTGTAAAGTACTTGAATAATAAATATAATTAAATTATAATATGATATTTATTCTAAATTTAATCATTTCAGTGATAGGTGTCGTAAATGTCAAAGAAGTTTTACTTCAATCGCGCGTAAAGATTACATGCATACACTTTTTTTTTCTCCGTTAAAAGAACTATAAACGCTACTTACACCATTTCCAGTAGGGTACATGGTACTGTACATAGAAAAAAACATATAAATTTCGCTCATATTGATCGCTCATATATTTATGGTAGTTAGAACACTGGACGGGTAGACACAGAACGGACAAACAAACCGAAATCATTAACGCATCTCACGCATGTGGGTAAGTTAAAAATATAAATATTCCTTATACAGCATAACGATATCGCACGAATACAGAGAACGAGAAATTTATTCTTTTAAGGGTTAGCAGTCTAAAATTAATTTTCCACGTGCTAAAAAATCAAAGTTTGCAATTTTGCACCATGTAAATCCGTTAATGTTTGGAGTTAGGAGTTTGGTCGGAAAAATTCCTCCGACCGAAGCAACCCCCCTCCCACTCCCCTCGCACATAGCCCTTAGCCATGCCTTAGGAAAATTCAACACACTAAATAGGTTCATTACTGCGCGAGTAACAAATTTTCAAAATTCCCAATGAAATCCTTACAGCTCAATATTATCACATTAGATATTTTTCGATTTACAGCCAAATAATGAAAATATTGCAAAGCTCTGTTCATTTTTCAAAGCATTTTTACACACCCTATTTGGCAATATTATTGCAAAAGTCGCCAACAATGGCGAACTTTTGCAATAATATTCAATTGCTATTATATATACTCAAGTCGAATTTCATGATCTTCTGGGAACGTGCGGAAATTTTTCTCATTCGAACGATGTCGTTTCGCTGGGAACATCCCGAGGAAATCATTTTATTTTTGTGAAAAAAAATTAAGCTTATAAACCTGGAAAAAGCCTGATGACTATGACATCAATATGAAGTCATTCTCACTTGCAGTAGCTAATTTTGTCAAGCAAGTTGGTTAATTTTTTTACTCCTGGAAATAAAACGGAGCTGAAAATAGCGAAAAATCGCTTAAAAATTAGAGAACGGGTGGATTTTCAGATTTTTAAAGGGGCGCAGATTGTTTTCTATATTTTTGTACACACGGGCGTAGCCAGGGGGAGGATATCGAGATATATATCCCCCCCCCGAAATTTTTGGATTAGCGATGAAATTCCGTCTATTTATACACATATAAGTTCATATGCCCCCAAAAAAATTTTCCACGCGTATATCCCCCCCCCCGAAAAATTTTCCTGGCTACGCGCCTGTTTGTACATATTTATGAAAATTTTAAAGCGAATTGTATAAATGGTCTAGATGTTATAAGACTTTTTGTGCTTCACTTTTTAATTTTTTGCAGTAATGGCGGAAAAAAAGTTTCATCTTTTGGAGTCAGGGATCAGCGTAACTATACAGTAAGGATGATAGGCTTTAAAGAATAACTTCCCATAGTGCTCCATGTATTGGGAATATTTTGAGTGCTCCTGTAGATAAACTATTAATGCTACATAGACCATTTTCAATAGGGTATATGGTACAGTAGATAAGAATATCATATATAAATTTCGTAGAAATTTTGCATATATTCGAGAGTACGGACGGACAGACAGACAAAACGAAATCATAAACAATTTTCAACCTTGTTGAAAAGTGTTAAAATGTGCACATAACATCGTGTTATGCTTATTTTGAAATACAATATATTCCAAAATAAGAATAATACGATGTGAATCAATAAATGTTAATCCAATAAAAAACAAAATGCTAATGAATATTTTATCAAAATTAAAAATTGTAAAATATCCATTCTGTGGTATTTTTATTTTAAAATATTTACTTGTTTTAAAAGCCGAATACATCTTAAAGTTTTCGATATTCCAATCACCAAGAGGCTGACCATAAAGCTATGTGTGGATCATAACTTGGTTTGGTCATAGAAGTATATGTGATCATTGCAATCCTGTCAATTAGTTTAATGATATTTCTAAAATAAGTAAACGCCAGTGCGTGGCAAGCGTGAGGCAGCGGGATGTGTACGAGGCAGGAGAGGGGATTTCCTACTTGCATTTAGGAACGTAATGGCCTTATCACACTAAAGGGAAAATCCGAGTAACTTCGCGCTGGACAAACTTTTCCGACAGACTTGAAGATGTGGTTATCTTTAAGGGTTGCAAAAGTAAACAAACTCTTTTCGACGCCAAATAGTCATCGCATCGCTGATTTGGCGTGCAGGTTCTTATTTTATTTATCGTGCGTTGGTATATTTACATCGGATCGGCGGCAATTTCGTCAGCATCGGATGGGCAGCAATCTCTAATTCCAAAGTCCACTTGAAAACGGCCATAATTTTATTTACACGTCTGTTTACACGTTATTTACACATAATTTTATTTACACGTTACGATTCTGACATCGAGCCAAGCTGTCAAGCTTCGAGCATAGTCGCCATTGCTCGAAATTCCTTATGACGTAACAGGAAGAAGTACTCTGATTGGCCGAAATTTCGTCCGACTTGGATTTTTTCCTTCGGAAAGGAAAAAGTTGGAGTTCGTGGTTGTCAAGGTAACGGCGGAGAAAATCGCCCGGAAACTTGATTTGCAAGGAAAGTTGGTCGGATTTTTTTCAGTGTGATAGCCCTATTACTTTCACCTTTCTGAAAAACCTCTCGAAATGCGAATGCCTAACGACTAACGAGACAGTCCCCTTGTGCTCTACGCATAAAGGGATCTCAGAAATGGGACAATAGCTATTGCTGTAAAGCTATTAGTTATCTTGCTGCACTAGTGCATACCTGACATAAATGTTGTTTCAAAGTTTTCTGTTTGGATAACCGCGTTTTCATTTCTATTACAAAGGGTGTATTTGTATAGTGATTTCAACGGTGGGTTTCCTGAAATTATGTACACGTTATGAAAATGTTAATCATAATGATTGTGTCTTAAGTTTTATTTCTCTTCTTTATTTAGTTTTTCGGATCTGAGCTATTTTAACAACTTTGGCTAATTAAACCTTATCTATTATCCCTTTAAGGCGCAACCCTTTCCCAATGCTGAAAAAAGGGCAGTCGTTGCCATCGCTCGACTTAACTACCAGCAAGATGGTAGCTAAGTGGCAGCACCACGCAGCTCGCTGTGCCGCACAGCCACCTGCGTCAAAAAAGGGTCTCTAGATCTGTGTCACGCAATGATCGTTTCGATCGTCCGCCAGCTTGCTGATAGTTAAGTCAAGCGATGGCAACGGCTGCCCTTTTTTCAGCATTGGGCAATCTATCCAGCTGTTCTCGCATTCTTTCATTTTTCAGTAGATGTCAGTGCTGTTAAAAATAATCGTGACAATTTTTTTACGGAGCTATGTCACCCGCAACTATTTTTATTGAAATCAAATCTATTCTTCGTGACTGACAGCAGTCAAAACGTCAGAATTTGGTGTTCTCAGAGCGGGAACACTGCGCGTTAAAGGGTTAACATACATATGCTTTTCTTATTAAGCCCAGTAACAAAGCAGGTTTTATAAAATCATGTTTTAGCTTTTGAAGATGCCAAGTAGTGTAGCAGTACTTGCATTCAACTAACATAACTTAACAACTTAACACTCTAAAGAATTTCTCACTGCCCTAAGAATATAAGATAAATAAAATGCGTAAAGATACTTTTGATTTGAGGATGGGGGGGGGGGAGGTGTCTCTGAAGCTGGGGCCCGGTTAAATATCATCCACAACCTCTGGGGCTAGTTCGTGCCATGATTTTTGTTGCTGTTGTTGTTGCCTGTTAATTTAGTTAAGTTATTTAGTAGAAGAATACAGACTTTCCAGGTGAATTCCTGCTTTTTACCCTTATAGTTTTTGGTACGTTGAATTTCACAGAAGTTACGCGTGATTGCAAGTTTCTGCGCGACGTCTGTACATCAAAAATTTATTACTTTTTCTAATAATCGATGTTAATTATCGGCCTTTGCTTTCTATAAAGCTTGCTTATTACATTATTACAAATTATAGTGTCAAAAGTATTCCGTTGTATGGAATTACAATTTCAACGGTGTGCAGCATCTTAAATAAACCAACATGAATTTAAAACTTTCACAACTTCACGAAAAGAATATCACATCGATTCGATTAAATATTTTTATTAAAATCATTCAAGCGTATTAACTACCCTTCAAAATATAAGCGCTCTAAGAAAAAGCTCGCAATCAAATTGACATTTCCCCTATAACATCCTTCCTTCCAAATGAATAAATTAACCAAAGCATATACATATTTCACGCTCAGGGCTCTTTTGCGGTAAAAAAGAAATAAGAACATCTGCTCTTGAAAGATTTGAGAAAACTTTTTAAATCTATTCAATAAGAGCATGGTTGTCTGTTTTAAAAGGAAAATCTATAAAGTTTATAGTTTTTCTTTTATAATCGTTTGTTAAAGTAACTTGGTTTGGCTCAGTTCACTCACGTATTAAAAAGAGTATGAACTAAATTTAAAATAAATATACTGTTATCTACGATGCGTTATAATCAATGGCAAACATTTTGTTCATTTTATTTTATAGAAAGGTGAAGAACGATAGTAATTAAAAGATTATATTGTTAAGTTCACTTGTATTTTTTGACATTATTTAACATGTAGCGGATTGGATAGCTGCTACCATAAAGTTAAATATTGGTGTTTCAAGAATTGAGAAGTAGGAATACACTCTGTTGAGTTGGTAATGTTGTTATATGTGGTAAATCACAGGTCAGATTGTAACTGTGGCCACATGTACAGTGACAGAAAAAAAAGTCCTCAGTTGAATTTGGATTTAATAATATTGACAGATAAATTGTGTGTCAAAAAACTTATTGCATAATATCATGAAAATGCGAACAATGACACTGATCATACGATTTTTTCGGGATATTGGGATTATTGTGTATTCCAACTACACTTATTTGTACAATGAATGTGTATTGCGTGAATAATAAGATTTGATGTTTAATATTCATAAATATTTTTTACGAATATCTGAATTTTCTTAAAAGAAATGTTTAAAATTTCCATAAATAAGTTTTTAAGCAAAAGTTTCCCATTTCTTTCTGAATTTCGACCCTTACGTTTTTTGGCACTTTTACCTAATTTCGCATGCTTAAGCCTCAAAGTGTAACCAGAAAATATTTATTAATTGCTTTTAAATATGCACTTATGTTTCTTATATATTCTCTCAATTTTTCCGCTCCAGCGGAAAGCAAAAATCGGAAATTTGTAAAATCACTAAATTGCGAAAATTTACGGCATATTGAGATCCCAAAGTGGAACGGGAAGATATTATTTGATTAGCCAAAAAATGTACATTTACTTTCGGCTAATTTTGCATATATCGACCCCAAAGTGGAACCGGATGATATTTATTGATTAAATAAAAATTTTCTGTGTATGTTTCTAAGACCATTCTACAGATTTTTCAAGCTAGTGGGAAAATAATTTCGAAGAAGCATATTAACGATCCGCCCTATTGTGTATCTCTTAGATTTCGTGAATATACTGTTTGGTTAAAAGAGTTTTTAATTTAATCTTACTTTTTGAACCACCCTCAACATCGCAGAAACATTTTTTTTTTTGGGGGGGGGATAGAAAATAAAAACAGCTCTGAAGATTTTTATAAAAAAGCAAACATGCACACAACATGAAAAATTTAACCACAGTTAAGAACCGTTTAACAATAATAAGATATCTTCTAAAAAACTGTTAAATACTGCATACTTTACATTGATTTATATCTGTGAACAATAACTTAATTTTCATAAGAATAAAATTAATATTTATAAATTTCAAATATCATTTTTCTGATATTTTGTCTCTGATATCTGTTTTTGACGAAGAAGAAAGTATTTTAAAAATAAAATACCACAACTTAAAGCAAAAATATAACATACCGTAATTAAAAAACCATGGCATTTCATCACTTCTATTTTAGAAGTTATTTATTATTCATGGATCTTTCTTTAAATATTCACATTTCACATAAGATATGACTTTGAAAAATTAATACTAACCATCAGTTTTTCTCTTATTAATTAAGCTAAAATAACTTTTCGTATTTACGAAAAAATGCCATGGTAGAGAAAAATAAAACGTTTTACATTAAAAATGAATACAAAAATTTTCACCGCGTAAAATAAAAAAAATATTACTCAGCAAATAGATAAAGTAACTTTTATTATTGTGGGTCTTAATTGAACTCTCAAAATTTTAGATAATATTTTTAAACAAAAACATTCTTCATAATAAAAAGTAAAGTGTGGCTTTCTACGCAGGTTTTATATTTAACACTGTTTCTTTTATTACTATTAAAAGATGATTAAATATTATTTATGTATTTTTATTATTGTGCGTTTTTTACTGAACTCTCAAAATTTTAGATATGTTTAAAATAAAAAATGTTCTTCATGGTAATAAGTAAATGGCAGTTGTCTATGCAGATTTTATATTTAACACTGTTTTTCTAAAACTATTAAAAATGATTAAAAGTAGTAGAAATTAAAATAACTGACAGAAAATCCAAAGAAAAGTATTTGTTATTTATAAATAAAAATATTTCAAAATAAAGCTCATAATACTTCATTTTACCTACATTCCAACTTTCAATTTGACATTTTCTATATTTTCTAATAACTGAATTGATTAAGTACTAATGGAGCCCTCTAAGTTATTTTATATGAATGCGTGTACTATTGGTTATATATATTTTTTCTAGATTCTTATGTACAGTGAATTCAAATTTCTAAAATCCATTACTAGAACATATCATTATATAGAACAATCAAAGTCCGAGGAAAAAGTCTGGGAGTCTAGGAAATGACTAAAAAAACAGTGGATAAACTCGCAAAGAGAATTTTGCCAATTTTACATTGAGTGTATGTGTATTAAGGCCGCTTGACTGCACTACAGTCCTAGGCCTATAGGTGGAATGCCTATCTTGAGAACTTTCTAAGGAATCCTAGCCCGTATTTACGTGAGGTTTCGGAGAAAACCACGGAAAACTCTGATTGACTAGGTCGACAGGCGCGACCGGGATTTGAACCTAGCACCTCCTGCCTTCCATTTTGAAGAACAGAACCTCTCAGCCACTGTGAACTGGATGCTAGTACCTAGCTGAACAACTGGCCAAAATAAGGCTTTTGAGCTGCTTTATTCATTTTCTATGTTTTATACCGAACACATATATCACAGAGAAAATGAATAAAGCCCATCTTCTTGTTTGCTCGGAATTAGACCACATCAGAATGGCGATTCAGGTACTTTTTACTAAAGAGTTAGAGAAATTATATCCTGATAAATATTAATTTCTAGGCTCATTAAGGGAGTTTTATGCAAATGCCAATTATTTATGTAAATAGAGTAATGGAGATTAAAAAATTAAATATATAAATTGTCTTATTGTTAATAAATATTTTTTAATGATTCAGTCAATTAGTTTATGTATAAAATGCAAAGGAATATTGTGAAACATTTAATTCTAAACTCTTATTAAACAGTCAGTACTTAATAAAAGCGGTTTTTAAATTTATAGTTTTTAATTTACCGTGTTATCTAGAATAGGATTAGTTCTTGAAGATATTAACAAAATCATTTATTTAGAATATACCTGTGATTTTCGGATTACATTCTAATTTTATAATGTTCATAATAGATAACACTTGTTCACGAACATGTACCGATATTACCAATATACAATAAGGTGACATTGAAATTGGTAAGTTTTGAAAAAGTTTAGAAAATAGTAAGTTAAGAAAAAAGTTTTTTGTTTGCTTGTTCATTCAAATTTCGAAAATTCAACGTAACTTGGACTACTTGCTGTTGAAATAAGCTCTTTATATTTGCAATGGTATTTTGATAGGTTTTTACAAAGTTCCCGAAGACGACATTATTGTTTTTTTTTTTTTTTTGACAATTATCCAAGAAGTCTTCGCGTGCCACTTTTAAAACTCCATCGTGTAACATTGTGGCACGTGTACCGTGGATTGGTTTTCCACAATATACAACATAAAATTTTTATTTTCATTTCAAACAAATATCTGGAGAATTCCGAGAAGCTTTTCAAACGACCTGTTTTACTTAGATAGAACAACTTTTCTGAAGTTAAAAATCGCCAAAAATTGGGAAACTGGTGATTTTTATATCAGTTTTTTTTTTATATTTGTTTGCACATTTGTGCAAATTTGAAAGCCAATCAGTCCAATTGTGTGAAATGAATTACATTTTTTGGGGAAAGAATTGAATTGAATCGAGTTTTCTCGAATTATAAAAAAAAGGCGAATCTGTTTCGATTATGACTTAGTTGCGACAGTTTTCAACTTTTCTATCCCAACAGTGTAATTTCTGGAAACTAAAAATGGCAAAAAAAAAAAAAAAAAAAAAAAAAAAAAAATCGTAAAAATCAGGGAAAGGGTACATTGTTCCGATTTTTCAAATATAACAAAGTGTTCTTTATTTATCTCTTTTGAAACGTTACAGAATAAATTGAGTAACGGGCAATACTTTGCTTATTTATTAAATGATACTAATTCTAACAAAATGGTAATGTACTTCGTGTTCTTTTAAAAAATAATTTTACTAAAAATATATGTCATATAAAAGTATTATTATAAAATATATATTGTTCTTTATAATTTCTCATCATAAAGAACAATATTTTATTTTTATTTGCATTTCTAAGGCTTAGTAAATTCAACTGAGCACTTTGAATATTTATTTTTGAGCGTTAGCATTTAAACATGCATCCATAAATATAAGAAAGGCTGATACATTTTGATGTTGATCATATAACTGAATTTTAATTCACGTGTCTTTGTAGTTTAAAAAATTAATGCATTTTCATATGAGATATATCGATTAATTCATTTCTTTTTGCTTGTTTTTACAGTCAGTGATCATGCCTAGTTTCATTTTGAATTAGATAAAAATTTAGCATTTAAAGATTTTTTTTTTATAATTTTTGTTTACATTTTCGTAACATAGAAATTCTGCTTACTTTATTTGAAATAGTATCTCAAGTAAACATTCGATTTAATTTTTTTATATTTTACGACTTGTTTTCTACAATAGGAATAATTTATTATACTTGAAGTTTTCTGAACACATTTACTCAATAAATATTTAAATATTTGAATAAAAATATTTTTAACACTCATTACCTTTATTCCCATTCAGGAATGCATGAGAAATTTCTGCTTAAATATATACAGCATATACGTAAATGGTTTATACAATACGACATTAATTTGAATTTTAAATTTTAAAAATTTTAGATCAAAGAAACACATTAATGTCTATAGTAAGACATCTTGTAATATACACCCACTCAGAAACGTATTTGAATGTAACACAAATTGCTTCTTTCCGATTCGTAAATAGTTAATTACTTTTTCAAAGGAACGCACAGCTGAAAAGAAATATGAGACGATGTTACTATATGCCACATTATTAACCATTAGCATGAAAATACTTCTTGTATAAAATTGACATAGGAATCCCATTCATTTGATTTAAAATGTTTTAAAATAGAAGTTCAAGAAAATAATTCACGTTAAAAAATCACTAAATTTTTAAAGAAGAAATTATTATTCAAACAGAATGTAAGTTGAAATTTGATACAGTACACCATATGAAATGTTATATATAGTGTTTCTGTCATTAAAGTAACCAGGCGACCAGCTGATAAGATAATAGTTGAAAGACTTTATTATTGAAATAAATATTAGCAAATTATTTTGGCTGCAATTTTTAATCGAGGTTTTTCGACAACAACTAGAAGCGCAAACAGAACCGTCAAGAGTAAATATCGGTTTCGTGATCTGCTACTAAAGAAGAGAACCAATCAGCAAACGGTATTTCATACCTCGTAGCATTCCGGAAGACTGAAGCACTCAAGCGGTCCCAGGCTGAACATGACTTTATCTATTACTTTATGTAAGAAATGGTAATGTGTAATTAGGGAATGGTTTAAAAACAGTTTAAGGAGTGTTTATAATTGTCAAAAATAATAGCGTATGTGTTTCTAAAAGTCGTAAATATATTCTATTTCACAACATGAAACTTTTACTTTAACGAGGGATTTTGGCAATACCTACCAAATGGCCAACAATAATAACAACTAAAGAAGAGGAAGATTGGTACAGCTTTATAGGGGTGGATGCAAGATAATTTTTTGTGACACGACAAACATTTTTAACATTACATTATAATGCGAGACGAAATAAAGCTTTGCGGCTGTTTTCGGAGTCGCAAGAGGCCTATTTTTCGCCTCGCGACCATCCCCAGGCTTTACTATTTGAAGCATTTATTGTACTCGCCCTTTAACATTAGAAATTAGCTAGGAAATAAACTTCTTCATTACATTGTAAGGAATACCTGTAATTTTACCGCACATATTATTGTAAATCAATGCAGCGCAAGTGCTGCAGCTTTGGAATACAGCACTGTGTGTTGTAAATCCACTCACGAAATGACGTAATGACGTTGATAAGCCAATGACGAAGAACCTTGTACAACAAATTGACACAGTCTTTAGATCACAACGTGTTGGCGTTACGTTTACCTACACGTTGTGCTGTAGTCTAGGAAAATATTTTTTGCAGTGTAAGGTAAAATCCTTCGTCTGATAATCAATCATTAATTTGCAGAATTCCCCGTTTCCGTTACATGGTTCGTATTGAATTGCAAAATGGGGCTTGTCCATGATGCAAAACGTATTACATCAAGAATTTATATTCTGAAATATTTGATAGCTGAAATAATAACATTTTGTAGAGTCACGATACATGTTCGTGCAACTTAACTTAACTTCTAGTGTTATTTACTTAGTTTTTTGTTTAGTTACGTAGTTTTTTTTCTTTCTGTAAAATTTTGTTTTTGCAGAAAGCCCCCTATCTGCAGTTAGCCGTCTATATTCTTAACTCCTTGGTTACATTTGACGACTACTTTGCGTCATGCATTTGCTTTGCCTAAAAAACGGAGGACGACTACTTTGCGTCCTGCACTTGCTTTGCCTAAGAAACGGATGACGACTACTTTGCGTCATGCACTTGCTTTGCCTGAGTAATAGATCGCCAGTATGTTTCTTATTCAAGCGAGGACAAAATTAAGCATGCACATTCTTGTTCCTAGCAAGAGATGTGCAAACGTTGTAGAAGGATGTTTCTCCCAGTCAGTAATGCGATTTTAGCCGCTTTTTGGCTAGATCTGGTTATTACATAGCTGCCAAATTTTACAGTTTTTCCCGAAGATTATCCACTTCTATTTCCTAAATGTTTTCTCATACATCAAAATTTTGGATTTATTTTAAGATTAACCCTTTAAACCTCGCTGACGTCAAAATCAAGGGCTAAGCTTTCTCCCTCCATTCCGCATGCCCGTAATATTTCCGATAGACAGAAGATAAGAGCGAGATAAGAGCATTTTAATTCTTATCCATGGATTTTTTTCAAATCTCATTTTACACAACAGATGACAACACCACGCTTTTTTTGGCTTAATTCGGAGATAGTTCATTTTTAAATAGATGGTAGCAATACTCAAATACGTGTATTTGTGATATGCATTGTGCGATCTTAGCTCCCTTGTTTTACTTATGTTCAAAGAAAACTTTACAAATATTTATTTATTTAACGGCGTAAGTTGAATAAGATTCTCCTTCAGTGTTTTAAACATACATTTTTAATGATTCCCTTCTTCCTACAAAATACGCATTCAGTCACAATAAAAAACAAACAATAAAAATATAGAACTCTAGGAAAAGCTAGCTTTTTCTAGAAAAAGCTTCTTCTGGCTTTTCCTAGAAATATATTTTTTTTTTCTTTCGCACTAAAAAATTCCTCAAATCTTAAAATGAATACATATACTATACATGCACTTATTTTGATACAATTTTCTGGAATAAAAAAATAGGCATTTTTATGACCGTTTTCTTGAAAATAATACAACCGTTAAGGGGTAAAATAATTGTTGAGGAAAATATTGGTGGATAATCTTCCGGGAAAGAAGTTGCAGCTATCTCATTATATCCGTTCCAAAAGCAAGATTTTCTTCAAATAAATCCATATCGAATTGGTTAACTATTTTCCAAATATGCGAGAGCTTTTAATACTCACCAATTTTTCCTTGATTCACAATCAAGAATCACTTCAACATAAATATATATTTTTTTCTCTCTTCTCGTTTCTTTTTTCTTTTACCGCTTAATGCATATTCTAAATACGCGTACACGTCTTGAAACTGAAATACATGTGCTGACAACTTTGATAAAGAAAAAGTTTGAAGAGAAAAAGAGTAAAAAGTAGCTCGTACTTTTTCCTGCCATTTATTTTTGTGAAGGGCATTTTTCTTTCTCATGGAAAAAACATTTATTGTACACGGGAGAAAGAAAAATGAAACTAGACATTTGTAGCAGAAAAGAATAGGGTGTTTTAAAAGTTACATATGTAGTGAATAAAAGAAAATACGAAAAATATTAATTCTAAAAAGAGACGTTTTTATTTGTTTCTGAAACACGTAAGAAATTCTAAAAGGTACAGTATGATAGATCCATACTTCAAGTTAAAATTCTTAAATTTAAAAGCCATATTATTTAGTTATTATTGCGTATTTTGTAATATTTATTATTTAATTGTTTTATTTATGTTAGTTTGTGTTATTATACATGTGCTGCGTACTAGTTCTAAGATTTTAACTTCTATGTTAAATTGTTGAATTTTGCGTCGTTAAGCTTTAATGCGATGCAAAAATTTCAAATTGAATTAATATGTTTATAAAGCGAAAGTAGTAATCAAAATGATAATTCTGATAATTTTTTAATTACGTTACAGAAAATAAAGACGTCCACGATTTATATTACCCTTTTTCAATATTCAACTAAAAATACTAGATATTTTGTCTTATGGAAGCTTATTTTTCTTAAGTAAATCAGATATTTCAATTTCCTTTGGTGGAAGGTCTGAAATGTTTCCTATTCTGAAGAACATCGGGAATTTTACAAATTTAGCGCTTAAGGCTTTCAAAAGTTGCTAGATCACATAGCCGAGAAGTTATTAATAGATTATTGATTACGTGATTTCTAAAAATGCTCTGTTTGATGATTAATAAAACCATAACCAAATTAAAGTTTAATCAGAAAAACACAAATCGAAAAAAACAGTGATATTTGTGAGCCACTTTCTTTGACAGCTGTAAATTGTTGTCTGCTTTACAATTTAATATAGCCAGTTCCTAAAACAATATTAGAATGTTGCCAGAAGAACCACTCACAAACTCAATTTCAAATTTAATGAAAATATGCAGTCACTGTCGTCTTTTATTTAATAAAAGGATATTTTACACAATCACTGCTATGGGCCTGGTAATATGGCACACCATTGTAGTTCGATATTTCACAACAGAGTGTTGCTGAATTAGCTACAACTTTTATGTAGGAAAACATTAAGCCATGATTTAGTTTTCAGCGTT
Organism: Cheiracanthium punctorium; assembly: GCA_038373885.1. Lineage (NCBI taxonomy): Eukaryota > Metazoa > Arthropoda > Arachnida > Araneae > Cheiracanthiidae > Cheiracanthium > Cheiracanthium punctorium. The sequence goes on along the minus strand of JAWZYV010012699.1, from coordinate 375,688 downwards.
ATTCTTTAAATTTCATATATTTTTAAAACTGTATCACTGATTATTTAGATAGTTTATTATTGCAACTGTAAACAAAATGTAAGCATCAATGTAGTACATAGAACTGCAAAAGATATTTAGATCAGATTTCATTTTATAAAAGTCTACCTTTATTTAAACACTGTAAAACATTTCTTGCAAAATGCTAAGATTTTCAAGATTACTTTGAACACGCTCATTTTGACATGACAGTAGTTTTACCGTACAGTTAAAGAGAGTATGCTTTTCAGAAAACTATGTTAAACATTTTACTATAAAATGTAGCTAGAGCATGAATAAATCAAGATTAGACAAATAAATTAAGAAATTCAATAGAAATTGAAAAGTAAGTAGCTAAATTTAATCTTTCTAACAACTTAAAACTTATTTAAAATATGAAGGTATTTAAAAAAGCAATAACTTTACAAGAAATACCCTTTTTTAAGTATGTTCTAATTTTTACACATAACAAATAAACCAAGACTGTAAAAACCGTGTCATTTCTAAATTTCTGAAATAGGAAACGGTTTCATCTAATACTTATTAATGCATCTAAATCTATGTTTGATCTATTATGTAAATGTGAAAGTTTGTTTGTTTGTTCGTCCGGGAACTGCTTCCACGCCGTTCAACCAATCGGCTTGAAATTTTGCACATATAAAAGTAACAGAATAATAAAGTAATAACTGAAAAGTAACATAAATTTTAGACTGCAATAAAATCTCTTTCGGCTAAATTAACTCAAATCTGATTCGCACAATCCTTGCGAATAGTTCTCAAGATTCACACAGGAAAATTTCATTTAAAAATACCTAATACTTTCTCAGAAAAATGATAAGGCGTTAAGGCACTTTTCTTGCAATCAAGTCCCAATGCTTTCTAAGGCAAAGCATTGGGACTTGAATCTCCGCAAGCCGACTACAGAGGACTCTTAAGTTCTTTCTTTTTCGGTCACAAAAGTGAAACCGACATAAGTTTTTGTGTCATCACTGTGCAATTATCCCGGATTTGTACATATGACGTTAATTTTTCTCCGCAATTCAAATTACTTTTCACTCTTTGGGATTCCGCATCACTGGACTTAATTTGAATTATATGTGTAAAAAAAAACATACATGACACAAGCTACAAATATTTAAGTATACGTCATTTTAGTATCACATTTTGCCAGTAGATGTAGCTAAAATATCACACCTCTTTATGCGAAGCAACAGTGAAATGACTGCTTGAGTGATGACAAAAAGTGCCATTCCAAGATTCAAAACTAAGTAATTCGAAGTATTTAAAAATTGAAATAATTAGGTAAGAGCTTGTTTGGATAAATATCTGCTTGCAATTTATATACCCTACATATTTCACTTTTCAAACAACAGGGTTAAAATAGATGCATACAAAGTCATCATACATTTGGAGTTTATTTTATCACAACATCGGTCAAAGTATAGAGAATGCGGCACAGAATCTGGCGATGAATTGCCATTTATTTCAAATTATAACACAGTATGCATTAGTACACCCTTCAAAAAAAGTATTCGAGCAAGAGAGAAATATTCAATTGAATAGTATTGTCTAAAATAACTTAAATGGATGAACAGCTTTGACCAACGATTTTTTTAGGGAATAGGGAAATGTTGTTAACGAAAAATACACATTTTTACCAAAATGCCAGTGTAAAGCTTCATTTCCACCAACATAATATGAAATATATATTTATCATAAATATATGTTATCTGCAACACACAGCCAAATATTTAATAATAAAGAGCTTCCAGGGCACGTGTCTATCGAATTCATTTCCTGCATGAGGCTTTAGTTATCGTACGACCATCTTTTCATAACGGGTAATGTTGGCCTCCTTCTCTAATTAAATTAAGTAATTACTCCAGCCTTTCATAAAATGAATAAGTACAAAAAAGAAAAAAAAGAAACCGAGTTTCGCACTAAATATCAAGAATTAATAATGCAATTATTTAACACAGTTCTATTTCACAATTCATTAAAAACATTTTACTATGCATCTGTACAGAGTTGCTTTTTCCCAAATACTTGGCCATTGTACAGCATTTAAAAGATCAGAACAGTTCAGGTAATTAACGAAGGGGGAAATCACATGGAGAAAAAAAATGCCGCTCTCATTTAGATGGTTGTTTTCTGTGTTCCAAAAATAGTAGAATAGATCGTAGAATTATACGTGTAGGTGATACACACAACTGGTATAGACAAAATGGTAAAGAATGTCTAGTCCGCGTTGTATTCCAGCTAATCGCAGCTGAATGCCTAGTTTGTGTAACGAGAAATTATCGTTCGATACATTCATGCACTAGAATTACCGGTTGTGTGTGTACCCGCGGTCGTTCGTATAGATTTATAGATATTTTCTTCTAGGTACAAGCACCAGATTATACAGGAGAGATCTAAAAATTGGGCAATTGGGTTCAGAAGTGTCTCGTTCAATGATATACTATTTGTAGGGGTACACAGACTATCACAAATCCTAGTTCCACCTAGTTATTTTCTAGATGTCCGCGGCATATAACCCCCCCCCCGTGCACTGCCGTCGTGTTCCTACAACAATATAAGCGAACAGGCTAAATATTTATTATGAAATAATATTTTTCAGGGATATTATTGAGTTGCAATGTGGTTTATACAAGGTTCAAAACATAAACGCAAAAGTTGCAAAGAAGTACAAAACTTCAACAAAATTGGTACTTTTGGAATATTTTTGGTGGTATCCTGGAACTATTATCAGATGGTCCTGACACGCCTGCCTCGCAAACGCGATGCTGGAAATCTGTGAAAAGAGGTGGAACACTTGCAGGTTTCCTCCAACGTGGATCAGCAGATTCTCGTTAGATTTTGGTTAGCTAAACGCTTGAAAACATCCGAAATTCTCCTTCAGATAACAGTGCAATACGGTGAAACTTATATGAGTCGAACGCAAGTGTGTGAGTTGGTTAAGAGGAATTTAATAACACACCTTTTTCCTCGTTCGTCTTTACCCAAAGAAACACGAACTTTGTTGAAGATTTTATACTTTTTACACAACTTTGAATTTAGTGAATGGACCTTGTAACTCATGCATACCACTTCATTTATCTGTATCGTTTATTCCAGGAAAATTTTAAAACATAAATCTACAATCACCTAAAACTTTTTTCAACGTCTCCAGAACTGAAATCCACGAAAGAACTATACCCTGCTTAAAGTCTCCGAGAAGAGAAAATTTCGACTTTTAAGACTTTTCGTCTATCTCTTTACCAAGTACGGAGGAGTGTGTGAATCTGGAAGATCAAATAAGAAAAGTTTCTTTTCCCTCTTCCTCCTGCATCTTATCTCTACTGCTTAATGCATACTTGGAAGAAATCTACACGCCTCCGAAATGATATCCACGTGTTCACAGATTCTTTCAAGAAAACTACCGGAGAAGAAAGGATAAAAATTTCTGCATACATACAGTCGCCTCTTTTTTCCATGATTTCCATCTTGTAGAAGTAGAGGAGAAGATTCGCTGTAAATGGATATAAAGTGATGTAAAACAAGAAATGTTTCTCAAAAAGGAAAAGATTTGATAGTTCTAACTTGGGCATCATCTACAAGGAATAAAAAATTCGAAATTTTATGTTTTCGATGAATCGATTTTTCGCTGCTTAATTTTATGCGTTGTTAAGTTCCACGAATATTTCATTCGGAAATTTAAAATTTATGCAATTTCGCAAGATATAGCTCTACTGTTGTAAGTATTTGACTTTCAAAAGTTTCCTGAATAAAAAGTTAAAACTTTTTAGAAGTGATTTTACGTTCTCTTTTGCTTAAAGTTCTTCCTATTAACAACTATAACTTGTGACAGACAAATGTGTTCATTAACTTATAAGTATAGTCAGTTTTCTGTGTTTAACAATCATTTGAACACATTATTCCAATCATAGTATCATTTATTATAACCATATCACAAGTAAGTGACGTTTCTAGCCTTTTATCTTTATCAGTTAAATCATGTGTATTTTGGGATTCTCCGTTTGAATAAAATAGTAAAAAAATTTTCATCATGCACTAGTTTTTCGCAAATAAAAGATATTTAATTGAAATTAGTTTTTGTTCTTTATTTATATTGTAATTATTTATACAATAAAATGCCATACTTAATAAAAGAAACTTTTATTGAATAGTTTTTTTTTCTATTCCTGGTTGTTGATTAGGTAAAACAGAGAATATTTTCCTGGCCTTCTTTTCTACAAATTCTTATGTGCAAATTAGGGCATTATTTTTCTGTATATAATGATCGTGGCGTAGGAGCTTCTAATTTTTAATTGCAAAGTTATTTCCAAAATTTGTACCAATATTTGTTGAACAGATTGAGTCATAAGATCTAGTGCATAATGAACCATAAAATCGCGAAATAATAAACCGTAAATTTTCAATTTTTAAATGCTTTATACGGCTTTCAAAGCTACTCTCACTCAACTAACAGAAATTTACCCTTATAACATATTTATTGACAGCCTGAAGAAAACACCGGGATGCTTCATGAAACATAGAGAAACTAACATCTAGTTCTAGACCTAAACCAAATTGTTGTTCGAAAGTTCATGAAATACCTTAACAGATCCGCCGTCGATTCCACCATTCTATCCTTTGCAGTCATTGACTGTAACATATTGCCATATAATAGTGAAAAGGTGAACTATGGAATAGTTTTACCTTAAACTGTCATTATTAAAGGGAAAAAAAAACAATTCAACCAATTGCTGGTACCATTGGTTTTCTAGTAGCATCAAACGGCGTATAGCTGTATGGAAATTTTTGTACAACCATCAAATGGAGTTTAATAAGGGCTTAAGAACTAATACTTTGAACAATTTGGTAAAGAGCCTATGCATATACTTCGCAAAAGAAAGTTTATAATTATTTATAGGAAGCATTTCACTCAGTGCAAAAACAGAAATCCTGAAAATATTTATAGTAAGAAATTACATTAAATTAATCAAAAGAATCTAGGAAAGTACTTAAAGAAGAAGCCGCCTAATTTTCAAAAAACAGTGAAGGAAATATATAAGGAAGTAGCTAACAATTTCTTTAAAAACATAAGGGGAATTATGATGCAAAAATGCAAGAGGTGAATTTCACAGCAAGATTGGAATCACATATTTTAATCCTTAGCTTGAACTATTTGCTGATGTATAAGAGAAAATTGATGAATTGCATTTTGAGTCTCATCAAGGCGTAAATAATATAGAAAGGAAGTTACAACGTTTCAGGATAACTTACCATTCTAGAGAGATAACATAAGTCTGAAAAGCAAAGATCCATGTACAATTAAAGAAACACTACAAACAATACTCAAACTTATTACTTTCTTTGGGGGGTTTCAAGTACAGGAGAACATTCGTTTAAATAAATCCTAAGTTTAAAAAATATTTCTGTAAATAAAAAAGATTTGATTTTTATTGAAACCTTTTCATAGATTTACTTTATTTTTCATTATTTGCTTTAATTTCTCTTTTCACAGAAGAAAAGCGACTTTTGTTTTGATATCAGCACAGAAGAAAAAGACCATCAGAAGAAGAAGTCAGAGATAAAACTCAATGAAGCTCTTAAAATTGTTTACTTAGAAAGCCTGTGATGTCGTAACTGGGTCTTAATGAACAATAATCATTTTTTCTTTCAGACAGAAATAAATAATTAATAATTTAAGAATAAATAAAATACTAGTTAATGCTTATTTGGTGGGAATAGCGTAGTCGATTTTGGGAGAAATAAATGAAACATCATTTAAAAATAAAGTGCTTTACTTATTTCTCTTGATGTACATTAAACTATTCCCATTAACAATTTGGCAGTATTTAAAAAAAATACAAATTAATCTTTTTAATTAAAAGTTCTGTAATCCAGTGAAATCCCAATTCTGTTAAAGTCCATTAGTAAATAAGTATTGTTTTTATGTTGTGATTTTGTGTTGAAAACTCTATGAATATTCTGTACTTTTGTTTCATGTCATTAGATATTATTAATATTGTTTTTTTTTTTTAATAAATGTTGATTGATATTTCTGCGAAAACATTTGTGAAATTTTGGTTTATTTTGAAAATTTTTAAAAGCAGTTTTTGCTTGAAATATTGATAGAAAAAAGATAGATTTTAACAAACATTTTGAATAATTTTAGAAGTAAATTAAAATTGATATTTTTAATCACTTCAATCCCAATGTTTTAAAAGTTGTTTCGCCCACTATAATATTAATCTGAATTACTATACTCAGATACTTTCATTTGCATATATTTGTTTGCTTGTCTTCTTCGTCTAAGGGCAAGCTTACACAAGGGTCATCTGCCTTCCGGCGGGATGCCTTGGTCGGAAGAATTTTTATAGGGTTCTAACACGATTTCATGTAACATCTGGAGAAAACCGACCAAAACTTAAGACTGAAAGCTGCACTGAAATCCCGAATGCGGGACCTTTATTTGGCTAATTAATTGTTTATAACTGTTTAATTAAATGTTCGATGCCTTATCTACTCGGCCATGCTGGAGCCCGAGCATATATAATAAAAACTTACGCATTTTTAAACTAATATTTGTTCTATTTAGCGTAATACTTTATAATTAAGTATTTATTACACCTTAAAATCGAGAGTTTTTAATTGGTTAGGTAAATCTGACAGGACAAATTAATTGAAATGGTAAACTTTTGAGAAATAAGCTTTAGCTTGCTGTTTAAACTGAAATATTACGACAGCAATAAAAGCCTACGATTCGAATGTGACGAAATTGCTTAAACTTTAATTTTGGTAGGTATCTACAGATTATATTTCCCTAAAGAGTTTCTTGTCTGCTCTTTAGGGAAGAGTACGCATTAGGCAAATGCATTCCTTATAACATTTTTTAAGCAAAGATTTTAAATTTTTCAAATTTATTGTAAAAAGTAGTAAAATATGCTTTACTGTATTTTTTATGTTATGCTTTAATTCTTCTTTTCATAATGAAAAATCCATCGTGGGGGGCATGCTTATCCTTTTTTCTTCTGGGCATCGATTGTTATTAAATGAATTATAATTCAAGATAAACACACAGCGATACAGCATGAGTGCACAAAGAAGAATTTCAAGAGATGATTTTATTTCAATATTAGGCACAGGCGATCGTTTATTGCCCCGTGTAGACATAAAAATGGTATTCTTTTTAAAATTACAAGAACAGTAACTAGAAGTAGAGTCATTATACTGGAGCAGTAAAATATGCAAGTCAACGACACGAACTTTCGAAACGTCGCCTTCAACTAGTTTTATTTTTGTACAGATTAATGGATATTCAAGAAAGAAGTGCACGTTTTTCGACAAGAAGATACTTGCACTGACTACCTAGATTTTCGGAGAAAATGTTGAAAGAAAAAGTGTAAAACTTTTCTTGAAGACTGTATCTTTTATTCGAGGAATTTCTCTTGTTTAATTTTTTGCATAAAAAAGTTTTTTCTCATAAAAAGAAAAGCAATAAAAATCGACTTTTTACTGCAATGAAATGTGCTGATTTATGTGTTGGTAAAATGTAGCACAATGCGCTGTAGCTACAAATAACTACAGCAAATTCTGCATGTAAAACTAAAGCACTTGTTTTCAGTATTGTTATTACACGGTTATATTTTTAGTAAAAAAGTGACTTGCACATACAATTAAAAAAAATTTTTTTCGACGCTTTTTGAGATTTTGTACACTTTTCGAAATTTCTACCCAGATTCTAGTCAGATTTAAAATACTTTGGTGTTTGAAAACTCGTTCGAAAAAATATCTTAGAATGAATGTCCGATAAACTATTCTTAGACTGCATTAATTTTTTATGCTTATTATCCAGCGTATGCCTTTTTTCAAATATAAATACATTTTCTTGATTTCTGAAATTTTCAAGTTTTATTAAAGTAAATTGAGCTAATATGTTTAGTAAAATTGTGAAAATGACTTTCTATATGCTTTCAAATCTATTTGGATTTAGTGCCTTAACCCTTTAACGCGCAGTGTTCCCGCTCTGGGAACACCAAACTCTGACTTTTTGACTGTTGCCAGTCACGAAGAATAGATTTCATTTCTATGAAAATAGTTGCGGGTGACATAGCTCCACGAGCATCCTTTACATTTTAGCACTTCATTTCCCTTAAAAAAATGGTCACGATTATTTTTAACAGCACTGACATTTGCTGTAAATTGGAAGAATGCGAGAACAGCTGGATAGATTGCCCAATGCCGAAAAAAGGACAGCCGTTGCCATAGCTCGACCACAGCCAGCTGCCGTCAAAAAAGGGTCTCTAGATCTGTGGCACGCGATGAATTTTTCGATTGTCCGCCATCTTGCTGGTAGTTAAGTCGAGCGATGGCAACGGCTGCCCTTTTCTCAGCATTGGGAAAGGGTTGCGCCTCAAAGGGTTAAGACCCAACTATGGCCGATTGGATAAAACGTTGAACATAGTACATGGCCATGTGTGAAGGTCCCGCGTTTGGGCCTATGAGCTGTTGTCGATCTAATGGTCTGGAGTTTTGGACGGTTTTTTCGGACGGAGACAGAGATGTAGTGCGAATATGCGTTAGAACTCTTTAAAAACTCTCACGCTCGAGGCACCCCTCCCTTATAGCAAGATGCCTTTCATATAGGTTTGCCGTAACACAAAACACTGTAGCCCCCTTTAATGTCAACCAACGAGAGTTTCTATAACAGAAAACTCTCTTTGTAATTAACAAACGTGCATGAATTAAACTGTAAACTTTAGCGAGTAAAAAAGTAACTCCATCCTAAATTAAAGATTACACCGGAAAATCTTGCACGTTAGTTACAAAATATATGTTTTGATGATAAAAGAAGGGAATGTATTTTTGTGGATCTTTACAAAAAAGTAGCGTCAGCAACTAAAATTCATCTGAAGTGCAAGTATCAGTAGGTATACATGAAATAGGATTAATTTAAAATTGAAGAATAGAGCTATAGCGTTAATATAGCCAATTAAATATATTGAATCTCGTAGCATATGCTGTTAATTTTTAAATAATTTTTCAGTATAAAGAAATGGATGCAGTGAAACCGAGATTACTTTTCAGATGTGTGCTACCATTACAGTGCACTGAAGTTTGCGATAAACCAAAGATCAAACATCAGGAGTTAATGCTTTTTTCAAGGTTTATTTTCCTGATCATGTGCATATTCTAGAAAAAATATATATTCCCCCAAAAAGCAATCCGAACGTTGACATCTTTAAGGAAAAAATATAAAGAGGAAAAAAGTTCGAAGAAACATATAGTTTTTTTTTCCTCTATTCACGAAATCTTTCATTTATTTTTTATTTGTACATGGAAAGTAAAAGAAATGTAACGAATCAAAGAAATTTCCATCTAAAAAATTATTCAGCGTATTAAAAGATACGCACGTAGAACCAGTGGATGAAGCATATTTTTCATTTCGAAGATTGGTGTATTTTCTTTTTTATTCACGTACTGGGTGAGAATATATATATTTGAGACGTCAGATATTTCAGTAAAGTTCCAGAGTTAAGGCAGGTAAAACGGTTTATAAAACATTATCTTTAAGTTACAATATAGGGTGAGAAGAGGAGAGGGGAGAAGGGTACAAAAATCAGCGTGGACTAATTTAGCAGTTCCAGTGGCAGAAGTCTCTCGATTTTCGATGTGCGGGTGAATTTACGCTCACCACTCCACGTGGTTTGCGAAGGCATAACTCCGCCTCTCTCTTATCTCTGATCGAACCACACACATTTACCAACATGACCCGCATCCGTGGCTACAAAGGCGTGGGGACACGTGTACACTCTAAAGAACTCAGAATCGACGGCCTGATGTCTGACAAGTAACAAAATAAATAAAATATAGCTCCAGAGCGCGCGTGGCAAGTATGACAGGAAAGCAAAACTTACAGTGAAAGTACCCGCTTGAACAATACCCAAACTAGTAAAACCCAAATTACCTTTTTATACATTACATATATATATATATATGTGTGTGTGTGTGTGTGTGTGTGTGAATTCGATGAAATTAAATACATATTGTTTAAATGCATTTTAGATTAGTTTTTTTATAATTTAAATCTACATTTTATAGATAGTACTTATGAGATATTAATTCAATTGCTCTCATTCGCCAAAAATTTCTGCTTGGTTGTCTTACTAAGCATAACTGTCCTAATTTAATAAATTGTATTTCGATAAATATGTCAATACAATATACACAAATCAATATTTCGGGCTGGCCTAGAATAAAAGCTGTAGCGGTATTACATCATGGTCAAAACTGCCTTATTAGGTATCTATATTCAATAAATTTATTTGATAATCCTTGCTGCTCGTTTTCTACTGTTGTTTGGTTTCAGAATTGTCTTTTGTGCCCACCATTCGAAAATATAATGTGTGAGGTGTTTCAAAAGTAGACGCACAAACTCCTAGGAGGGGTAGGTTACTCCATGATGGTTTAGAATCACATGGTGATTTGGGGTCGGAAGCGTCGTCTTTATGTGCCTGTTAATAATTACTTTAGAAGAAGTGTACAAGTAATAGTGAACTTTCCGACCACGGTTTTTCAAAACCTGATACATCTTTTACAGATTGCATTTTATAAAACTTATTAAGTCAGAATTTGTTTTTCATTACATTGATAAAATTGTCGGAGGAGAGCCCACTGTTTATAGAACTTGGTTAAAAAATTAGACGCAAACTTCAACATGCCTTCCAAAGTGATTGATTATTAATAGGTACATGAAGGCGACGTTTTGGACCCCACATTGCAATGTGATTCTGAGCCATCTTAGTCCAGCCTAACCCTCCTACAATTTTTTCCCTCTAATATATATATATATATATATCCGTTTTTGAAGACGATCCTTAATAATTCTAATTATTCTAAAGTGTTGCAATTTTTGCTTATTCCACGATAAATCACGGGAATTATATTTTGCTGTTTGATAAAATTAACTATCTAAAACCCTACACGAAAATTATTGTGGCGCATGAAACACAAAGAAGTATTGTTCTCGACAAAATCTTTAGAGGAAGTTTAGTTGGGAGAGAACGGCCTACGATGAGAAATATTTTTTTCCTTTTTTTTTTAATGCTTGTTCAGAGATTTCTAGGTAACGGATTAACCTGTTTGCATGCAAAAAATGCGTTTATAAAAATGCCTCCAATATATGCTTTTCATTGATTTTTTGTTATTTTTGACAATATAACTGTTACATTAGCTACATCTGCAAGCGAGGGCACGTTTGGATTTTTCTGATTACTGCGAAAACCATAGGGAATTTTAACACCATGTTTAGTTAACTTACGTTTTATGCTACTCAAATGTTTCCGATAAAAAATTCATCAAAATTTCATACTTTCACATCAAGGGGAATAACTAGTATTAGTATTCCACATCGTATCAATCAGCTTATTTGAAAATTATTTGTGCATCATTTGGAAAGCTTGATTTATTAAGGATGCGTTGGTATGTTGTCGTTGATTTTTTGTTGTTTGTTTGTGTTTTTTAGAACTTGCGTGAATCGTATAAGAAGTACACTATATATACAGTAATAGTTGGATCGTCGCACTTAAAAAAAAAAAAAATCAGTATAGAGTTCACTGTAGTTTTATTGAAACATAATAAAAATAATTAATTTAACGGTGGCTAGTGGCAGATCAAAAAGAAGCGTGACCTCTTGGCCAGAGACAAAAGCGTTAAGTGATTGAGAAAGGTCTGAAAACAACCTGGCGATGGAACACAGCGCTAGAAGGGACGGTCGCCAAATAAATCGCCAGACTTAAAAAATGAAAAGAATCCTTAGACGTTATAGCATGTTTACCAAATTTTATATATTTTTCGCCAAGAGGTGAAAGGTAAGGCGACCATGTAAACCAAGCGATATTATTCAAACCTCGTTAGAACGGGATCAAATAAATGAATTCAGAAAGACTAAAGGCCCCCAACAAAAAACATTGCAGAAGTTAAAAACAAAGTAATTTAAGAAACAGTGAAAAGGCATTACGGATTGAGATGGGGCTTTAAAAATGGCAAAGAGTATTAAATTTAGCATAGGTAAAGGAAAATCAAAAGTGATTGCAAATATATGATGAACTACATCACGATTGGCAATTGATCAAACACGAAACAATAAAACACCACGTGTGAAGAGCTGGTGAAGATTTTTTACGTTATGAAAGGGAAAACGCTGTTTATAGAATCGACCTCTTGGGAGAAATAAGGAGAGAATAATGGATTTTAATTAGTTTTATTAAGCGCATGGATTTATTCAAAAAGTCCTTGACATTAGGAAAGATCTTGAAATTCCGGAGATAATATACAGCCTTATGACATCCAGAAATCCTTTACTAATATAGATGCGAGTTTAGATATAATGGAAACTGTTAGACTGTTCATAGAAAGACAGTTGTCCCACCAAGTCTTTTGAAATTTCCAGCTTCAGAGATTATTGCGGAGAGATATCCACCTTCTCACTAGCTGTACATTTATGCTGACGGTTCCCAATTTGACTGCCATCTTAATATAGGGGCTCGAGTGTTTTTAGACGATTTTACAGTTTATGCTTCTTTTGACGGTGGAGTTGTGGCGATATTTACAGCCTTAAAACAATTATTAGCCATTCAGGACAGTTCATTCTCTCTGATTCTCAGGCAACCATCCAGTCAATCCATTAAAACCCGAAATACGCCAATGTCAAGAATCTTTCAGAACCCTCATTTTAAAGGGGCAACAAATAGTTCCCCAGCAGGTGCCCGGCCATTGTGGCCTTTGGGACAATGAAAAAGCGGACTTCCTTGTGAAAATCGGTGACAGCTTACTACAACTGCCTAATACGGCCATCTCTTACTGGAGGATTAGACTGTGTTTACGAAATTTGTTTAAATCTAATGCCTTACGAGATCTTGAGACTTGCACTGCTCTAAAAATTGGAGGAATTTAAGTCCTTTTCTCACTCCTGATGAACCAAGACGCAACGCAGTTGCAACTTTTCGCCTATCTACAGGACACGACTGCCTTGCCGCTCTTTTGCAGCGCATAGGTATCCTTACCGATCCTACTTGCCCACTTTGTGATTCTGGAAAAGTAATGGATAGGGACCATCTGGCCCATTGCGCGGCTTCTACAGAGGATTCGAGGTATTTGGAGGCAAGATCACTCCTAAGGCAATGACTTAGGTCTTTTGTTCCGAGTACTATTGTTACGGTGTTGTAACTTTATAGTTTTTTTTTTGTGTGTAATTGCCTGGTCATTGGGGGAAAAAATGTTTTATTACGTATTTTAAATGGTTTCCACCTTTCACAAATGCAATTGAGAATTACAACACATTTATCTTCATTATAATATAGACGTCTCCAAGTGAATTAAAAAAAGATAGAATCAAGATTATGAGTACATGATCAGTAGTTCGCGAACAAACTAGTTGAAGTAAACTATTTCCTACAAAAAAAATGAACAAATTGGTTCCGAGAACGATTGGAAATAATTTGCCAGCACATTTGAAGAAAAAATAATTTCATTAGTAAAAAAATCACATCATTCATCATTATTAAATAAAACTAATCAATGAAAAACAATCGAAATATTTACTTTTTTCCGGAGATAAACTTATCTAAGTATGAAAAAGATTGTCTTTTGCATTTATCGTGATAAGAAAATGGATGTCAAATTCGGATGCACTGCGACGTACGCGATAATGAAACGCAAGTTCATTTCCTTCTTGGTTGAGTGACATGATCATATTTCATTTCGCTGACTGCCTGATATTGATTCACTCCTGGAAATATTTAATGTAACGGCGAAAATACAGACTGAGGCACATTAGCTATTAATCTCCATGCACGGTTAATAACAGTTGAAGCAGAGTGGAAGCTAATTTAGCAATAAGCATTTCCATTTTCAAGAATCTGATAAAGTATACACAATTTCAGTTAAAGTAGCAATTACTAAAGAGATTCCGTATTTTCTTAAATCATCTACATGACACAAATTTGTTTAAATGTTAAATTAAAATACATTATACAATTAAGTTTCTGTTCTAATCAACAATTTTTAAAGAATTATGACCGTGTACTTAATCAGATAAAATCGGACAAATAAATTCATCAATCAATTGTTTTGGCATTTAAATAAAGCAAAGTCATCAGTTGTATTGTTACTATGCACAGTGAATTTCATATAGTTTTCCAAAAACAAAGGCTATAGAAGAGCCAGAACAGCATAACACTCCTGCAACCCTGTCCTATCCTTAACCATCCCGGAGTTACAGCATGCGCAAAGGAAAATATATCAAGTCGAAAAAAGTACAAATTCAGGAGGTTTCCGAAATTTCTAAATAAAAAATGACTACATAATTAGGAAGATCGGAAAAATCCAAAAACAATGACATAATTTTGATCAGGATTCCCAAATTTAAAGGAGAAAGGCAAAATCAAAGTACTGTCAAAATCTATAAGACGCAATATCGCTAAAACCCGTTTACTTACAACAGTTCAAATTCATGAAAAATTTTATACATTCTATCACATTGATAGACTATATTAGATCAAAGACACTGTTAACAGGTGTAATCAAGATGAGAACGTCTAGACAAATTCTCGTCAGTCTTTTCTATGGTTCTAAAGTGATATCTTTTAATGCATCTCCTGCTTTTCACAAAAGAAAATAGTCACGAGAAACATATTAGGTCTGTACGGAGGCCGTGGGTTTTGTAAACCTTTAACGTCTCTTTGTTAATCAAAATCTTAAAAAGTTTCACTGTGACGAGTAACCTATATTTTAACCTGAATGAAGATACCTTTTGTTTCGATGTCATCACGGGCAGATAGTCAACTTTTATGTTCAAAAAATATGTTTACCTTCCTTAGTGCCTCAAATAAGTGTGCATCACATTTTTTTCAATTCTTACCAATGTGCGGAAGCCATATTTTACGTTTATAAATTAATAATTCTTCTTGATTATACATTTTTAAGTCAGTCAAAAAAATATTCGAATTGAACGAATGAAAACCGCTCAGCTTTTAGTGAAGCGTTATTGTTATGGCAGATTGCTTTAACACTTAGCAGTCAGGATTTAATTCTCTATCTACTGAATTAAAAATAGTCACGAATATCACAATCTATTTGTTTTATCTTGTTATCGATAGGCAATGACTGATAAATACTGATTATTGTAATAAAAAAGAAAATTTCGAAAAAAAATAATAACCATAAGCTATACGTTTGATGACTGGTTTTATAAACAGTTAACGAGTCTTTTTCAAAAGAGTATAGGGCCAACCAATCTTAACGAGTCCATTAATACTTTGATTGACACACCTGTAATAAATCTAATCCTTTAATCGTAAAACAGACGTCTGAAAATTCACTCATGCTCTTTTTGGGGGAGGAAGGGGCACGACATGATTAGAAAGTCAGCGGAGAGCTGTTTATTTAAAACTAGCTGCGTGCCCGTTCTTCGCACGGTAGGAAACGAAAATTTTCCTTACGTGTGTAATTCGAAATTATTCGTGATGCGGAATTAAAAAAAAAAAAGAGCAAAATTATTTGACTCTTAATGTAAAGTTTGTGTCATAAGTACTAACCTGATCATTGCAGTATAATGACTCAAAAAAATACGTCAGTGTCATTCACTATCAAAAAAGTGGAAAGCTTAATGGTTTGCAGAGAACTCCTGGCTTTCAAAATGTCTTATTTCTACATAATACTGTTTTTTAGGCTCAAGTTGTAGCATTAAATACCTAAGACACTACATGAAATGGAGCACCATTTATTTCTTTCCGAACATGTACCATATAAGGAAAGTATTGTAATCATGAAAAAATTCGACTTCGAGATTTTGGTGTATTGACACGTTTTGAGGTCTTCTGAATTCATTCATGCTATTTTCAAGAGATGTTTTTAAAATAGCTGCGCACCCGCTCTTCATACGGGAAGAAGGGAATATTTTACTACTAAAATCATATCTGCATGTGACAAAACAGAATTTCATTTTTAAAAAAGTTCAAGTAATCTCCTCTGTTGAAATTACTGCGGGATATTTTAACGCAAATTAGAATTACTTTTCATTTAGTTGGTTGTAAGACAACCGTTGAAAAAGGATAAACACTTTTAATTTCATGAAATATTTATTAACGTGGTACATTGCGATTTATTCATATTATCTTTACAAATCTAATAATACTACCTATTACGTACATTAATACTATCTATACTCGCTTCTCCCTCTTCAAGGCTCCCTTAAAAGAAACAGCTTAGATTATTTGGCCTCAATGGGATCTTGTGATTCTGTGGCGATTCTTTGCAATTTACGCATTAGCATAAATAATAATCATTTCACATAATGGTTGCCATTAAGGAAACTCTCCATATATATTTAATTTATACATAGTTTTAAAGATTGGCGTATTTAGCGCCGCAAACCATGGTGCCATTTTAAATGTCCATGTATCTAATATAGCGATATCTTTTATATCCTCCATAGTCCTGTGTCCTGAAAAACATCAAACTGTGTAATCTTGAGGAGCTACTTATTCCCACTTTAATAGTGACAGGGCGTTAGAGTTGCAGAGTTTACAAATTTCACGCATTTTTTTATTTATGACGTCACTGTTTGACTGCCGTAAAGGATACCCCGGTAGGTTGAGGGAGTTAATTTCGATATTTCGCATAATTGTTTTCACACGGTATCATTAAAACTTTGCGTTGTGACCTTTATGGAGGAACGTAATTCAACGTTAAAATAAAATTATACTCGCAACCTGCATGCGTATGTTAGGCAACGCCTACGCTAAATTAAATGCCAAAAATAAAAATAGTAAATAGAAAAATTTTAATATATCGCGCTTTGAAACGAACTTTGTAACTTTTAAAATGAAGATTTTCAGCGCCGTTAAAACATTTCAATTTTTAAATAAGCACCGGAATAAAATACCACTTCTAATAATAATAATCGCGAATTTCTTAGTTTATTTCTACAGTAAATTTTAATCAAAATATCGTCTCCCTGTGTTGAAAACAGAGCTGGAATAAATGAATTAAAATTATGGCGTAATTTTTACGTATCTTAAAGCATTTGACGTCATAGATCCTCACTTGCGAATTGAAATTCTGATATCCCATTTAAAAACTCGATTGGTTGAAAAAAACCTTTTTTTTTAATCCTTTCTGTGGCAACAACCGAACATAAATTCTCGTGCCGTGATCGCAATGTAATGAATGGCGTAAGATGGCGTTGATGCTATTAAATTCTAAACATTAGGCTGCATTAAAATTCGTAAAAAATCATCTAATTTACATAATTTTTTCGTTTTTATTTTAAAAGAGGGAGAAAAGAATGTTTCACGATTTGTCAAAATATCTAAAAGTTATGACGGATAGAATTCAAGATGCGACAGTTTTAAAATTATTTTACGAAAAAAATCGCGAAGCAGATGTTTAGTAAAAAAATTCCTAAAAATCGGTAAATCATGTTACGTATTCAGAACAAACTGTCTTTAAAAGAAAATTTCTTCCTCTATCCGATGATACAAATGCCGTTTTGCTGCGAGCTTAATTTCCGCCGTTATTACGAATTAGGTGAGAAAAAATGCCAAAAATCGCATAAAACATAAAATAAAAAAAAATCTAGGTCGAATTTTGAAAAAATCGCTTCGAGGTGCACAACTACATATTTACATCTTCCCGAGTACCAAATTTGGTGTTTCTAGGTGTAGCCGTTTGTCCGTAACGCTGCCGACAGACACACCCACCCACCCACACACACACACACACACACAGACACCTTCTTTTATAATAAGTAGAGACAATCTACTCTACTAGAACATGCAATCGTGATATAAGCTGATTAAATGAAGTATTTGGTAGTTATTTTTCAAAGGAATGGTTACAATGAATGTATTTTTCTTTTTCTTTACAATTGTAATTTAAAGGTACTTCTAAGTTCCATCAGTAGATAAAGGGCTAATCAAAATCACTAGAACTATCCGTTCAGAATCTCTTAGTCAATAAACTTTAGAGATGTCGACTCATGACTTCTGTAATCACCGAAGTTGATGAGACAAGTATGACCGCCAATTGAAGTCATTGTTTCGATTATCACTCCGACAGAGTAATCAGGAGTGTTAACAAGCAGACTATAATAATCACTCACTGAATATTATGTGCTAGAGGGATGGTAAATGAAATGCGCAAAGACTTTAAAGGCATGTTTAGAATATCCTAATCCCGATATTGACTCTACTAATACAGTACTTTAAGGAACTGGAAGACTAGCACTGAAGGGTTTAAATAAAGTACGTATTGTATTTAGATTCATTTTTGCTCACTATACCTTGAAGTTTGTTAAGTAAAATGATATACATGACTTTACAGGTAGTAATTGATACGCCCACAGAAATATATGATTAAAATGATTTAGAGAATTATCAAATTTTCAGAATTAACTTTTCATTTCAGTTAATTTTTTTGAAAATTATTCGTAATTTGGTTTTTCAAATATGCATACATAGTATAGAAATTTATAAATAATATGCTGTAAGATAAATGTATGAATATATTAAAGAAAAATAATATACTATAAAATCATTATTTCATTTTAATTTGTTTTATTTTTTTATATAAATCTTACAAAGGGTTTGGGAAAGCTAAACTTGTTACATATATATGTGTTATATGACCACGCATATCTTCTTTACTTTGTATACATCCGATGTCATATTTACGCTAGAAATTGTTTCATAACAACAGGTTTTGATAAATATAATGCTTCCAAATTACATATGAATGACCACAGTGTAGCAAACAGTTCACGTGGGGCTGATAGACATTTCATTAATTTACTGGCTGTCTTCAAGCTCTGCATTAATTTTATTTCGACTACCAAGATATATAATTCAAAGGGGAAACAAAAAAACATCGCAGTAGCTGAAGACCACCTCACTTTCCATTGATGTATTAAATTTGAAAATGAAATTCGATTAGAAAAGGGCATTATTTCTTATAGATTGCACGGGATCATGAACTTCTATCATAAACACCAGGCTAATTAGCCCCTGTGAATATAAATAATCGTTGCAAGGTAAATTAAATCAATACTATTCCAAGTTTATAAATGTGTAAATATAAACAAACAATGTACAGAATAACTCAAGTATAACTACTGCTCAGAAGCCTTAACAAGCCTTCGAATTTATCACCGTCATCAGTGTAATACGTATAGACTCGGTGAGCTTTTACGTTTAAGTAAAAGCTCACCGAGGGGCAACCCTTTCAGCAGAAAGGCAAAGCTACTGAAAATATTTGATATATATTAGTTAAAATAGTAAAATTATAAAATTACCACTAATATTAATAATAGAGATAATAAATTAATTAATTAATAAAGGCTTTTCCAAAGAACAGCATTGCTGGTTTTCAGACCACCAATTATGATTTTCGTTCGCTCTTTTTCTCAAAAAATTGCTCTACTTATTTTTACTTATATTTCCGGGAATCTTACCATATTTTCTGTTACCAACATACATTATGCCAACAACACACATTGCTTTATGGCACTTCTGTATATCACTTTTCCTCTATTTTGCGCTTTGCATGGTGTATACAGCCCCCCACATCCGCTCTAAGCATGGTTTATGACCGCAGATTTGCTCTTTCCTTCAATACGTTAAAAAGAATTTCTTTTTGCAACTGCTAACTTTCAGGTGGTGATATGAGATTTTTGCTAAGTCCAGAGGTCTCTCACTATATTATATTGGCGATTTTCTTCATTGACACGTTTTGGTGACCCTTTTTAATTACAACGCCTGATAGTTTCGCTTCATAAATTTAATGCGCTGTTTTATTATTAAACCGCTCCCGATTGTGTGCGCCTATTTTCTTGATTGTTGAATGCAGCGCTATCAATGCAGCGCTAAACTTGTTAGCGCTGCATTGCCACACTTGAAGGCTCAGTCTAATTGTATCGCTCCGAGAAGCTATCACCTTAGTTCCAGTTGAACAACGAGTAGACGATAAAATTTTATAGTAATCCCCCCCCCTCGCCATCCAAAAGCTTTGTAAGATTGACAGCAAGCAATCATGATCTTCAATAAAGATCATGTTAAAACTATTGCAAGGAGATCTGCCTGAGTTGTTGCTTTTTAACACAACGCGATGACAAATTTATCTCATATTCTGAACATGTGTGGTTTCCTATTTTTGAACATATAATTGTCCTTCTACTCTACCTCCTGTACGACCCTAGAAATATAAGCATAACCTGCACCATATCTTCTAACTTATTTTACTTACCATGAGTAACTCCCTTGTTTGTCGATCGTTTCGATTACCTTCATTACAAAATTTCATTTTCCTTTATTTGATAACGCATGATATCACTAGATCAGATTTTCTGTCGTGGTTTAAATAGTGTTTATTTGTGTTTGCCCAACTCCTTTCAGTTTAGTCGCCTATTGTGTACAATCGTATTTTATGATAAGTATCTTAAATAGATTCAAAGCAGCTGTACGCTTTTTAACATTTATTATTTCTGGAATTTTATATGCTTACTTTTGTGTTGCACTCAAAAGTTTGCAAAAATAACTTATATGTATGTGCGCCTCTCTCTCTCCTTGCCGAAGTCTATATTTTTCTAAGATTCCACTTTTGTGTAAATATGAAATTTCATATTTGTAAAAACTGCTTCTTTTGTACGGATGAAATTACAAATTTCAAAATGTAGCAAACTGTGAAATGAATTGTGTTCCTTTTTCGGATGAAATTACATATTTGAAAATGCAGCAAACTATGAAATGAATTGTGCTTCTTTTGTAAGGATGGAATTACGTATTTCACAAAATGTTGCAAATTATGAAATGAATTGTCTTTATCTTTTAAGCAAACTTGTTATTTGAATATTGAAACTTTACATGATCGGATTTTGATATACTTAGAAATTTTTATTATTGAGATTTTAAAATAAAATCTGAAAGTTAACCAAAGTAAAAACAATTTAAACAACAATTTAATATATGTAAAATAGCAATCAATTTAAAACAGTAATAAAGTGTTTGAATGTGATAAACCTGCAATAATATTTACAAATCATTTAAAAATTCGTAAATATTTTATTATTATACACTTTTACTAAATACAAAAATGTAATAAAATGGTATCTTAAATAAATATAAGTATGTTTTACATCTTTTAAATTCCATGTCATATAGATACATTTTGTAATCTATTGAAATTCTTCTATGCCGTAATTTATGCTTGTTTGTTGAATATATTTAGCGTATAAGTTTTTTATTTAAAATTCAGTTATTAAGTTACTTGTTACTAAATTACTTATATATTCAGCCGATAAAAAAGTACATTATAAAGAAAATTAATATTTCCAAATTTTAATATTAAACTGGCAATAGTGTTAAGCATTGTTGAACATGTAATTAAATTTTCAATAAAAATAACTTTTGAAAAAACAAGATAGCGTAAAGCAGTACAGATAAGTGTGGATTTACTATAACAGTCAAAATGGCTTTGTAAATTTAGGCACATATATCTTAATATTATAAAACTAGAAAAGATAAAGCCAGTTTTGAAGTCAATTACTATAATAACAATTACAACAACAACAATAATGATAAATATTAAATTATATTTATAATTATAATAACAAGAATTATCTTTAAATCCTCCGGAGACTTTTTTAAATTATGCGTAGGATAAATTGTATTTCTCAGGTTATTAAAACTGAAATAAGATTATTCTAGTTTTAATGCATTGACATTAAACTTTAAATGCTATCTCTCCATGTAAACTTTTTTATAATTATTATTGTTTTAAAAAATCTATTAAACTATTTTTAGTAAGACATTTTTACTTTCCGAACATGTACCATGTAAGTTGAAGTATTGTAATCATGATAAAATTTGACATCGAGATTTTGGTGTACTGACACGTTTTGAGGTCTTCTGAATTCATTTATGATGTTTTTACGAGATTTATGTATGTATGTATGTGTGTATGTGTGTTTGTGTGTATATGAATGAACACGATAGCTACTAAACGGGGAATTCTATTGAGCTCAAATTGGGTATATATGTTATAAACCAACCGTCACAAGACCTGTATTGATTTTGGTATGTATAGGACTTAAAGTTTTCCTGCAGGGCTACGGAAAAGATTTCTTTTACATTATGGCACATGGGTTAAAATTCTTGAATGTGCGCTAGCGTTTAAACGGTACATTCGATTGGGCTCAAATTGGGTACATATGTTATAAACCACCATCATAAGACCGTTATTGATTTAGGTGTGTAAAGGACTTATAGTTTTTCTACAGGGATACGACTAAGATTTCTTTTACATTATGGCATACGGGGAGAAATTCTTGAAAGTGCGCAAGTGTTTTAACGGTGCATTCGATTGAGCTTCAATTTGGTATATATGTTTGAATTATTCATCGATTAAAATTTATTTAAATGCTTGGTAATGATCTTAATCGTAAGTGTTCGGAAAGTCGAGTGGAGTAACTCAAGATTTTTTTTCCATGCACTTTGAAACGAAATCACATATGTACCTTATCATTATATGCCGATGACATTTTAAATTGAAAATTTGCTCTGTCATAAAGTTAATTTATCCTTATAAATAAAATTATTTACTTTAATTTAAAAATGTTTCCTTAAATAAAGTAATAATAATTATAAGTACTTTAATTCTAAATAATAATTATTTTTTAATACGATATTGCTCGATATTTTTCGAATATCCAATTTAGCAGTTGTCTTCTGCTCTCATTTTTATTTTAATTCTACATAATGCATTACTTATGCAAAGTATCATTTGAAACGACACGCGAATATAACTTCCCTTGGTGTTCAGAATACATGCAAAGTAGTTTGTGAAAAAATGTTTCTATTATTTATTAGCTTAAATTTAAAAATCTTGTATGTTTTATATGCACATTATTGAAAAGAAAATAATTGTATTAGGGAGTATTACTTAAAATCATACATATATATATGTTTTAATACAGAGTGACTGATAATTCATGGTACCAACTTTCAGGTTTGGTACAGGACATTGTAACAATCCCATTTTGTAAAGGAATGTATGGTCCAAAAGTGAAGCGTCGAATTACAGACACAGGAAAGAATAAATTATATTCAAAAGTGAAGCATCGAAACACAAACACAGAACAAATGATAAAGAAAGTGTTTCATTTTCATAACCTCGTTTACAAGAGGAAATTAATTTACAATAAGTGTTCAAAATTGCGTCCATCAGCATGGATACATGCTTGAAAGCGTTGCTGCAGCGATTGACGAACACTTTCATAAATACCAACGTTGACGCACACGTGCAGCAGCTACGGATACTCGAGCAACGAGATCTTCATCGGAGTCTACTGGAGTGGCACAAACGTCATTCTTCAAACGTTCCCATAAAAAGAAATCGATGGGAACGGGAGACCGGGTTGCCCAAGAGATAGATCCACCACGTCCAATCAACCGGATGCTAAATGTCGCATTCAAGTACTGACGAACATCTAGAGTGAAGTGGGCCGGCGCCCCATCATGCTGAAACCACATGCGGTTTCTAATGGTCAATGGAAAAAAAACGGAAACGAAAATGACCCCTCTTCCCCAAATCAACTCCAATTGGCCATCTACCGACAACAGAAGCAACTACTGACTCCGTTTTTCCTCCGTCTCCTGCATTTGTTCTTTCCTGTGTGTGTGCTTCGACGCTTTACTTTTGACCATACATTCTTATACAAAATGTGATTGTTGCAGTGTCCTGTACCAGCCCACGAAGTTTGTACCATGAATTAGCAGTCACACAGTATTTAAATAGAAAATGCGTTTTTGAGAGTGAATTAGTGCAGTATATTGCAGAGACTTAGAGATTTTACGATTTTTCATTAGTTAATTAATGCATATTTATAGATTTTTCTAAGTGTGTATAAAATCAAAAATTCACTTTATTTGCCTTTTGTTACAGTATCTTTTTTTTTGTAAATCTAAATCATTGTTACAAAGATACACTTAGTATTGACGCTGTGCATCGGAGAGTTTGATTATACTATTTTATAAAAACAGCATTGTATGCTAACATACTGATCTCAAATTCTCAAAAAAAGCACTCTGGAAACTCGCAGAAATTTAAATCTGTTTGATTAAGTTATGCATTATAATTAACAACAAATAGCAACATCACCAATAAAACACCAGTTTTTGCACAATTATCTTAAGCGTGATAATTTTAGTAGTAAATAATGCATCATCCATACATTTTTCTGGAAGTTTCGTAACAAGATTGTGTGAATTTTTTAAAGAATATCTACTAGAGTTCCTGAAGAGACGTCTTGAAATTTCTCGAGTCAAGATCACCGTTCCAAACTCAAACGGCAGCCTTTTTCATCCACCTTTTCTTTTTAACTTAAAAGAGATTTTAACAGTAATAATCATCTTTTCTTTGCGAATTCCAACATATATCAAAAGCTTTAAAGAAAAATTTAGAGCTTAGAATCCGAAATTACATATTTGCTTTTCCCAAAAGTTATTACTTTTTCTTATACTGTTAAAACTATATAAATATTTGCTCAGTGAAAACAGCCGTACATAACCGAATAGCATATATCTCTTAAAATAAAATGTACTTCAGATAAAAATCCCTGGAAGGTTAGATAAAACGCTTGTATAGAATGCGAAAAGTCCGTAGTAATTGCGAAAAGTACTACGTAGAATGGAGTAGTACGTATTTGTGTTTGTACTTAAGATTTTAGGATCTGTTTTGACCGATCGCTAACCCTTTAACGCGCAGTGTTCCCGCTCTGGGAACACCAAACTCTGACGTTTTGACTGTTGCCAGTCACGGAGAATAGATTTGATTTCTATAAAAATAGTTGCGGGTGACACAGCTCCGTGAAAATCCTTTACTTATTAGCACGTCATTTCCCGTAAAAAAATGGTCACGATTATTTTTAACAGCACTGACATCTGCTGAAAAATGGAAAAACGCGAGAACAGCTGGATATATTGCCCAATGCTGAAAAAAGGGCAGCCGTTGCCATCGCTCGACTTAACTACCAGCAAGATGGCGAACGATCGAAACGTTCATCGAGTGCCACAGATATAGGGACCCTTTTTTGACGCAGACTGGCTGTGCGGCACAGACAGTCTGCGTCAAAAAAGGGGTCTCTAGATCTGTGGCACGCGATGAACGTTTCGATCGTCCGCCATCTTGCTTGTAGTTAAGTCGAGCGATGGCAGCGGCTGCCCTTTTTTCAGCATTCGGAAAAGGTTGCGCCTCAAAGGGTAAATCAATTTTGATTAGAAGTTTGTGGTAACGTCTGCACGTACGTTAATCGCATAATTAAAAAATTATGAACCGTTGACTGTAAAAATTTTGCCTTTTAGATTATTGTATTATCTATTTGTGACTTCCCTATTTCATTGTAATTGACTAAATAATTTTTTTTACTGGGTGACCTAAAAGACGTTCGATCCATGAAGGTCTACGATATCTTCAATGCATTAAAAATGAACTGTCAATCGTTGTTTGAATCATACCCCGATTCTCACCAAATGTCGTCGAACTTAGCAAAATATCGCAAAATTTAGTGCCAAAAAAGTTTCTAAAACTGAACTCAGAAAGGTGTTATTGCTTACATTACGAGAAAAATTGCCAAATTTCATATTATTAAAGTATGATATCTCAATTTCATATAAATAAGTTAATGAAATACATCAAAAATGTGTATAATTTAATATATGTAAAAGGAAATCATGTGGTGTCCACATGAGAGTTTTATTATAAGTATACGTCATCTAAAGCAACAACAGTATTTTCTTTGTTCCCGTATACATTCGCTTACCTGGTTTTGTCCGACTAGGTCGTATAAAACCGAATACTTACTATGTTTCAATAATGGTGATAATAATAATAATAATTTATCTTGCAAAATGTAGACCCTTTACATTTAAAAATATTCTTTTCTGTAGCTAAATAATTTATGTATCTCCATTCAAGCAGAACCTGAAATAGTTGTATTCAGGTAGGTGCACTTAATAAAATTTTGTTGATTCCACAAAATTTGGTCGGCGCTATTTCATGCAATTAATTTTGTTGCTTTTTGAACAAAAATTTTGTTAAATGAACAAAATATTTGTTGATTTAACAAAAATATATTTCTTTGAAACAGAACCAAACAAAATTTTGTTGAATCGGCATAACATTTTTTTCGGTGCAATTTTCGATCACCGCCTTTCCCCTACATACATTTTGCACTGCTTTTACAATATCAAATACAATAATGTTCCAAAAAGTTTGCATGCTTCATGCGCATTTCTTTCATAAGGCAAGGTAAAATTTGTGTATTTATTTTATCTTATTGAAACATGTGTTTGTTACTTAAGAACGATCTTTACAACTTTGTCGCTTTGTATGCCAGCCATCGCGCAAAATGGACACTTCAAAAATGAAAAGTTGCAGCTCATACTGATATATCGTTGCGTCATTCTTGTTAGGCAGGAAAATATGTTTTGTTAAGCTAAACATTTTTTTTTTTTTTTGATTCAACAAAAATTTGTTTGACATTATTCTTTAATCTAAATGTTTTACTAGATGAAGAAAACTTTTTTTTTTCTCGGTTTATAGACTTTTTTGTCGATTCAACAAAATGGCAACAAAACATTTTATCCATGCAGGAACATATTAATGGAATTTTTGTTGGTCATTCATGAAAGTTATTCGGTAAAAATAGCGTGAAAAAAAATTTCAGTGTGTAACAAAACTATAGGCTGATGCAGAAAGTTAACTCTTAGAAACGAAATTGCACTTTT
The DNA here is from genome assembly GCA_038373885.1 of Cheiracanthium punctorium. Taxonomy (NCBI): domain Eukaryota; kingdom Metazoa; phylum Arthropoda; class Arachnida; order Araneae; family Cheiracanthiidae; genus Cheiracanthium; species Cheiracanthium punctorium. The sequence goes on along the minus strand of JAWZYV010012699.1, from coordinate 348,842 downwards.
TATTAAATGGAAAAAAAGAAGGTTAAAGTAGAAGAAACGTTAAAACAGTACTAATAAAATAGTTAAAATATTATTTTTCGTCTCCTGTGGTGACACTGAAAGCGGTCGGCGGTTTCAGGCTGTGCGTTTCATTCAGTGAAAGTAAACCAATTATTTATTTTGCTATTCTGACATTGCGCGTGGAGTTTTGCAGTTGAGGAGCGATTGAGGCTATTATTACTTATTCCTTGTACGGAGTATAAGGAAGTAATGTGATCCCAAAACATTTTGGGGCCAAATCTCGACGAAAAAAAAAACCGATTTTGACTACCTCTAAATTTAATTTTTAAAAATTTTTCGATGCTTCTCATCGTAAGCTAGCATGCAGGCGTCTAAACGCGTCTGCAACTCATTTTCACCAGCGGCGAGTCTATTGTGGCCAGTTTTTCCATTCCGTCTGTACGTGCGTACGTACGTATGTAACTCGCATATCTCAAAATATATTGGTCGTAGAATGTTGAAATTTGATAGTTAGGATTGTTCTATGATCTAGTTGTGCACCTCTCCTTTTGGTCTCAATCGAATGGATAGTTTATGTACAGGACCGCCCAAGCGTTTGTTCCATAGAGCGTAAAGATTCGAAATACATTACGCTCTATGGGCCGAAATTCATTTAAGCGTAATATAGAGGTATTGGGCTATTTCAAACGAATCAGAAGTGATACATGCTGTTAAGAGTTACGGAATGAATTTCTTCATTAAATGAAGTGTCTTTATCATTTATAGTTCTGCTACAGGAACACTCAAAATATTTCCAATACATTACGGTCAATACCAATTTTAGGGGCATTCATGCATTTCAAGCACAATACCTTCCTACCATATAAGTTAGGTAATGGTCCGACCACGGTCACATGCCTCCCTCAAGAACTACGCCCAAAGCCGCCAAGCTTGGCGACTTTTGGTGTACGTGTGTGCGTATTTAACTCTTCAATCTCAAAAACTATTATGAAAATTCATGTTAAGATTGCTGTAATATCTAGTTGTGCATCTCGATTTTTGGTTCCAATCTACTGGAGAGTTTATTTACAGGACCACCGAAAAGAATTTCAATACTTTAATGTCTATAGACATCTTCAATATAATCCAACTGTACACAGTCATTGTTTGGTCCATGCCCAAAATCTCGCCGTCTGTCGTCGACCTTGGCGAGTTTTGCCGAAATTTCGCCAAATTGGGCGATGGTCCATGCCCAAAATATCTCCATTTGTCATCGTTCTTGGCGAGTTTTGGAGAAATATCGCCAAATTTGGCGATAGTCAATCATAGTTTGGTCCATACCCAAAATCTCGCCATTTGTCGTTGACCGTGGCAAGTTTCGCCGAAATATCGCCAAATTTGGTGCCAACAATTCTTTCGTATTTTGCATAACTCTAAAACTTTAACCCGTAGAATTTTGAACTTTTGTATTTAGAAGTAAGTTAATATCTAACTGTTTTCAATATAATTTTGACTGCAATCGACTGGGTAATTTATTTACAGGGTCAGCCAAATGACTTAAAATACCTTAAGATGTATGGATGCATTCAATTCATTGAAAGTCTGTGGTCAATTCTACTTTGGCTATCCCCAAAATCTCCCAAACTTACTCAAGCTTGTCGGCTTTTGCTGAAATATCGTCAAATAAAGTGTCAGAAGGAAATCTTTTAAATTGAACTCAGCTTGGATATATCAAAATATTTGGCTAGAAATAGCTAAACCTTACTATTACTGATATTTTATCTCTTTCAATCAAAATAAGTGCGCTGAAAATATTTTTGATTTAATAGACGTGCAAGGAAGTTATGTGTTGTCCACATCAGATTTTTTTTCTGTCGTTACCAATTAATAGGATAACCCACGGAAGTTGATCAGGGATCCAATAAGATTAATAAAGGTATAATTACTTAAAAAACAATCTCTTGCTGCAAGATGTGTTGAAAATCGATCTTTTTATAAAAGGAAAAATTATGTATAAAGTGTTTTATCTGTTGGCTACACAATAAAGTCAAATAAAAAATAAAGCCGAAATAAATAATAACTAACCCAGAATATATATATATATATATATTTACAAAAATTTCCATTGTCTAGATCAAATCTTTGTATTTATATGTCACATTAATTTTTTTAGAAACTCTCATCTGGTATCCTTTTACTGTCATAAAATGTATTTCCTTGTTCTGTTTTTAAGCCATGATAGGAAATTTTGAACATTTGAGATTTTAAAAAACAATCAGTTACGAAATTTCGATTTCATAATTTTTAATAATGAATTATAAAACTAGTTAAATACAACAAATAAATTTTTAAAAAATCAGTTACTTTTTCTTAAAATGTTTAAGAAAGACTTGCATTTCTCCTGATCAGAATAAAACTTTTCTACGATATTTTTACGCGTGGTAAAACATACTAAAAAAAAAAAAAAAACAGTAAGGTAGTTAAGTAATGACTATGAATTTAAAAATATTTTACGTTAGGAAAATAAAAACAGTCAGAAGCTCTTAAATGCACTACAAATATACTTCTTAATATGAATTAGCTTGAATAAAACATTTTCCTCTGCGAAAAATAACTTTGAGCATTAAACCTCCAATCCCGTATATTGAACATGTTGATATGTTGTTATTTTTATAATTGTTAGGGATTTAAAAAAAACTTAAAATTAATATTGAAAGACATATGTCATGAAACACACACTGAAAGCTTCATGCCTAATCTTTTGCCAAAGTTTTATTTATTTACATATTTTAAGGTTCCGTTGGATATAATTACAACATACTATACAGTAATGATTATGTAACTCGTTTTCAAAACAATTATGCTAGAAAACAATTGACTATAATCTTTATAAATCATGCATGTGCACACGATATTGTTGTGAAGAAATTCTGATGTTTAATTTTAAAATAGTTGAATTATATTGTCTAAAAATATACCATAAAATTTAAAATCTCAAAATAACGATCAAAGAACTATTCATTCTGAAAATAACAGTTTATACACTTGCTCTTATCACAGTCGTCACAAACTCTATTCCGATACTTACATTTAAAATAGTCTAATGCAATTGTCTAGAAATTTAGCTTCAAAGTAAGTTTAAAATCTCTGAATAACTTTCATTACTAACTTTCATCCATTCAAAAAATAATTCCTCAAGGGAATTATTTTTTGAGTAATAGTGATACTTTAATAATAATTCATAAATCCTTGTGAAATGGATTTACTTTAGTCGGGAATTTCGTAAAATGTATACTCATGAACGTAAATATTTGGTAGCACTTTTACTGTCTTGTTCATCCAATTACGAGACCTAAATATCGGGATCACTAAATCTGAAATATGCAAAATGAGCCCAACATGTAATGGATTAAATGTATTGAAAATGACAAGTTCGTTTTTCGTAAACCAAAATTATGTGGTTTTCGAAACTCTCCGCCATTTTCAAAACTAATAAGGATAATAATAATAGCAAATTATTAAGGTATGCAAAATAACTCTTCGGTTTGATGTACGCTTACCGGTCGTCAGACAGAGCAGTAACCCGAAGATCGTGGCGTGAACCGTCATGAGTGGGCAAGCATGTTTCCGGAACTGGACTTTTTCCCCGTCCCACTTTCCCTTCACTTCTGAGCGCTCCCGACTCCGGCAAGAGAGTTTTGGGATATTTTGTCCGGGAGGGAGGGGAAGGAGTTTCGAGCTTGCAGCGGCGCCCGCGGTTGATTTCGGAACTTTCGACGAATCCGGCGAGAGGAGATCGTTCCCCATTAGCGTTCCTGGAGAAGTTGACAAATTGAATCCATCTCGATAATAGATGAGAATTCGCAGGCACGGGATTATGCTTTTGGTGTGCGATTTGATAAAATATACGCAATTTAAAAATCTACCTGAGTTAAATGTGTTTTCGTATACGGTAGACACCCCCCCCCCCCCTAGAACACGGCGAAAGAATTGCGATCGGGTTCGCTATAACATGTTAAAAGAGACTCGTATATCACTGTAAATTGAGAGAGATGTTCTCATTTTAATACGCTTAAGTTCCGGTAATTAATATAACTTTTGAATGGTAACACTAAAAGAAATCATTGCTTATCCAAGAGTAATAGAGCCACTAGCCGGTGTTTCGCGGACCGCAACATACGCCTCAATCAAAAATACATATGCTGAATTAAGGAGATCGTCTGTTTTTTCTATAATTGTGGTGTACATTAAAGGATACGTGGTCAGAGCGGACGTGGTCACATTGGACAGTGGCTACAGCGGACACGGGAGGGGATGTCGGTGGTCAGAGCGGGCATTCTTGCACTCATTGCATTGTTTCCCTAATCAGTCACATGTCATCTATTATGTAGTTTAGACTTCGACCTTTGAACCTGCTGTTTTATTACATTTCGCTATGTTTAAAATACATACGCACTATAATATCTTAACAATTTAATTTAATAATTAGATTTGATTGGAAAAAGTATATTTATCCTGGTAATTCGATAATCGAGTGCAAAAACAGAAAACTTTGGTTAAAAAAAAAGTTATATACGTGAGATTTACCACTTAAAATGCTGTTTTAAATTAAATTTGTGATTTTTAAAAGTATTTATTTCCTTATTTACTGCACCCTTTATCTGTTCTAAGATTTGGAAAACATGTGTCCTCTCTAACCACGATGAATTTCGGAGTGTCCGCTGTGACCACGGAATCTAATGTGTCCGCTCTGACCATGTCCGCTTTAGCCATGCCACCACATTAAGGTTTAAACGTGTCTAAAAGAACTTTTGATTAATTAATTTTATTCTATTCCAACTCGAGAAAGAAAACATTTTATTAAAGCAAATCTGCGAAATTAAACCCGATTTAACTTAGAGGAAGTGCATATCAGTTATCTCTAATGAATATATGTAGTTATAAAGTAAGCAGTATTTAAGTGAAATGTTAAATATATTGCTCAAATAAGTTGTGCAGCGGTTGAACAGCGTGGTTTACACGACAGGTGGAGCATAGCTCAAGACCCGTACAACACGGATCCCTATAGCACGGAACGTATCTATGGTGTTAAGGGGGCTCTAGTGTACTGTAAAAGCACTTAAGTTCGTGAGCGGTAATTTTCGCGAAAATGAAGATATCGATGATTTCGAGAGCTGAAAATTTCGCGAATTTCATATGAATAGAACCGAAATTTGAAAAAACCATAAAGTACCTAAATATAGAACCCGTTTTGCATAAGGCTTTTTAAGAAACTTACTATTGTTTGAAAAGTTCTTCCCCATTTTGAATAGCTTCAAAGAAGATTATATATATATTTTAAGTGAATGAGCTGCGTTCTGCTCGTTGTATTATTTTTTTTATATTCAAGAAATAGTTGTAAAGTATTCAAGAAATACTTGTAAGAGAGAAAGTTGTGAAGAAAACGTTTCTAACTGTGCAACAAATCATTAAATCATAGTAAGTGTAAATTTTTTGATTTTTTATTACTATTTGAAGCAAAAAAAAAAAAAAAAAAACTATTTCGCGATTACGAGGGGTTCGCGAAAATTACAGCCTTGAGAAAATAAGTGCTTTTACAGTATTTTGTAAATCATATATGCATATACAGTTAACTTTTTAATACTTTTTAACTTCATTAAATTTAAAGTATAATTATTACTTTAGTAGGGGACGGTCGCGCAAAATGGGGGTAGTAGAGCTAAACGGGGTTTTTTTAATTTCTCGCTTATCAAGTTTATACTATAGTATATTATTGCTTTAGGTTGTGCATAAATTGTCCGTTATTAATTTCCACCTGGGACACTGCTTGCAGAGTCGCAGACAGATACTCTCCTAAAATTTGTTACTTTTTCCATTACCCTGATCTAAGGTAGGTGTAATGTTAGGATATTTTTTACTAGGTTCTCAAGCAGATATTAACATGACTGTTTACACTTAGTAAAAGTGGTGTTTTTTAAGTAAATTGCATGAAAATGTAGAGCTGCATTCAGTGGAATTTGTTAGTTAGGCCTGTTTTTTTTTTTTGGATGGCTGCTTCTGAGGCAGAACAGGATATCTTGAGGTGAGACAAAATGGGATACTGCCCCAACGTCGCAAAAACGTCGGATGTCGGACAGTTCACAAGCTGAAAGACGTCGCTTTTTGCTACTCTCAATCGCCGAACAGTGATCCAGTAGACGTAGAGTAGATGTTGCATGCTTGTACTGTAGCGAAATTTAAAGGTTGGCACAAGGAGGAGGGTGAATCAAGTGCCCTGCATATAACAAATGGGCTCATGACTTTTGCACCAGTGTTGAAGGATGATGATAGGTTTACATGTGAGCTGTGTACTACGGGAACTGTGTTTATACCCCATTTTTCCGTATTTCATAGGGTAAAATGGGTAGTTTGTATCTTTGGATATATTGAGATACAACTCCAAAAATATGCAGCGTATTTCAAGTTTCAACACTGCGGAATAATAACTAAGGTTCTAAAATTGAAATAAATATTTCTATTTGTCACAGACAAATTCGAGAAGAATAACCTCAAGTATCGCATTTTGACCACGTTTCGGCTACTGAAGATATTGAGTGTTGTAAACAAACTTAAAACCGCTATGAATGCATTCAGAAACAGAAAAATTCATAAAAATAGTCATGTGAGCTATAAAACATTTTTTATTAACGTATATAAGTAAAACAAATATTTTTTAATAAAGATTCTTTTTAAAGGTAGACTGAAAGGCAATCTTTGAGAGAAGTTTCAAGCTCATTGCGCCATTAAATCCTTCTTATATTGCCCATGAAGTTTCATTGAAAAATTATAAGTATAACATTTTTAAAAGAAAATTTATACAAAATTTATAAAAGCAAGGCGCGTTTAGTTAAACCACTTATACTAAGACTGTTTGGATGACTTTCTCCAATGTGAGATGATTCCAGCGATAATAGTTAAATTTCTGGCGTCACCTGTTTGAAGAAGAGATAATTTATTTTTTAAATATTATGCATAAAAAGTGAAAATTTTACATTTCGTTTGGAAACGTTAAAGTATTTTGTAGAATTGATGTTTAATACGATTGAACAAATCCTCGGAAAATTAAATAGCGTTTTCCAATTTTCGCGACTGATAGTAAAGATGCTAAAAGTTGAACTTTTCAAAAATGAAACGCAGGTACAAATGGGTTAAAATACATAAGTAATTATGGCTAATCGTTAATTATTTATATAGATAAATATAAGACTAATTGAAGTATTAATACCTCCAGTTTTTAAAATTGTAGTTAATTTTACAGTTTGAAAAGTAACATTTAACGATTTTTTTAAGTATCTTCGCCACTGATAATGCTAGGATGAATTTGTATATTGCAATAAGGGTTTGACCTTAAAAAATCCCTCGAAAATTCTCTTGTACTTTTTAGTACATTTAAAATAAAAGTATTGTTTAAATAATATTCTATTTAACTTACATTTATTGACTTTAATCTATAAATTGTTAAGTGGACAATGAAATATTTCTTACTGTGCAACGAAACACAGTCGATTACATTAGTTAGCTTTGTGTGAAATTTACCAGTTAAAATAGGAACAAGATATAAGAATTACACAAAGTGCATTCAGCCTACGTAAACTGAAAACGATACACAAAGAAATGCTTGAAATTTGTTGACTTAGTAAAATAATTATTGACTTATCAACTAGCGGACGTCAATGCTAGATTTCAGCAAGATTAAAAAACTGAATGAAAGCTGAAAAGAAAAAGAGAATAAAATACACATTGAGAATTTGAATCTAAACGAAGCGTCTTTTCTGTGTGAAATGATGGGATTAGAATTTGATGAATGATTTCTGTTTCTGAGACTGTACCTCTGAAAGAAAATCACTCTGCATGCTAACATTTGAACGTATACATATTCAATAAATAGTGGAAGAAAAGATTAATTTCGCACAACGGGAACTCGGCCAGAACTTCCTGGGTGGAAACAAAGAATCCTAAACACAGTACAAAATCAGGTGTTACGATAATTTTTTACATAAAACAAAAATAAAATTTAACTATCGCATGAAGCGATAATTTTTAGTCTGTACAAAGGAAAAATTAACCCAACATCCTTTGAAGAATCCAAAGCACTTTCTACAGATACAAAGGAAAAATAATTCAGTGGATAAGAGTTTATATTGCGGAGGGATACTGATGGATCAGATCTGTTATCTTTTCTTCTTCTTTTTTTTTCTGTGTATGTGTTGTTTTCATCTGAGTGCAGTTAAAGTTATGTATTTATTTACACTTTGTCGAACAAATAAAAGTTTATTCTTTCAATTTTTCTCTTCTTATTCTTTCAATTCATCTGTTGAAGAAGTACTTTTTTAAAAATAAACATGCAAAACTATTCCAATCGCAATATCGTAAAATTTGCTAATTCCTGGGAATTTTGAACAAAAAAGAGTGCGTTTGTACAGTACATATTTTATAATGTTAAATAAACCATAAATATTTGGTTATTGAAGAATATTTTTTCAAGGAACATAAATATAAAATAAAATAGCCTGAAAAAACCAGCAAAAAATGTTCAACGCAATCAAACATACCAAACATTCTCAAAAGCACAGACTGTAAGAAATTTCACGTCTGAAATAAAAGCCATTCACTTTCAAATAATTTATTTATGGTTCTTGTCACGTTTGAATCTAAACTAAAATGCGGCCATATATTTTGTCAAAATTCCAGAAACGTAGAGAGTGTTAAGCTGCGTCATAACCTTTAAAACAACAGAAGACTTTGACATCGCCAAAAAGGGATTACTTTGTCCTTTTTATATGAAAACGTTAAGGAAAAGACTGTACTCGTTGCTATGTCTAAGCATACATTCAGCTCTTCTTCTGTGATAATATGTAAAATCACATGATTTCTCAAATAAGACGAATATCTATTTTTTTTTTTAACTTCGCAAATAAGTTTTAGTTTGAAGCTTTTAAATGCGAGTAGCTCTAAATATACGATAAATATAATGGTTTGAATACTAAGGCCAAAATCTTCTAATTTTATAATATAATTCGAAGGTTTTTTTTTTTTTTTTTTGTTTTTTTTGTTGTGAAATTTACTCTAAAATAGTTCTCAGTTAGCATCTTATATACACAACTTAATTATATATTTTACAGTTTAATTTGTTTGTGACGATACTATGTTGCTTTATCATAATAATTTCTTTTTTTCTCTCCTATTTCAATCGACATTAATGTAATTAATTATATAGAAGACCAATGTCAATCAAAATGCCAGCTAACACAATGATATTTACACCACATTTTTCTGCTAACTGTTTTTCCTGAAAAGAATAAATAGTATAATAAACTAATTAAAATTAAGACGCATTCTCGGGAACGTAAAGACTTTTTTAACTTAACTATGCCAACAGCTCAAGAGTTTTTCTATTCCCTCGGACACCCTTTATATACGTTCTACTGCAGTGTGTTGCCACTTGCCTTCTGTGATTAGTTATTTAACGTTGATGTCAAAAGTAAGTGATGTTCACAATAACGTGACTGGACTGTCTATATACAGGTTGATTCAAAAATAATGTGAAAAATGTGAAAATTTTCATAAATTTTTATTGAATTAAGTTATTTACATAACAATTTCAATGTGGTTTCTTGTACACTTAACGTAAACGTTTAGGTCAAGCCAAAAGAGCTTTTTCGACCATTTTGGAGGTATTTTTCCAACTTCCTGTTGGATTGCTTTTTGAAGCCCTTGGAGTGTTCTTAATTTACGTATATTTAATTGTTTTTTTATGTATCCCCATACAAAATAATTGCAAAGAGCACAGTCTAGGGATGATGATAACCATTTCTCAGGAGGAGGAAAATTTATTTTTTTTTATCTTTCAGCCATTTTACAGTTGATTTTGCAGTATGACTTGGTGCAAAACCTAGGTGAAAAAGAAAGTTACCTTGAGGGTGAAGATGTTTATTTTCTTTGTAAGTTTTATTCTGATAGTATTTAGCATGAATTTTGCCTTTGGCTCTACAAAAAATGGTTTTGTTAAGCCTTGAGAGGTCATTCCCATTCATAACATAACACCTGACGGCCATCTTGCCTTTTGCATAACAGCTGCGTCTTTGCGACGCTATTCATGTGAAATATATCGTATCTTCGTTTTGCCAGTTGGGGATGACAGACGAAACAGTGCTTCATCCGAAGTTATCCATGTTTTGCATCTAACTTTTCGTAACATTAAATATGGAATCCAAGAACGTCTGCTTCGTTTTTCTAAGGTCTTTGTAAACATTTGATGATAGACTGGTTTTTTCACATTTTTTTATAGCCAATTTTCTTTATCTGACGACAAGTTGTCGATTGTGATACCCGTAGTTTCTTTGAAGTTCTTTAAGGTGAAGGATTTTCTACAGCGGTAAGTCTTTTCAGCTTCCTTTTCTCTTTTTCACCTAGGAGTTCCTTTCGTCCAAATTTTTTCCCTGTCGCTTTTGATGGCCAGTCGAATTTTATTTCTTTCAGAAACTTAGATAGTAATGCATTAGAAGAATGTCTTTTCTGATTTTTAATGCTCTATTTATAACAGCATTTGAGCAACCATCCTTCAAAAGCTTTAAAGTTTCGTTTCGGCTTTGAGGATCTAATTTCGGAGTCATAACTCACTCCCACTAATAAAAATACTTTTATTGTTAATTTAAGCGTTTCTTTTTTAAAATAAAACTGATGGTAAAGCGATTAAAATTTACAAAAATAGTTATATGGTTTTAAAATTCTTCACACTAATTTTTAATTAACTTGTAAGTTTCTTTGTCTAATATACAAGTCTACACTGTAGTACCAATAGGCTTGAAATTTTGCACAAACCCGTAACACAGTACAGAAGAGGTCGTAGGCTGCTTCAAAATTCTTAAAACCCACCCGTTCTTTGAATTTTTGCGATTGTTGGCAATTTTCAGGTACTAGATAGGTACTCCAACGTCCGATTTGAGCACATTAATAAACATAGATAACAAGGTTATGTTTATTTTTTTATTTAATTAATTACTTTTGGATTTTAATTATTCAAATAAATTTGAAGACATTTTGATGAAATCACTCACTATCAATACAAATCGGTTAAATAAGTAAGCAATTATTTCATATGTTTTATTTTATTAAATCGCTGATTATTAATATTTTTATTTATTGTTCAAAATATGTAACATAGGTAGTAAATTAGAAAGAGAGAGAGTATAAAAAACAACCAAACAGAACTGAGATTGTGAAATGTTTTTAATTAAAGATTTGCTAAATTATATTCAAAATTTAAAGGTAAAAGATTCACATTTATACGTAATTTTTTAATAGACTTGACTAATTTAACAGTTGTAGTGAACGATTCTTACATCAAATAGTATTTTTTTTTTTGCTATATTTACTATTTTTTTAAAGAGATTTAACATTCTTTAGTGCTACATTAAGTTTAACGTCATTCCCAGCATTGTCACGTTTGAATTCATCGTTATTATGGAAACCAAATTCATCATATTACAATGTAAATAATTAAATAGCCACTTTTGGTTGTGTTTAATTTTCTGAAAGGAAACCTGAATCACAATTATTATTTAAGTGCATGCAATTTATTACTTCCTCACAATTAAAGATTTTTTAAATTGTATTTAGTTATTTTAAGTGAATCTTATTCTTTAGAGTAAAAGGCAAATACTACAATGGATGTACAAATTTGCTATTTATATTTTACCATATTTTTAACAATAAAGTATAATAACAGCTTGTTAATAAAATGAAATGCATTACCTTTCATTATAAAAGCTATAAAAAATAGCAAATATTGAGAACTTTACAGAAAAGAAAACTCATATTCACTATTCTTCCTCCATTTCACCTTTGTCAAAAATCAAAATTTCTTTTCCATACAACCATCCATTTTAAATGCTGAAATCCCCAGTAAAAGGTATTACATATTACAAAAATCTACAGAATAAATTATCCGAACTTGTCCTTCAGAAGAATATCAATTTAGACAAAAAGAAAAAAAAAAAGTAGTTCCTTCTAAAGTGATTCTTTCTCGAATTCTATTGGAGATGAAATAATATATTCCAAGAAAAAAGGCTCAGTGGAACATTTCCTTTCATTTTCATCGTTCCAAGTCGCACAATGCTATTGATCTACCAATTTAATCTTTCTGCTTTCTTTTCACCTCACTTTAAATTACGGACAGGATTTTTTATCACGTTTTTCTTATCGGATATTCTCCCAAACAGAAGAGAAATAGACCGCTTGCTCGGCTTCATTCCGGGAAGATTCCAAAAAGGTGGAATAAATCTCGGGGCGATATCGCGCAAAAAATCGATGCCCTTCTATTTATTTCGAGTGATTGTAATAAATTCCGAAATGAAAAATTAGGGAGATTAGGGTGTTTTATTTCCACTGTAATTAAAGATATGAATTGAACTCTTTTGAATTATCTGAGAATACTTGTGAAGATACTTCTTTATCTCTCCTGTGCAAAGTGAACTCTTATTTTACTGATATCTGCAGTGCAGTTTAATAATTTGAAAATTATAAAATGATCTATAATATGGATCAATGCTTTTAAGTTCTTGATCAAAATTATTTCTTGATGTAACTGCAAAACAAAAAAATAACTGAACACTCAATTAAAAGATATGAGTTTCGAAGAACTGATAATTTCAAAAGTTTGTAATAGCTTTTGACAAAGTAATTTTTAATTAGTGTTATGAAGTGTTGTTTTATCTAGTATTTTAGCTTTCTGCAGTGCAACAGTTACTGCTGAAAAGCGATAGTTACTAAATAAGGCTTATTTCCACCAATGCCCTATTTTTCAATTGAAATGCTTTTTGTAAATTTTAGTAGAATTATTGTTTTCCCTCAAAAAGCAACTCTTTGCATCGAATGTATTATATGTTCAAATGCATTAAAAGCAAAGAACTTTTCAGGGAGAAAGAGTGATTGAAAGGAAGAGAGACAGACATACAGAAAAACAGGCACACACGCAGAGAAAGTGATTATGTGTAGCCCCTGCAGAATTTCGGTTGGGCATCCAAAGAATTTCCAGTATCACAATTTTAGCCTGTTCATACATCAAACGACGTTCGGTGGTCTTCAATGAGACTAACTCTCTTCGATTACTAGTCCAAAATACTGACTACTACGATTTTAAGGCCTTTTAAATATTCGGAATTTGTAACAAATCTTTTCAAGGTCAGAATGTCTAAAATCCTCTTTAAATAACCATTGCCCACAGACCTTACTGTATTACAAGGGGCATTCAAAAAGTAAGTTACACTTGTTCCTCCACGGATGGCAACATTGCGAAACAAGACCGAAGCTTGCGCAGACGGTAGTTCAGTTCCACGGCTTCCAACGGTAGCAATTTCATTCGGATAGTGACAACCGCTGGGGCGTAATACCAGAAGGAAATGGCGCGTAAACTGGAAGCTTACTCCAACGTTGAAGGACGCGGGACAGAAGAGCGAGCTTTGGATGGGAGGTCCGGCAGCATCCACCATACTGTCCCGAACTGGCGCCCTGCAACTTTCACATGCTTGGGGAACTCAAAGGGTATTTGGATAGAAGACAATTTTACAACGATGGCCAGGTTCAGACATACGTTCTAAGCTGGCTCCGGGACCAAGGAGCGATATTCTATCATCAAAGTATCTAAGGATTGGTGGAACGTTCCGACAAATGTCTGCAGCCCCTGGGATATTATGTAGAGAAATTGTGTGCCGTATGTGTGTCATATTGTATTGTAGTGCACTCCTCAATAAAGTGTTTTTTGGCCTACATTGTTCGACTGTAAATTCCTTTTTGAATGCTCCTTGTAGAATGTTTTGCGTACTCCTTTAAAAAAGAAAAATCAACAACAACAAAAAAAAAACTTAACTCTTACACCAGTTTTAATAGGTTACACGATAGTCACAAAGAATTACATATAAATTTCGTGATACTCCATTCATATTTACGGAATTGGGGATCATTTTTATTAATTGAAAAGTTCTCAAAACACATTATTTAGAATCATTTGCATTGAAATATGACGAGAATGCAGGACAATACTGAGGGAAGTTAATATGCGTCACTTTTGTGTTTGACTTTGCATTACTTTGAATTTCGAATTTATATGTTTCTTGAAATAACACCTCAGCAATCTGAAGTTTGTTTTATCATAAAATATCCTAAACACTATTTTTATTTAAAAAAATCATATTAAGGAAATAAAGTAGTTGTTTTAATAAAACGCTGTAAACAAAGCAAGTGAATTTTCAATACCAAGCATCTTCATTATTTCCTATACATATGAATAATTGTTAACAATTCACATGCAATTAAAGGAAAGTTTCTCGAAAAATTCAAAAGTCATTATTTTAAAAAATTGAAGAGTGCAATTTTGATTAGAAGTTAAGAATTTAAATTCTTTCTTCTAATTACAAACTTTATTTTAAATTATACTCAAGAAATCATAATTAACTGAATTATTATTCAGATCACTAAAACTGCATGATTATACAGTATTATAGTATTAAGGTGTATATTTACATAAAGACTACTTACTGATAGTTAGACTGTTATATTAATTATAAATTTACATTAAAGTGTTCCATTTAGTTTTAAACTTAACCGCAACTGAGTTTCATTTATAGTGCGCTAATAAATTTAAACTAACGGTACAAAAGACCATACATATAAGGGCAAGGCATGAGATGGCCTGCCAGTCCTCCGCGAATATAGGTCCTGGAGTGCAGAAACACATGCCTCGACTAGGTATTAAGCATGAAGCGAGGCTTCCAATTGTTTAGTTCCGTAAGCAAGATTTATCTTCAATTTAACAATTCACACCATATATTCATTTAGAAGGACAGATCCAACCTAAATCAGAGCTGAAGGATCGAATCACGGAAAGATGCCAGTGAAGTAGGTTAATCATTATGTCACTTCTAACAAATATATGAAAAATATATTTACTTCGTTAATAAATATTTACATATACACACATGCACACACACAGAAAGAAAATATTTTTAAAGGCTAAAATTGATTCTTTTTTGATATTTTTAAAAATACGTTCCATCTTTAGTACAAAAAATCACTTTTAGTAGTACATAGAAATAAAAGTCAATTACGTAATAAAAAAGTAAAAGGCTTTTCAATGATTTTCCAAGTCTTGTTAATTTAAAAGGTAATCTTCATTAATTAAGTATATGTGTTGTCAGTTATCATTATGCTTGATAAACAATAGTCCGTAATCATTTATATCAATCAAAATTATGATTTGTATTTAGATGGTATAATTACCTCATGCCTTGAGAAGAGAAGATTGGACTTTGACGTAATAATGTACGTAAATTGAGTTGATATTTCGTAAAAGGAAAGAATGACAGACTATGAAGTCCATAGAAACTGACAGACGAAATTATTATTATTGAAATGTGTAAAAACTAATTTTTGGGTTTTAAGCTTGCTTGAATGTTTTCTATAATATTGCCTAAGATATCTGTTGATCATTATATTCGTAAAACACCTAAAAAGTATGTTAATTCTCATGTAAGTAGATAATATGTTGAATTAATATCATTTTCTTAAAATTTGTTTTATTAGATTGTTTGGTTGAAAGTTCTACGATATTCCTCCTTTTCTTTTTGAGCAAAATTATTTTTTTAAATATATACCATGATGTTTCATACCTTGATACCTTGATATGACTCTAAATACTATCCAAATTTCAAGAAACAAATTTTATTTATTTATCGTCGAATGGCACCTATAAAGTACCTACCTGCATTAAATATATCGCCCATTTTTGTTTTAAGGGGAAAAAAAACGGACATAAACTCATATATTTTTTAAAAGTTTGCTGGAGATCAGCGAGTCCTACATGTTATCCAATTTTCATGAAACAATTTTTATTATTTTTTTCTCCTCCCCAAATGACATCTTAAAACTACCTGCCGTCATTAAACATCCCTATTTTTTTGTTGTTTGTTTTTCAAGCACTCTAATATGGGCAGATTGAAATTGTGTAGCACTCTAATAATAGATGATAAGCCGAGAAACTAAATAAAGGAAAGAAACAAAACTTATGACGTAATCACTATGTTTTACATTGCGATAACCTCCATAGCATTTCAAGAAGCCCACCGTTGAAGTTATTGTTCGAATATCCTCATTGTTATAGAACTGAAAACAACCATTCTGTTTTTCTGGAAACAGAAAACTTTGAAACAATATTTATGGTGGATATGCACACTATCACGACGAGAAAACTAATGACATTACAACAATATCTCCAGTCCCATTTTTGAGATCGCCCTACATGCCTAGAACACAAAGGGTCTCTCCTGCTGGGAATTCGCATGGAGAGTGGCTTTTTCTGGGAGGTGAAAGAAATATCTATGTGCAAATAAGAACATCTCTCTCCAGGCTCGTACTCTGCATGCGATGAAATATCGCGCTGCCTCACGCTTGCCACGCACTAGTGCAAACTTACCCTCAGAAATACCATTAAACTAATTGACAAGATTCCAAGATCCCATCTACACTCGGGGCAAACCTCACCTAATAGTGGAGGTAAAGCTATAGACCATGTGATTCCGCCGCTCCCAAATGGTTCTTTCGGTTTGTCTAGCTTATTACAGAACTGACACATATTTCATTTATTAAGTGCTAAAATAAAGTGTATGTTTTAAAATAATTGCATATTTGTGTTACTTGCATGCAGTAATTAAAAGGATTAAGAAATTAAGTCAGAAATCAGATGTAACGTCTTCTTAGACACCTCTTTTGTGCTGGTGGCAATTTAGTACTGCGGATTTGCCTTTTGATTGGGTTGCTTTGTTATGTGGACAGTCAAATACTTAGAAGGGGAAACAAGTTTCGGAGCGATACACGCTGTGAGTAGTGAAATGGCCCCTCCACTATCAGGTTCGGTTTGCCCCGAGTATAGTTCTATGACCAAAATAGATTATGGTCACAGTACAACTTTGAGGTCAAAGTCTATTAGTGATTAGACGTATTTTTACGTATATGCATCCGCTTTTATAACAAGTTAACATTTTAAAATAAAATGACCACAAAATGAATATTTTGCGATTTTCAATTTTGATAAACTATTAATTAACTAGGAGTCAAATCCTGTTGAGGAGGTAATTACTACGGGTGCTAGAAAAAACATTTAACGAAAATAGTCTACACTCAATATATTTAATCTTCGTCCACCTAAAATAAATGCCAACTTCATATTTAATTTTTATTATGCACCCAAATCAAATTTAATGCTTTTCTGGAAACGAGCAGAAACTTTTTGCATTTGAACGATTTCGTTTTGTGTAAAAAGCCCTTCTTATATCAATGTTTCAAGTAGGGGGAGGGGCGGGAGATTAAATTTTGTAATCTGAAAAAAACTATTTTAAACGAATTGGAATCCCAATTTTCCATTCAAAGCATGATAAACGTGACTTCGTATGACGTCATTGTCACTTGCGGCTCCTAATTTTGTCAGACAAATGATGGACATTTTTTACTCTCAAAAATAAAATAGAGTTGAAAATAGCGAAAATTCACTTTAAAATGAGGAAACGGGTTGATTTTCAGATTTTTTAAGTACCGCAGATTGTTTTCTATATTTTTATACATAATTATGAACACTTTTACGCGGATCGTACAAACTATATAGATGTCACTAAGTTTTTTGTGCTTAACTTTTCGAACTTTTTGGAGTAATGATGGTAACGTTTTATCTTGGAATGGTTGTGAGGAGTTGTTAGAGAGTCAGTGAATCAGTGAGTCAGGGATCAGTGTAACTATATAGTACGATATTTTGAAATACATATTTCAAAATAAGGTATAACACGGGGTTATGTATTTTTTAAAGATAATTATAGAGACTTAAGAAACGATTAAAAAGAAAGAAATAACACATACAATACAGAAATTGAAAAACAATAGTACCTTGTGTGAATTGTGAAAAAATACTCCTATTTACCAAAATCACAACTTAAAATTGATAAAAATATAACTAGAGAAGAATATTAGCGAAATAATTGAAGCGCTTCCTATTAAACAAGTACATGTTTAAAATTACAATATGTACAATATCTTGATAATTAGAAGCCTCCTGTAGAAACAGATCAATAAATTTCATTGTGAGTTAATTTGTCATTAACTCATTGTTAAAAGTTCTTTGCGTTGAATAAAGTGTCATCAGGCTTGCGTAATTAAATCAAAAGTGAAATTAGAATTCATTTTCTTTATTGAATAAATCTGAGCGTGAAATACCTCCTTGAAATATATTAAATAATTTTTCTTTACTTTGGAATATTTCAGAAGTTATTGGATCCCAAGATATTTTCAAATTATAATCATTAAAACGAATTTAATTGCGTTAATATTGCAAAATATGATCTGCTTAAAAAAATTAAAGTACTCTGCACCTTAATGAAAAGTTGCAAGAATGTTTAAATTAAATGATTTTTTTTTTTTTTTTTTTTTTTTTTTTACTTTTAACAAGTATTTAAAATATCATTTTCACTCTTATCTAAATTTGCAATTTCACTGAACCGAAATTTTTTAATTTATCAGTCATTAACAGACCGCGGATTATATGCAATCGCATATTTGCATATGCAATTGCATATTTCAGGTGTTTTTGATGATTTTGCATAAAATGACGCATTTTCACTGTTGGATGCATATTTCAATCTCTTTAGCTTTGAATTTGTAATTTTTTTTACCTTCCTTTCAGTATTTCTTTCTTTAACTCTTTAAGTCCCACGCTTTGAAAAATTTATACAACTTCAGGTTCCCAGCAAAATAGCATATACGCTTCCAATTTTTTTTGTGTGTATTTGGAACAATTTAAATTAAGTCAGCCTATATATTAAAATTTCAGAAATGGCTAGAATGAAAGCAAGCATGTCAACCCTGATGAAGACGTGGATGGACAAGGATTATGGACAAGATCTAACTCCAAAAAGGATGTTAGTTAATGCTTTGGACAGCGTAGATTCTTCTTCTTTTTTCATTGCGGAAGAATTATTAGTGATATGTCCATCCGAAAAGGTCTATCGATAATCGAAACACATTTTTCCTTCTTAACATCAGACATCACAAAATTAGAACATCAAAATTTGCTTCTGAGTGATGTAATGAGTCAAGTTCTAAAAGTACAGGAATGCGTTGGTAAGATTCCAAAGTCATTAGAAGAAGAAATCAGTGAGAAACTAAATTTAATTTTAAATAAAAATTCAGGATTTTTGGCAGCGAATAAAATAAATAATTTTATTAATGGCGAGGGGAGTGAATTGCCGAAAAAAGTAGAACCATCCGAAGCGAAATATTATAAGTACTGTCCAGTGACATTCGTTGATGTTGAAAGAGCGTTTTCAGCATATAAAATGTTTTTAAATGATAAAAGACAAAGCCTTACTATTGAAAATTTAGAAAAACACTTAGTTGTGTATTGCAACAAAAATTACTGAAAGCAGTTTTAATTCATATTTCATATCATCAAGATTGTGAATAAAAATTTCTCATTCTGGTTTTCATGACGTTTTGAAGTTTCTAAAAGAAAAGAATGTGTCATAATTGCTAATTAAGTGATAGAAAATACTTTTACAAGTAAATACGATATTATTTTCTGTTAATATGTGAATATTTTTTCAGTTATTTGGTCCTTATTTTTAGATTTTTAGTGCATATTTTTAGATTTTTATTGCATACTTTTAGATTTTTTAATGCATATTTGCATGCATATTTTGCCACTTTTTAAGTGCATATAATCCGCGGTCTAGTCATTAACATAAAAAAACAACTTTTTTAACTCAAACCTACAACAGTTTTTTACTTCCTTGTACGTAGTATAAGGAAGTAATGTGATCCCGAAAAATTTTGGGGGCCAAATTTCGACAAAAAAACCGATTTTGACTACCTCTAAATTGAATTTAAAAATTTTTTTCGATGCATCTCATCGTAGGCTATCATGCACGATCATATTAATGCGTCGGCAACTCATTTTGACCAGCGGCGAGTCTATTGTGGCCAGTTTTCCCATGCCGTCTGTACGTACGTACGTATGTATGTAACTCGCATATCTCAAAAACTATTGGTCGTAGAATGTTGAGATTTGATATTTAGGATTGTTCTATGATCTAGTTGTGCACCTCCCCTTTTGGTGATAATCGAATGGATAGTTTATGTACAGGACCGCCCAAAAGATTCGAAATACATTACGCTCTATGGGCCGATATTCATTAAACTCGCCTAACTCAAAAGCTATTAGGCGTAGAATGTCCAAACTTCATATTTTGGATATTTCTAACATCTAGTTGTGCACCTCCCCTTTTGGTTCCATTCGACTAAATAGTTTATCTACAGGACTGCCCAAAACATTCGAAATACATTACGCTCAATGGGCCGACATTCATTAAACTCGCATATCTCAAAAACTATTAGGAGTAGAATGTTTAAACTTTATATTTAGGAACGTTGTAACATCTAGTTGTGCACCTCCCCTTTCGGTTCCATTCGACTGGATAGTTTATCTACAGAACCACCCAAAAGATTCGAAATACAATACGCTCTATGGGCCGAAATTCATCAAAGCGTTTTTTAGAGGTATTGGGCTATTTCAAACGACTCAGAAGTGATATATGCTGTAAAGAGTTAGAAAATGAATTTCTCCATTAAAAAAAAGTGTCTTTATCATTTATAGTTCAGCTACAGGAACACTCAAAAGATTTCCAATACATTACGGTCAATGGCAATTTTAGGAGCATTCATCCATTTCAAGCACAATGCCGTCCTACCACATAAGTTAGGTAATGGTCCGACCACGGTCACGTGACTCCCTCAAGAACTATCCAAAAGTCGCCAAGCTTGGCGACTTTTGGTGTACGTGTGTGCATATTTAACTCTCAAATCTCAAAAAATATTATGAAATTTCATATATAAGATTGTTGTAACATCTAGTTGTGCATCTCGATTTTTGGTTCCAATCTACTGGAAAGTTTATTTACAGAACCACCGAAAAGAATTTTAGTACTTTAATGTCTATGGACATCTTCAATATAATACAACTGTAGACGGTCATTGTTTGGTACATGCCCAAAATCTCGCCGTCTGTCCTCGGCCTTGGCGAGTTTTGGCGAAATATCGCCAAATTTGGCGATATTCAGTTATTTGGTCCATGCCCAAAGTATCGCCATTTGTCATCGTTCTTGGCGAGTTTTGGCGAAATATCGCCATATTTGGCGATAATCTGTCATTGTTTGGTTCATGCTTAAAATCTCGCCAAATGTCGTCGAAATTGACGAGTTTCGCCGAAATATCGCCAAATTTGGCGCCAAAAATTATTTCGTATTTTGTACAACTGTAAAACTTTAACCCGTAGAATTTTGAACTTTTGTATTTAGAACTATTGTAATATCTAACTGTTTTCAATATCTTTTTTGACAGCAATCGACTGAGAATTTATTTACAGGGTTTGCCAAATGACTTTAAATTCATTGAGGTGTATGAATGCATTCAATTCATTGAAAGTCTGTGGTCAATGACTACTTTGGCTATCCCCAAAATCTCGCAGACTATCTCAAGTTTGTCGGCTTTTGGTGAAATATCGCCAAATAAAGTGTTAGAAGGAAATCTTTCAAATTGAACTCAGCTTGGCGATATCGAAATATTTGGCTAGAAATCGCTAAATCTTACTATTATTGATATTTTATCTCTTTCAAAGAAATAAGTTTAGAGGAAGTGCGTCGAAAATATTTTTGATCTAATAGACGTGCAAGGAAGTCATGTGTTGGACACATCAGATTTTGTATGTTTCATTTTACTCTTATTATTATTTTATTTAAATGTATTACAGATGCATGAATAAATTCAGACTAGTTTTATAAATTCTGTAGATTAGTGCACTAGTGATTTGAAACCTGTGGACATAATAATTAGATTGATAGAAAAAAGTAGGCATATGCCTAACATAAACATATTATACAACTGTTCTTTTACACTAAATTGTGTTCAATTTGCTTGTTCATTCAGGTATGTTATGATCGATTCTATAATTTTTGATCAAATTATGTTATTTTATGTGAGTAACCATACCTCATAGCTAATATATATATGGTTCGATTCTTTTAAAAGCTGTTTAACAGTCACACGGTTCTTAAAACGAGCTTTCTTATAAGGGAAGTGTAAATTGAAAAATTCTTGCGAATGTATTTATTTTTTCAATAATATAGAGGGTGCGGCAAAAAAAAGACGACAAACAAATTTTAATATAACTTTATTAAAAATAAATGAATTAACATAATATGACAAATAATATTAAGAGTAGACATTTATAATAAATAAATTTAATTAGTTTCGAAGTGGCCATCTTTTACAGTGATGCAGAGGCTTAAACGCTTACTGAAAGTTTCAGCACTGGGCCGCAAGTGTCTAGTCTTCTACCTTTAATTTATCCCATTCCCGCCGAAGCGATTGTTTGAGTCTAAACTTTTATGTGGTTTACTGCAGGTCCTATACTCTAAAATGAACCATACACTGTAATCCATGGGATTGAGAGCTGCCGAGTAGGATGGCCATTTAGCAAATGATATCATGTCCGGAAAATGCTCCTTTCACCACTATTGTGGCTTTTGGTTCTTGTGAGCTGGTGCGGATTTTTGTTGAAACATCTATTTTGCATTGCCGAAGTGCTTTTTGATCAACGGAGGTACAGCAGCTTCTATAATGTCTTTTTGATTTCTTTTAACGCCCTTATTAACAAAAATTAGAGCTGTTTTACCGCTTGCGCGTATTTTGCCAGAGACTATGACCAACTTTGGACATTGGCGATGTTCAATAATTGCCGAGGTGCTTGGAGCGTGAACCTTATAGTTATGGGATTAATTAACTTATGGTTCTTATAGTTCTGGGATTTATGAACTTCTTGAACGGTAAAGAGTTTCTTGTAAGTGAAAAGGAATCTCTTCCAGACTGACCTGCGGGCCGCCTCAAAAGTCTTCGGATCGTTGGAGCCCTCCGAGTTAGTGTTCTTCATTATAAAGTTGAACTTTTTGGAACTTGTAAAACTTCTGTCCAACCTCTGATTTTGCCATTCGCCACACCAATCGCTTTTATTCCCATGTCACGAGCGATCTTTCTTATGGAAACTCCCGAATTTCGCTAAACGTGCTTTTTGATGGTCTTACAATTCTTGAAAGAGTTCACCGTATGTTTTCGTCAACTTCCTGGACAGCTAACAACATTGCCAAGCTTTTTCAAACGGCATATTGTATGTGACAGTGCCGAGTCACAGTTAGCAAACGAACGATTTCACACTGTCGTTTCCTTGCTTAAAACAGCTCTAAAATATCAGCTCTTTTGCTTGACATTGCAAAAACTCATAAATAACAAGAGGTAAGCTGAGCGATAAATTATGAAATATTTTATAATTAAAGTGATGGACAAAAATAAAGTACTTAAATTAAATTCGAAATTAGTTAACTTCTATTATATGATGCCCTAACTTTGTCCGAGTTTTTTTTTTCTGCACCATGCATAATTTAATGATAAAAAGTAAATATCGAAAGCAGTAGGCTTATGTCTTATTTGAGAATCTGTCATTGTTCAATTTTAATTCATGATTAAAATACTTACCTTGTTCATTTGAATTTAATGAAAGATCAACTCAAACTAAACAAGGTAACACTATTAAAAGTTTTAAGATAAATCTTTCTGGTTTCATTCTGGCTGACATTTGATTCAAACTTAAACATGTGACATCAAAATACGAAGCCTCACTTCTTTTTTTTTTCCTTTATCGGATCTCCTGGGATCGATTCAATATAAAATTCAAGTATTAACTAAGCTTCGCATTTTGTTGCACGTATACTGATTATTATTATTATTTTTTTAATTGACTAGGGACCAAGGGCCCAGCAGTGTATCTTAACCAACAGTGTTCCTTGGAAAATGCCTAGGAATCTCTCATAAGCTTAATGTGTTGTGCACACTGAAATCGTGCAATAAAACATTCGCCTCCTCCCCAAAAAATTTTTAACTTAATTCTTTCTTTAAGGAACTAAAAAATATTGTATCTTTGTTAGATTTTCTCCCTGTCTAATGGCCGGGTCATCGGCCTACTTGTAGGCTTGACAGCTACGACGGCAGTAGATGTGGATCATTTCATTATCGAGGCGCTTAATAGGCAGACTGACATTGACCCCTATGAGTGTTTTCCTAATGGTGAACCAATTAAAGATTACAGACCTAGCACCTGGATTGGCAACACTTGAAGTATCGTTTGAACATGCAGGACACTGCAACAACGACACATTTTACGTACACCAGCTATTTGTTTATTTTGTAATAAATTTTTAAAGTGTAGCCATACTTTTCGAAACCCCTATACAAAAATTAAAGCAACTACATGAACACTACATGTAGCAACCTTTATAGAAAATTTATTTTTTCTTTCTTTATTTCAATGTTCCAAAATGTGTAAGTGTTCTTGAATTACCACAAAGAAGAATGGAGATAAATAACAGAATAACGTTTTCTGTATTTATTTATCCAGAATTATTTTTATCATAAATAGAACATGAATCAAAAACCTTTTCGAATCTCAATAATAAAGATGCGGACAATGTAACAGCTCGGTACATTTAATTTTCTTCGAGCCATTGCTCTACGATGTACGTTGCAATACATAAGAGCATGCCCATCGCTTTGGCAATAAAATTCTGCTATTGTATCATAAAGCGATCAAAATTTGCATCTCATCTAGTTAGATTAATGCAGAATCCTTTCTAAATACTTCAGTTAGCTAAAGCGAAAAGAATTGAAAGAAAGTTTTTTATGGGAAGGGAACACCTTTCAAAGTGTTCAGTTCTTTTCATTGAATAAGGAAAATAAAAGTGGAATTAGTTTACTTAATGCACTCAATAATCTTTTGGTGCGTTTCTTCCTCTCTTAATGTAAGTTGTTGAGATTATTATACACATTCGTTTCGTGGAAGGATGTGCTCTCATATAAAACACGGAGATTTAGAGTGTAGGTTGAACTTATCCGTTGAACTTGGAACCTTTGTAAATGTGCCAGTTATTTCAGAGACATGGTGATCCAGTTAAAATTTGACATTTGTACCATTCATTGAACTAGGATTACTTACGTAAATGAATCATTGTGCCCTAAAGTTACGCAGTGATACTGATATTTATATTTATATCTAAGCATAGTAAAAAACATATACATATACTAAAATTCTAGTGAAAAAATTCGGTTTTGAGCTTGAGCATTTTTTTATGTGGCATTAATATTGCTGTTGTTGCTAATGCCCTCTGGCAACCGCGTTGCGGTGACATATCCCCCTATATAGGCAGGCGATGGGCCGAAGGAGCGGCTTCCATTTCGATGAGCCCCAGTGGGAGGAAGTCCGTCTTAGCTCGGGGTCCCGTAATTTTGAACCAATTCCAGAGGAGAGACCAACCCCCTGAAATCGGCACCCCCAGAGGTATCGTTTAACAACTTGGAGCACTTTGGAGCCACGACGGATTTTGCGTGCACCAGCTCCTATTAGCGTACACGGTTCCACAGCGGACGGGCCGAGAGGGGGAAGTCCCTCCCAAGCACTGGCCAAGCCGGATGCTGCTTCACTTGCCGTGTTCTTATGGGAACGGAGTTTAGCGCCCAGTCCACTGCGGGGCCATTAATATTATTAGTACCGAAAAGTAATGTACTTTTTTCGCATGTCAGCATGTTGCGTAGCCAAAACTACTAAAGCTAACAATACGAAATTTGGCATGCATGTGAATTCCTTAGAGTATGTGCTAGATTGGAAAGCACTTTATACAATTTGTAACTTATGGGGGGAGGATAGGGGGTTAAAACGTTCTTTCTAACGTATTCTGCGTGATCTAAAAAAAAAAGAGCTATCTATAAAATTCTTGCATAATAATATATAAATTTCTCTCTGCTGTCCTATCAGTTATATTCAGAAAAAAAATTCTTTATACAATTTCATGCAAAATTTAATAAATATTGCCATTTTACGACCGAAATTCACCGAGCTATGAAGCAGCAAACATTTTCACAGTTCACTTTCCCATGTTTAAAAATGTCCCCTTATGGTGACATTTTTGTCGAAATATAACTGAAAGGACAGGATACCGTGTAAAAATTTTAATTTCGTAGTTTTTATAGGAACTGATTTATTGACTTTGATTATTTCTGATATAATAGATTATACAATTTAAAGCATTTTTGCACTTGGAACTGTATGTATCTCTCTAACAAATGGTTTAGGAAATAACCATTGGGAGTAGATAGCGCTGGACACTCTGTATGTGTATATATATATATATATATATATATATATATATATATATATATATATATATATATATATATATATATATATATATACATATATACTCTACTGTACCATATATAAGCCTTACTAAGTGCAATTTTACTTATACTGCATAGAATAATATTAGCACTAATAACAATTAATACATGTATAATATTTTTATTATAATTATTATTAATTACAATCGTCTTTTCCCCCTTAATTCTTTTTTGCTTGTATTACGTTGCTCATAGTTTAGCTATACTCGAGTTTTTTTTTTTTTTTTTTATTTATTTATTTATCTTTTACCCTTCCATTTTCTGAATTTCTTGATAAATTAACATGATTTTGGGCGTATTTTGTCTGTTTTTCTTTCTCCTACTTTTTACTCCTTGGCTCTAGCTGCTTTATTTTTTGTCGATTAATTTTCTCGGTTAGCATCGATTTCTAGCGTTGTATGTGCTTCCACGCTTCATGTTACGTTAGCATCCATGCTAGTTTTTTAACTTATAGCTATGGTTGTACCCCCAGGTTACGTAAAGCGACTCTTTTTCTCAGGTAACCTGCAGAAACCTAGCAATTTCTGTTTTTTCTTTAAATTGGAATGTGAGTACGCTGGTACTTGAAAATGGAGTACTCCATTTCAATTTTCCACTCCATCTCCATTTCATTGGGTTCGTAAAGTTAGGCTTAAGCCCACGTGTTCTCACCTGGCTTGTTTTCCCACTTCTCTTTAGCTTTGATAGCTCTGTTTTTTACAATTTTTATTGCCTCTGGATTATCAATTATTATTTGTATTTCAGTTTTATCATTGTTATTATGTGCTATCACTTAATGTTTTACTTGGGATTCCATATTACGTAAGTTTAGCTATTTTATATTATATATATATATAAATGCATGTGTATTATTTTTGATATATATATATATGTATATATATATATATATAACTAATAAGTAAAACACAAAACATACTGCAAATAAGACATACCTCGCATAAAAATATAACAGCTATTAGCAAGAATTAGAAACCACATTTTGAATAGATAATAAATAAATTAAAAAATAATAAAAATAAAAATAAAATAAAAGCTAAGCCAAATAAAGTGCAAGAATTATTGTGAAAATAGAATGGTACGGAAATTATAACTACTGTCACCATCTTCAGGGGCCACAAACGGTGGATTATAATTAAAAGCAAAACAAATAGTTGGGTTTCGTTTGTGTGGCATATCAGAAGAGATATTAACTCCACACATCTGGGCCCTACCCTACTATATAAAATGGAAAAAAAGAAATCAAAAAGATAACAAAAATAGAAATAGCAATTATAATCTGCATACCAGAGAGCACATGGTAATCTTAGTGAACACAAGTAATATGTGTTGCCAATGTTAAGAAATGTAAAAAGTGAAAAATGGTGTTGCCACGAAACAAAAGTGTAAAAAAGAAAGTATAGGTGTTGCCATATACTAAAACGTAATATTATTATACTTGAATAGTATCCAGGTGTATTAATATAATTAAATATGTATAGAATAATAATGAATTAAAATTATTGAATTGCCAATTAAATATAACATATTGTTTTGGAAAATATAATGATTATTATTAGTGACAAAGTATGAATAATAAGTTATTGTATGACTGAAGATTAATCTAATAAATTAAAAAAAAAGGTTTAGGACAGAATAATCACAACACAATATAGGAACGCCTTTTTTTTTTTTTTTTTTTTTAAGCCCTCCAGACATATATATGGATGCATATATATATATATATATATATATATATATATATATATATATATATATATATGTAGTATACCAAAAATAATAAACAGTATTTTTTTTTTTTCAATGTGTGTAGGCTCTCCAAATATAATAGCACTCTCGCGTTAATTCTCCCTTTGGGAAGATTTCCTATGAGACGCGTATATTTATTAAGTGCTGCATAATATCAATGCAGGAAAGCAAATATTATAGGGCCCATTAATAAAATCACGGCAAATGTCGCCAAGCTGGGCAACATTTTTGGCAAAAAATCGTGAAACATAGTGCCAAAAATATGTGTCTAAAACTGAAGTTATGCAAGCGATAATGACAATATTTTGCGAGAATTCAAGGAAACCCTATGTTAAACAATGGGGACTCCCCAGACTCCCTATCTCGCTCTCTAGTCAACCGATTTTAATGGAACAAAATGCAGATTTTAGCTATAGTTACGTTACGCGTTAGTTACGAATTTTAAACGATATTTAAAGGGCAAATAACACAAAAATTTCGTAATGATATACACTGACAGGGCAACGTCTGCCTGGTTTTGCTAGTACCGGGTGTATGAAATTATTTTTAAATGGCCTACAGACGTAACTGTTGTTGAGAAAGTATATTAGGCCCCAATTGGTAAGTCGTGATAATCAAACAACTTTGCTTGATCTTAAAGAAAGCATTTCCCGACTAGGGATGGACGGGAGATGAAAAATAGGCGTCCAGCGAAACATCCGAAAAGCTATGTCTCGTCTCGCAAAATCTCTATATCCTAATGTTAAAAGTGTTCATCTCGTCTTGCACCCATCACTATTCACAACATGTTCGGCCACCGTTACTCCCTATGAAGGGACGAACAAGTTGTCATCCATGCTTGAATCGGGATTCGTACCCTGTATCAAGGTGTGATAAAGTGGTTCTTAAACCACTACAGCATTTGGGTGGCAGTTGTCAGCTGTGTATTAATGTATTCAAACTGAAATGTATTTTTCATGAATATTAAATGAAAAAAAAAGATTTTGTTGTAGTTAAAAATTATTCATTGCAACTTAATAGTGTCAGTTTTTTATTATTTAATCCCTTTAATGTACCAACTTCCAGTATTAACTTTCGACAAATTTCAGCTATAGATTACTCATACCATTTTTTTAGAGGGTTTTCTATACCAACTTTCACTGTAACGCGGGCCAAAATTTCTTGCACATCCAAAATTTTATCCACAGGATGGCCTTTTCTAGAGCTCCATATATCCGCAAAATATTTTATGGCCACCCTGTATATTACATACTTTAATAATAAATCAGCATACTTAATAATAGCGAATTATAACTTGATATCTTGGTGAAAACAGTTTTTAAATGATGGACTGATAAGTGCGAACTAAATAATTGAGCATTGAATTTTTAAGAAAACGAATTCTGTGAATGTACCTGAATTCCTCTATGAATGTCTTTTCTACTGATAAATTTATCGGAAATGGAGAAATTTATTATTCAAGGCAGTACTCCGAAAGGAACAGAAAAAAATTCAATTGGAAGTTTTCTTTTAAACTTGAAAAGAACAATACAAATATACTGAAGGCCGAACTTTCAGTGTTCAAGATAACCAATAAAAGAACAAAAGATTCATATGTATTTTTCACAATAAAAATAAAGGAATTCTACTTTTACCTTATACTATAAAACATTTTTGGAAACAAATTTCATTTTTAATGAAAAATATCGTTTTAAATATAGCACTGAAATTATACTATAAATACTTCTCTTCTATTTGGCCGTTAGGTAGGTATGTTAAATAGCCACATTATCATAATACTAATGCACTATTTTAAATGTACAGAATATCCAAAAATTCCCCTACTGGCAACATATAGATATAATTTTTATATTTATTTAGCTAAACATCTTTGCATCTTTCATACGATTTATCTTCAGAACATATCACGTGGGGGAGGGCAATAATTTTAATCAACTCCTTAAGGTTTACAGTTTGTAAGGGGTCGTGTACCCTTTTAAAAACCTGAAAATCGAAAAAGTTCTTTTAGGTATATGACCCTATATTTACATAAATAATTTATTTACATGAAAGAAATTTCGTGTATCAATACAAAGGCTTTTTTTTTGGTTTTTGTTTATATTAATGTCATCAAAAGTTTTTTAAGTGAATTACGAAGAATTAATTTATTCACTGATTAAAAGCATCTATTTTTCATATTTGGTTGCGCGCAACCTAAGACACATAAAAATCCTATTACAGACGTAATATTTTTTCTGTATGCACTCTGATAATACATAATTAAAAGGGCCCATTATTATGTAGATGTTACATAGCTATCTACATAAAAATAATAATTAATTATTTTTCACTAATTTACAAATCAAATCATTTGTAAATTTAAAAATTATATAACTTCGGGTATAAATATGGCTCATTTTAATTATGTATTATCAGAATGTAGAAAAAATATTGAGTACGTAAAATTATTTTTACGTGTGTTAGGCGGCGCACGGTGAACCACGTACAGAAAATTGTTGCTTTTAATATGTTAATTAATTTAAATTTCTTAATAAACTTGGAAAATTTACATTGGAAGGCATTACTGTAAACAGTAAAGACTATTACATTGATATGCAAAATGTCTTACATGCAGATAAATTATTTATATAAATATAGAATCATATACATGAAAGCACTATTTCCGATTTTCATCACTGTTAAAGGGAACTAGACGCCTAAAATTTGAACAGCTAATTACGAAAGAAGGATATGCTTTCGAATGATTTTAAGTAACTTGGAAACTTTTTAATAGATGGATTGTTAATGCATTTTATTTCACTATCATTACAAAACGTTATTTTATAAGCACTTTGAGTAAAGTAAGTGAAAATGTTTTTATAAGTAGGATTTATAATGCATTTTTTAGCGTTTCACTATCATAAAACAATGCAATTTCATAGGCACAAATACATGTAAATATAAATCTTTATTACGAACAACTTCTAAATAAGTACGTCTTACAACACAATTATAAATGCTCTTTTTAAACTTCAAAATTATTGAGAATCGTTTTTGGTATAGTCTGTCAAATTTCTAGTTATTTATTCAGTAAAAAATGGTGTACGATACACAAAAAATAAAATAAAATAAAATAAACGAAAAATATTGAAAGAATACATAGCAAACTTTCAAAGGTCTCTACACAATCTAGAGTGCAAATATCTGCAAGCCATCTGTGTTCAATGTTGGATCTGAAAAGTTTTTAAATCTTGTATTTACTTCTATATCTTGTTCTGATAAATAAGGTCCATGAATGAACATTAAATGTTTTGAACATTTTCTGCCATGCAGGTGCTATATCTTTAGATGATCATCTATAAATATTAAATATCAAAGCAGTGGTGTGTTTTACTCGTGTATTATTCATATTTATTTATTTAGTGTATTTTATACTATTACTTGCTACAACAGCAGATTTTTCCCTTATGAAATGCGAAGGAACTGAGAGAAAATAACAAAAATAATATTGTGTTGATAGTCTTATTGCATAATCATAGGATTAGATTAAAATTTTTACAAGAATTTTGCGCTTTGCAGAATTAATTGAAAATCAATATTAATTTTTGCAGCAATTATTGGAAATTTCAAATAACAATATTTTTATCTAAGAAAATTAGTAAGAGTTACTAATATTGACACATTTTTATTAAATTTTATATTCGGAAACTTACCCGCGTGTCCGAGTTGATAAAGACATAAAACATGGTGCCAGTGGCGGATTATTGAAATTTTGTCGGGGGGTGGGTTAGGTTGTCGGGGGCAGCGGTTAGTTAGAAGATTGGCATATACATCCATTTTATGGAAGTAAAATAGGATGATTTACATTTGGAAGTAATAGATTTCTTTACTTCTTCTCAGGGGGGGGGGCGGTCGCCTCTAATCCGCACTTGCATGGTGCATGGCTAAAGTGTGAACGTTCCGGGTTCTTTGCTAAGGTTCCGGGTTCTTTGCCGGGTTCATGGCTAAAGTGTGAACGTGCCGGCCTATCTCCCGGCCATCGATCTAACGGTCTGAAGTTTTGTGCGGTTTTCTCCAGATGCAGCATGAATTCGCTCTAGAATTCCTTAAGCAGATAGCCTTCGAGTAGGCGTGCCTTAATACCCAACACAATCGTAAAGTTACAGCTTAGCAATGCAGAATAGCCTTTGAAGATATGAAATGTTACTATACATATACACACTTTGAAGATATGAAACGTCGAGGGTGGAGGTTCGCTTTTTGCCCCGACAATCCGCGGAAAGGGAGTTATTACCGGATCCTTATCTCTCACTGACCTACCAACCTACCCAACAGGAGTACATAAGGTCCCACACATTTCACATGCACGTTTCCCACATATATTCGACAGGGTTGTGAACCCAAATCCTTAAATCCAAAATTCGATACCTTGTCAACCGGACTACCATGGCTCTGGATGGAAAAATAAAGACTATTGTGTTAAAGGAGTACTTTTTTTTTTGCTATTTACAAACGTACTTAGGTTCTAAATAAATAACACTGGTATGAAAAGAAATCTATTTTCTATAATTAATATCAATATGGGTGATTCTTATGCAAAATGCCCCCCCCTTCCGAATCCGAATATAATCTCCATTTTGATCCATCCCCCACCGCTTTCTAGACACGTCCCTCCTCCGATTTTTTCGCTGTTCAGTAATTTGAAGGGTTAGAGAAAAGATTATTTTAACCATTAAATGTCTTTTTAAGGGCTATATAGGTGAAAGTTTCTAAAACAAAAACATTTATTGCAGAGCTAGGGGACCGATTTGGGGAATTTGCCTCCTTCAATTAAAAATAAAAGTCCAGTAAAAATTATTGGTTTTCCTGTAATTATTTAAATATTTCTTCACTTTTTCTCTAAATGTTCCAGCTTCACTTCTATTTCTTCACCTAAAAGCAAGGAATAATAAAAATATATAGCTACAATTTTGGATAAAAGAGGGTGAGAGGCACAAAGTTCCGAATCTCTGTCAGTAAAGTTGGGAAGATTCACTGTACAACGTTGCTTCGCTGAACTACTTCCACACCTCGTGTTTTACGCTGCAAATCTCGGACTTATACACATTTTATACTTGGTGAACATCTTGGTGAAAGGATTATTAAAACACTTAAGTTTAAAAATAAAAGTATAATATATAGTTTCAACAATGATAAAAATAAATAAATAAAAGAAATTTTCGTGGAATTTTAGATTAGAGAACTTTTAAACTTTCCTGCTAATCTTTTTTATCCTGTTTTGACATATTTTAAAATTTATTTGCAAGACAACATTATTTTAATACTTCAATTTCAAAACAAAAAAGGTTTAGATGTGTGAAAGAAGAAAAGGCAGTTTAAGTGACATGTTGCACCGCATAGCCTTTTACTCTGCCGCTGACCGTAATTCATGAGCGCTATAATCTTCATTTTTTTGTGTGTTACCCAAAAGTTAGATAGTTATTAGTTCAAAGTAAGATAATTGTGGGACACCAACCATGTTTGCCACATTTTTTTTTCTTTTTTACTTACGATTTCTTAACAAGCAGAACATCGAACAAATAACTACATTTTCTAAATTTTTACTTTCGGAGAAACTAATTAAATAGTTTTGATAGTAATAGGTACTTATTCTGTTATTATGTGTCGTCTAACGGACGCCTAATTTTTACGAGTGGCAAGTAATTATACGTATAGAATATAATATAATTTATATATGACATAAAAAAATCCCTTTAAGGAAGGATAGAATACTTAAATATCTATAAAGTACAATATGATGATTCTCACTGTGATGTAGATTCCGATGGGAAATATTTCGCAGAGAAAAGTCGTATTTTATTTTATTCTTTAGTATAGTGGAAGAAAGCAATGACCAGGAACTCCATGCCGAAAATAGTAGCATGACAATATTTTATTGACATTATCAATATCAAAAATTACATACAGTTAGTGCGGTGGCTGGCAAAACAGCGACATGAAAAGTGACTTATTGGGCAGAGACCATAGCGTTACGTGTGGGTGAAAAAGGTCTAAGAACCGAAAGCCAACCTGGCGATAGAGCAGAGCGCTAAAAGAGACTGTCGCCAAATAAATCGCCAGATTGTAAAAATGAAAAGAAGCTTTCGTCTTTTTATGTGTATGCTAAAATTTAAATGTGACACGCCACATGGGGGATCAATACAGATAATATGTAGCTTAGGCGAAATTATTAAAATCCCCTGGGAACAAGAAAATTAAATGAATTCTCAGAAAAAAGGCACCAACAAACTGTATTGCATAGGCTAAAACCAAAGTAATTTAAGAAAAGTTAAATAGCATTATGTAAAAATGGGAGATTTAAAAATGGCAAAGAATACTAAATTTAGATTAAGTAAAGGCGAATATGAAGTAATTACAAATGTGTGATTAACTGTTTGAAAAGTAATTATAAATACGTGATTAACTGCATCACACTCACTACTGTGTGTATTATCATATTTCTAATTCAATCACATATCTGAATTAAAATGTTACTGAAACTATGTAAAAGACAATATGATTTTAAGTCTATTATATTCCAGGATTACAAGAAAAGGTATGTGAAATTCATATATAGAAATGCATGTGAGATTTCTCTTTGGTTTAAGACAGTTCAAAGCTAAATAGTGAACTTTCTTTTCACGAGCATAAAGTTTCAAAACAACAAAATTATGTTTATTCATTGTAACAAAAACACATGCGTACATGAAGTTATCATACGTCTACGGAAATATAATTTAAAAAAAAATAAACATTGTTCCATTCAAGATTTATGAACGATATAAAGTGCATAAAAATGTATGCGAATTCTCTATTGTAGTTATTCATTTTGACTATATTTCTTAAAAGGTTATTCTTTTGTCTAAAATCTGTACTTTATGACAATATTGTTAAAATTCACACAAAATTTTGTAATAAAACATACAGTACTATAACAGATGCACGCTTCACTAAAACATTAGAACGTGCAAGTGTTCAAAGATTTTGCATTGTGTGCTTCGTACTTGAGCAAAATAAAGTATTAGAGAGATTAAATGCTTTTCATTTAATCAATTACTTCAGGCTTTTGCCTTTCGAGTTTAAAGTAATTGTTTTTATTTTAAAACTTCCAGAGAAAACCTAGAAAATATCTGACAGAAGACAGCTGCAGATAAAGCTCAGCAGCTTTATAAGTGACAGTTATCAGATAAAGCTCCGGAAATCTTTTCAAGTGAAGGAAAAACAAACATTGTTTCGATCAGAATTTGTTAAGATAGTAAAATGCAAAAATAACGTGAATGTAAATAATGCAGAGTACTTCATAGCAACAGAAAATATATGGCACTGTTTTTGATGTTCAAAAATTAAAAATAAAATTAACGTTTTGAATAGCATTGTGATTAAAATTATGTTATTAAATTTTAAGAGAGTTTGTTCGAATATAAATTATTATAATTTTTTTTGTTATTACAGACTTTATGATATATTTCTAGAAATGGTTATAACTTTAAATATCAAGGTAAACTTTCTGTCATATCTTCAAAATCTTACCAAGTTCAAAGTTACCATTAAATTAAAAGTCATCAAGAATTAAAAGCCATCACCAAGTCTCAGATAGTATTTTAGACTTGAATAGAAATTTTATAGGACTGAAATTAACAACGTTGTAGAGCTAAAATCTTCGTAACTGAAAACTGAATCAAATTCTTCTGCACAAAAAATTAACAAACAGATCAATTTAAATAATTAGGCTGAAAAATCAATAGAATAAAAATGAAACAATAATTAAGGAGCAGAAAAACACGATTTAGCATAGTTAATTTCTAATTTTGGAAAATTAGACAACTAAATTACTTTAATGCCAGAAATATGTGCTTTTAGCACAATTGCCCATGGCAGTTTTTCAATAACAATTGCGGGTATATTGAAAAACTGTCAAAAAACATGAAAACAGCCGAATTTTTTCAATGTGTTCAGTTTACAGGTAGAAGTACATTTCATTAATCTTACGTAACGTGTCATTTATTAACTTCATGCTTAAATAGCATTATGTACGAGATCTTTTTTATTTGAAACATTATTTTTGTACTGAGAAAGTGCCACATCCAGAGTACCACTGTTTTAACCGTTTAATAAGAACGTGCGCATGTGTCCTTTAAGCAGTCAACTATTAGTCTGAATACTTTTTTGGGTGTGTTTCAAAGAAAAAACTTAAGAAAGATAACAATTTAAATCATATTTATATTTATTTTTTTTAATTGAAATTTATTGAAAAATTTAATGAAAATTTCATCGTTGGGAAAAACGGGCTACGAAAAATGATATTCAAAATAATCATAAGCAGCTTTGCATGTGTACTCATCTAACTGTTGGTAATGTAACAGACCGCAGGTTAAGATGTATTTACAAAACTTCCGGATGCATGATTAGTTTAGTGAGTGAATATGCATTTTTCTCAAACTTCATTCTATTTTCGGAAATAAAAAAGCTGTAAAACGTAATAAAATAGATCTACATCAAAACTTGAGGTTTACTACACTCACATAGGTGCAAGAAATATGCATGCTAAGTTAAATCCTTTATAGTTCATTAGTTCTTGAGAAATCATGTTTTTCGTGCTGTTAACTGCGAAAAAAATTCGTTTTTTAATAAAACATTTAAAATTTTGACAGCCGTCTCTTACTATTTAAATGACCATTACTAGAAAAGGCCATTTTAGAATATCTATGTATGGTACTTTACTTTGAGACAGTAAAACAAAAATGTGAATTTTCGCCAAAATTGGCTTTTTCAACGTAGTCGGATACCTTAATTATAAATATTATATTTATAATTATATTTATAAATATAGTTTAAGATCTGTCTTTGCAATCAGTTTTTAATTTACATATGACATCAATGAAAATCACCTTCTTAACTTACGTTACATTATGTAAGGGTCTTATATTACTTAAATCTAACTTAATGAACTGAGTTCACAATAATTATATAATTCGTCACGCTAATCAGTCTTATAATAGTGATGACAGCTTTCATAGATCTGTTTAATGAATGGCACAGCAGTGGCCGCTCGCGGGATACAGAAAGTACAGCCGGGCTGCACTTGAAATTATCAGCACATACTTTAAAATAATTTATTCTACTAATTTTCCTAAATTCAGATTAGAATTGTGGAATTCCTACGGTAAATTAAAAAAATCTCCGAATAAAACCAAACAACAAAAAAAAAGTATTGTGGCCGGATCGCTCATTCAGAAAAAAAGCACTTTAATCTTCCTGCAATTCAATTGGAAAAATCTTTGGTTCAGCCCAGAGCGCTGAAAGAGAATTGGCAGCACCGTTGTCATGACAACGACTACGTAAGCAGCCTCTCCGGCATAGGGAGTATGCAGCTGATACAGCCGAAGTAACATTTTTTAACGGCGGCTGAACTTGAGAACTCCGACTAACGGATTCGCTCGGACGAGAAGTGAGGGGGGGTAAGGAGAATATATGTTTGGAAAACTCTCCACTTTATATTGCTGGATTTATCAAGCCTGAATAGACGCTTATGAATGGACAATTACCCACCAAAGCAGTATGTTTTAAGTAAGCAAGAACTGGCATTTAGAGGACATGGCGAGCGAGAAAACTCTTTAAACATGGGAAATTTTAAAGAGCTTTTAAAATTATTGATATCTGAATTAAAACAACGCCTTTTTATGGGGACATCACTGACCGATTCGCATGTTTAAGAGAAAGGAGGATTGATTTGACTTATAAAAACAAGTAAGACTTGATAACAACTAAGTTTTCTTTTTTTTTTTTCTTCTCAAGTTATCGTTATAAAAGAAAATTCTAAGGAAACTTCGAATCAGACACGGATTAATGCAGTTTTGAGGATATAAGAGCGGCTGGTTGAAATTTATGTCCATTTTATGGAAGTAAAATAGGATCTCTTACATTTTTTATGTAATTTCTTTTTCTTTTTTTTTTTTTTTTTCTCGGTGAGGGCTTAATCCGCCAGCTTTCGAATTCAGTAACAAAGATTTTCCAATCCTGTCCGGAGGAAAGGGGGGGGGGGCTCATATGCTTCCGGCTGCACTAACAGTTTTGACCACGGGCCGCCACTGTGGCACAGTTATCACAA
The DNA here is from genome assembly GCA_038373885.1 of Cheiracanthium punctorium. Classification (NCBI taxonomy): domain Eukaryota; kingdom Metazoa; phylum Arthropoda; class Arachnida; order Araneae; family Cheiracanthiidae; genus Cheiracanthium; species Cheiracanthium punctorium. The sequence goes on along the minus strand of JAWZYV010012699.1, from coordinate 310,582 downwards.
TATTTTTCAATAAACTTTCGAGTATTTTTCAATAAACTTTCTTTAAATAATGATTTTCGGTATATCGATTATAAAAAAATCAAGCTTGGTTTTTAAGAAAGTGTGATAGAAAAAAAATTGTTAATCGTGTCAGCTGTCAATCGACTTTTTAGAGAGCTAAAAATATAGCCGATGGCTGTAAAGGCAGTCGATTTTATTGTCAACAAATAGTCATGAATATAAGACAAGTATTGTCCTTGAACTCCGTCATTTTCATATGCAGTCTTTTTCTTTTTTAGTACTTTCCGGATCCGGTAAATTAGTACCGGAACCGCTAGACGTCTAATGATGTCGGATGCGCCGGATGACCGGATCCGGTTTTCCGTGTTGCAATCCTTAGTGTGCATGTGCAGCTTCGGCTAAATTGAAAAGTCTATTGCCAGACCTACGAAGGAATTTAGAATATGAAAATACCTCAGATCCGCATAAGAGCTACTATAAAATTACGAGCTTAATTTTCTATTATTAGAGACAGAATATTTAACATTTCTTCTTCAAGTCTCCGTATTTTCTGATTGAATATCTAATCCTAAAGCTTACAGAGGGCGGGAATAAAACTTCATTTTCCTTCTTTGGGTTACGCCTATGTTATAATAAAAAAAGTGAAAAACCAATATAATTCCTAAGTAAAAATCATTATAAACACTGAAAATACTATCCTCAGAGCATGTCTTTTAAATATCCCAATCTGATTTTTTGAATAAACATCTGGATTAATAATGCAGCACTGGTTTTTCCAGGCTTCTTTCACCCTGATTAAATTTAGAATAGTTTTAAGAGAGCGGGAAGAAATTGTCACGTATATCCTTTGTTCTACGCCTCCGGTAATGAAGAGTGGGAAAATTGCATTTAAACACTATGCAGGAGTCCCTTAGAATGTTTGAGCAGAGTTCAATTAATCTCAACATGATTTTCTATTAGGAAATGGCGATTTAAATCAATGCACTTAAGGATTGCTACGGTAAATCCTCATACTCCGTAACTGAATGTCAACTCTAGGTTAGTTTTCAGAGGGCGAGAACTCAAGTATAGTTCCCACCTTTCGGCGACGCCTTCGTCTTAGAATAATGATGGATTAATTTAAATGATATGCGAAAAGAAATGTATACTATCAAAACACCTGAGATCCGGATAAGAGCTTTTTTTTTAAGGAAATCAACTTGATTTTCCGTGTGATAAACATAATATTTAATAATTATTTTCTCAAGTTCTTGCATTTTGTTTTTGAATGTCTTATATCACAAAGCTAACAGAGGGCGGGAATAAAACCTGTTTGGGCTACGCCTCTTTTATATTAAAAAATGAAAAACCAGTATAAATACTATCTAAAATTCATTATAAATACTAAAATATCTCGATCACAGTTCTTTTAAATGTCGTAATTGTGATTTTCTATTACAAATATCCCAGTAGAGGAATTAATAATTCAGCTGTACGTTTTGCAGGCTTCATCCTGATTGAATTTAAAATAGTTTTCAGAGGGCATGAAAAAAATGTCACTTATCTGTGTTTTGCTACTCCTCTGCTGTTGAAAAATTAAAAAAATGCACTTAAATGTTATGCAGAAATCATTTAGAACACCGAAGTAAAGTTCCTTTCATTTTCGGGTGAAAATGGGGAGCTGCGAAACCGACGCTATTTACAGAAATGTCCAAAAAGATGAATATTTTTTTGAAGATGTAAATGCAATCGAAATTAAATAATTGCATTACATCTTATGATTGAGAATTAAATTGAGTTTGCGTGCAAGAGAATTAACATATCTCTAGGAACGCTCGTTTCAAGAGAGATATGAAACCACTACTTTTTTATTGTTATATATTTTTGCCTGGTATAAATATTGAAAAAGTACATTCACTAGCGTACTTGCTTCGGCAGTGCATATACTGAAATTGGAACGATACAGAGAAGATTAGCATGGCCCCTGCGCAAGGCTGACACGTTAAGTCGTGAAGCGTTCCAAATTTTTTCCCCCATTTTGTATGTGTTTGTAAGAATCAAGGCATAAACCCCTGTTATGAATTACAGTCAGGCCCGGACTGGTCAGGGTGTCCGACTGTCTGCAGACGGGTGGGCCCCCAGCCTCGGCGGGCCCCCAAACAGAAAAAAGAAAGAAAATACAAAAAAGTGCTATACTGATAGCACTTGAATGAAGTTTGACACATACGAAATGTTTTGCTGCTGCAATTGCGCCCCAGAAGGCTTCAAAACACTTAATTTTAAATGTATCAGGTTGTAACGAAAGTTTTCCGCCAGATTTGCTTGAGTCAGCTCACGCGGTACCCCAGCTATTGACCTTATATGCCAAGTTTATGAGATGCTTAGCGCGACTAGTGGACATGGCACTAAAGTCTAACTCTTTTAGCAAACTCTCGAGTGGATGAATATTTTATCTTCTTCCACAGATCTTCGTAGGCGGGTCTCATCAGCATCATTAGGCCGGCCAAAGCGCTCTGCTTCTTTAATGTCCTAGTCCTCTTTTTTGAACTTTCGGTACCAAATCTTCACAGTGTCATATGATAGAACACTAGTACCCTAAGCTGTACGCATCATACTGTGTCATTCTGTAGCTGACTTTTTGCAACAGAACTGAGAGTAAATGATGGTTCAATCTGGTAGCGTGATAGTTCCATTTCAGACACCTTATACTTAATCGTAACGATATTTTTTTTACAGATTTCACAACACAGTGCTGTAAAACAAGTCTTTTTCTTTCAAATAACGAAAATCGTTTCGCAAAATATTGGCAAAGACACCACGCGAACTGCTTGTGCAGGCAATACTTGCAGTGGCGGAAAACTTTCGTTACAACCTAATAGTTCTCGAAATTTTTTGAGTCAGGTTCTTTGGGAGTTGAAACTTGTGACTAGGCAGCTCGCAAACGTGCGACGATTTTTTTAGGTTTATGAAAGTAGGGGGCTTAAAGTAGGAATCAACATATGAAGCAAATAAAAAGGAAAGGATAGAACAAGAGCTGGTGCACAAGGCTGTTAAAATACGGCATCGATGTACTCTTTCTGAAAATACTAGAATAAAATCTATCTTTACACATACGCAGCTTCAACCAGATTCTTTGATACTGTTTTAGCATGCGCGTACTCTCGCCGAACAATGAGTAACCCAAATAAAGCCTGTCTTTATACATGTTAGTGGAATTTCATAAGATTCGATCGCTTGGATTACAGGAGTTTAAAATTTCAGTTGATGCGTTTTTCAGAAATATTATAAATAGCTGTATTCATTTATCAGTTGTCTTCTTCAAAATAAGAGACCACTTATTGTGAAGTTTACATTTTGACATTTACAACATGTTGGCAAAATAAATTATTTGGCGGAGTTAATTACGCATTTATAGAAGTTTCAGACAGTTAAAAAGCGGAGTTTTATTCGCAACCTTAATGCTAAATAATGATCAATTATATGTAAGAGTCGGTCACCAAATTAAGAAAAATCGCCGTAGACGGCAAATAATCAAGCTGTTTTTCGGAAAAACGCCGCATGGCGAAATTCCCAGGTATGGGTCTCTAGGAGATATATAGCTCCAATGCAACTTCGGGATGATGCATGCACATCTTTATTTTGGACTTTATTTGTTATTTCACTAATTTTTCAGTTTTCTATCTCATATTGGATCTTAACATTAAGGGCAGCTCGAGTAAATGTAAATAAAGCAGGGAGCGCACATTCCGTTTGACCGATTAGTTCATTGTGTCTCGCAGAATACAGAACACGTCACTCCTTTTTTTCAAATTACGACGTTTTTTACTATTTTCTCGCTAGTTAGACCGTTTAAAGTGCGCTAGCACCTAAACGTTTGGTTCATACATTAAAGACAACCGACGTGCGACCGGTATTTATTTTCATGTGTGAAAGACTTATAGTTTTTTTTTTTTTTTACAGAGCTGCAAAAATATTTCTCATGCATTACGGTCTCTACAGAGAAATGTTTAAAAGCGACAGATAGCGCGGGAGAAGGCGTGGGAAGAGAATAAAATGTTGAAAGCCACCAAGTTTTATAATTTTTGATGAGTTACCACCAAGATTGGCGCCAAAATTAAGTCCTCGAAAATTGAGCCTAGCTTGTCAATATCTATCAGATTTGGCTAGTAACTGGCAAACGCTACAATTTATTTCCCTACTATAAAGGAAAGGCATTGTTAGAATATGCTCGGCGAAAATTGTAATATAGTTTTGTTAGACGATTTTAATATAAATTTCAAGTCCAAGAAATTGTTTTATGGAACAAGGAAAGCAAATGCGGTTTACTCATGGATTATGGTACACTTTCCAAACAGTATTTAAATAGATGAAGTATATTAAGAATATAATCTCAGTGGTATAACGGTTAGCGTATTCCGCTACCGTGCCACAGGTCCTGAGTTCCAATTCCGGCCAAGGTGAGGTTGACTCCGCCTTTCATCCCTTGAGTGGGTCTACAAAATGAGTATCAAACTCCAGTTAAAAACTGGGAGCTTCGTGTCTGGCTGATCAGGTGGCTTTGGAAGGTGATTTTCATATAAACTTCAATTCTAAAAAGTATTTTATGGAACAAAGAAGACAAGCACGGCACACTCATGGGTTATGATGCACATTGAAAACAGTACTTATAAAGGTGAAGTATAGTTAGAATGTGCTTGGCGAATGTTGTAGAACAGTTTTAGTAGGCGGCGATTTTAATATAGATTTCGATTTCAAAGAAGTGTTTGTTTTAGGGAATAAAGAAGAAAAATACGGCACGCTCATGAATAAGGATTAAAAATAGGGACCGTGCATATATTATGATACGCTTTTTAATATAATGCACATAGTGTGTATTTAAAATATGAAAGTTTTTCGGATTTTTTTTTCTCGATATTTTTCTACGTAGAAAATACATTGTGTTTTATTAACCACATTGGCCGATGCAACAAATTCCTTCTCTATTTTGGCGCTTTTTCTCTTATTTCTTTAATTTTTCAGTTTTCTATCTCATATTGGATCTTTGCCATCGACGGTAGCTTGAAAAAAGGTAAATAATGCACGGAGCGCGCGATCGCCATTTGGAGAATTAGATTTTTTGTTTCTTGCAGAATTCCGACATTTTTTACTATTTTCACTTCATACTGTTTGCATTTACTTTCCTGAACCCGTATTTTCTCATGGTATGTTGTATGTCGCTCTTTCAAAGGTTAGATCAAAGAATGCCGCTTCAGTCAAGATCACTCACGATAGTTCATCTGGACGTTCCGTGGTCGATGGCTTTAACCAAAATATCGTTTTCAACGAATTAGAATTTGCGACTGTAATTGTGCTCATTCGTCATTAAATATGTACTCTTGTTTTTTTTACTCAATGAAGATACTTAGAAACAAATTTTAAAGATCTGAATCATTTCACCGCCATTGTTCAGTCGCTAAAGTAAGAACCGGCGCGAAACGTTTTAGTCTAACTTCTGCCACACGTCATGTCACGTACAAGTGTCACTTCGATTTTTCCTGTCCGTTTGGCCCAAGACTATGAGGGAGTTGTCGGAGGTCGATTAAGAGAAAAGTTCCCTCGGCCGCTTACATGACGTATAGTGTACTAAAGGTATTTGAGAAAAACTGACGGACACTTGAATACACAAAAAAGCTGCACTTTATTGTAGGTATCTTCACAAAACAGTTATTAAAGAAACAAGTTCAATTACGCACCGTACATTGCTTCATAAAAATAACACCGGGAACATATCTAATATGTGTTCCGGCCACACGGCATGCCGGAGTTCCATAAAGAAACGAACACAACCTCCTCTGACGGAGAGCAATCGAGAAGTCTTACTAAAATCTTCTTACAAAACTGCCAGCTCTCTACAGGTTGGCGAGTAAAGTATGAGCACTCATAAGCCACTGCCCCACGTGACAACCCCCGTCCGGTAGGCGTAAACAATATAAAAATTTGAAACAAACGGATTAAATGATTGATGCCAAGACAGAAGTGCCAGAATTTGGCGAATGCCAATACATAAGGTTACAACCCCGTGAGAAAAGCGAAGGGGGCGACCGGGAGGCGCCAAGAACTTACACAGCATATGCTAAAGCGAAATTAATTTAGAAGGGAAACCCCGAAAAATCCCAGACATAGCGTCGCGAAAGAAAGAATATGTTATCGAGCCGAGAAACAGAGTGGAGAGAGATTAATACGGAATAGAAATTTTGATTTAGAAAGAGAAAACATTGGAACATTATTTTAAGACGCGAAAAATATGTCAACTTCGTCACAAAGACCTCGGTGACATGCCTGATCTTTCCCATTTATTTTTGAAGGTCATATTACGGTCAATAAAGTGACTGACGAATTGAACAGGTTCCAACTAGTTTTATTTATTTTTTATAGAAGTTCGTTAATGCATCACCCAGTAAGGGATTCTAATGATGATAAATAAACATCTAATATACAGTCCGTCTGAAAGATACACGGGTTTGTTTTTAAGGCTCTTGTGTACTAACTTCGGAAGTCGATCGCCGTAATGTTATTCTATGGAGAAAGCGGCCTTCACTACTATCACATTTCGAAACGAACTATTGCATATTTTCCATCCATTCCTTTTCCCCCTTAATCTTGAAGTACTGATCTACATTTATTTTTAACCCTTTGAGGCGCAACCCTTCGCACAGCCAGCTGTCGTCAAAAAAGGTTCTCTAGATCTGTGGCACGCGATGAACGTTTCGATCATCATGCATCTTGCTGGTAGTTAAGTCAAGCGATGGCAACGGCTGCCCTTTTGTCAGCATTGGGCAATCTATCCAGCTGTTCTCGCGTTCTTACATCTTTCGGCAGATGTCAGTGCTGTTAAAAATAATCGTGACCGTTTTTTTACGGGAATGGACGTGCTCAAAAGTAAAGGATTCTTGTGGAGCGAGGTCACCCGCAACTATTTTTATAGAAATCAAATCTATTCTTCGTGACTGGCAAAAGTCAAAACGCCAGAGTTTGGCGTTCCCGGAGCGGACACACTGCGCGTTAAAGGGTTAAACAGAATTTATCTAAAGCAGTTAGAAGTACACTAATTACATCTGAAAATAACATGAAATTTTTCCAGAAAGAAAACTTTGTCACAAGGTATAATTAATGTGCTTCTAATTGCTTTAGATAAATTCTGCTTTAACAATAAATGTAGATCATTGTTTTCAGATTAAAGGGGAAAATGAATGAATGAAAAATATACAATAGTTTGTTTCGAATTGCGGTAGTAGTGAAGGCCGTTTTCTCCATAGAATAACATTGCTGCGATCGACTTCTGAAGTTAGTACACAGGAGCGTTAAGGGGGTTAATCCCATAAGAAATCAATAGTAATTCCCAATATGAACTTTATCTAACTGCTTATTTCATACACATTTGTTATACCGAACGAATAACAAAAAATGTTTCACGGAGGCGTAATAGTGATACATTTGGATAATTATTCGAATTTCATTTTCTTTATCGAAATTTCAGCACGCAGAAGAAAGAAGAAAACCATTCCTCTCACGTCTCTGTTTACAGATAAGTTAAACACATGGAGAAAACATTGATTGTGCCAGTTGAGGCTTAGAAGAATTCAAAACAACGGAATAAATCTGAAGGGATTTTTCAAATACCGATAAATTCCGTTCTACATTGGTATAAGATGAGAATTTCTAGAAGGTAAACGTTAAATTCTGGGGTGCTAGAGGAAACGGAAATTTGTGTAAAATTGTATAACTTATTCGAAATAACAAAACAAAACAGTACAGTTTCATGTGGAGAATAGTTAATAGAATTTCTGGAAATGAGATTTGTTTGACAGACGTACACTACAGTGTGAGCCACTTGAAATAAGATGATTTGTAGGAGAAACAGACGTTTTATTCTTAGTATGAAGCTATTTGTTTATAGCTAGACGTACTGAATGCATTTAACAATAGCAGTCCTTCAGAAAGTTGATTTCCTTTCAATATTATTGGTTTAAAGTAAAAATGTTTTTAAAAAGAGACAAGCTACTGATTTCCTTTTCTGTTTTAATTATTGATTCTGGTTTAATTATTGTGACAGATTTAAGATTACTCAAACTTCCCCTCATGCTTTTAAATACTGAAGGTCTCAAATGAATGGCCTGAAATTTCATATAAAGGCCATTCTCAAAAAAATATTGCAATGTCCCATTCAATGTGTGCTGAAAAAATTTTCTGCAGCTGTTATTTACTTCTTCAGAAAACTAATTTCTCATAAAATTTATTAAATTAGAAAAACAAAAATGGAGAGGAAATTACCATTTTAGGCTTATACACGAAATTTGACAGGTAATCATAAATGCCCCATAATATCTAAATAATACATTTCTTCAAATTGTGTATTAATATATGTCCACGCTGTTACGTTCACTGCAGACAGTATATTTTTCTTGATAAAAATGGAAGATTTTTATTTTAAAAATGTTAATTTATTGTGTTCCTATTTACGATATTTTATCTATGTATGTAAGCCTTAAAAATCTCAATATAAAAAAGTTAAAACATAAGTTAAAATCTTGGTAACAGAGTGGAAAAAAACTCATCACTGGGTTTTACTCATTTCATTCTATTTAGGCTTCACTTTTATCGCATTATTACCAAGTTAAATAAAGCTTTAAAAAAGGCATTTAGCTTTAATCTTAGTACCATAACAGTTTAATATAAAGAAGGTAACATAGGCATTCAATGAAAGTACGCACCTTTATATTTTAATCAGTTTATTTTCTTCCAAAAAAAGAGAAGAATCATTCATAGAAGAAATTAATGACAGCATAAGTTGTCATGTTTCTTTGTGTTGCTGTGTGGATGCATTCAAACTTTTTACATTTCTTTCTGTTCACAACTTTATAATATAGACAATGATAAGAGAGTTAAAGAATATAGTAAGAAAAATCTCAAACCCCGCGCAACTAGTAAGCATTAAAGTTAAAATATATAGGGTTGCTATGATATTGTAAATAACATTGACACCATAAAATACTGCCTTTAATCGGATTTGAAGGATTTACTTTCTATAACATCACTTTATTGAAAATAGCAGGTGTTGTATAATTTGTAATACCCAAAATGTGCACACCAGTGTCACTTCAATCAATTTGCTATTCGTTCTCTGGAATATAAGTATGCATTATCAAATAATAACATTTCCCGGAAGCAATTCATGATACAGATATAATACTTGCGAATGCCATTTCATTACAAATGGATAGTTGATTTTTCTTATATTCTTATTCACTATTTTCAACTCAGTTTCTATGGAAACACGAATGTCTGACGTTCGCTAGCAATATTTTTAATTGAATTCTACAAGAAAAATATTACAAGCACCATAATCCTTGTCGAAAGTATTTTATAAATAGAAACCAGAGACTAAAGCAAACAACTTTTATGGTACAACTATTATTGAGTTTTTTAGAATATTAATTTTTCCTGCACTTCATAGCTTACGTGTGTTCTGTCTGAAAACTGAAAATTCCTTTTAAGTAATTTGTCGAAAGTGTATAATATTTCCATACACTGCCCGATATCTCTTATTGTAAATAGTGGTTGATTATTGCAAATAACCCTTTGAGGCGCAACCCTTTCCCAATGAAGAAAAAAGGGCAGCCGTCGCTCGACTTAACTACAAGCAAGATGGTGGACGATCGAAACGTTCATCGAGTGCCACAGATCTAGAAACCCTTTTGTGACGACAGCTGGCTGGCAATATATCCAGCTGTTCTCACATTCTTCCTTTTTTCAGCAGATGTCAGTGCTGTTAAAAATGATCCTGACCATTTTTTTACGGGAAATGGCGTGCAAAAAAGTAAAGGATTCTCGTGGAGCTATGTCACCCGCAACTATTTTTATAGAAATCCAATCTATTCTTCGTGACTAGCAATAGTCAAAACGTCAGAGTTTGGTGTTCCCAGAGCGGGAACACTACGCGTTAAAGGGTTAAGGGATAATAAGGGAAACTGAGTTAGTACCCCTTATTATCCCTTATTACCCGCTGCAGAAACAGGTCGAAATTGTCGTAGAAACAGAACGATCCTCTGCAGACAAATTGTCTTCAACAGAGTTGAAAAATGCACCAAAGATCACTTTCATGTAATTGTAATTTTCGATTAACAATTTTTAAATGCACGCTGATCTTTGTGTGTACATGCATGCATAAATACATCTAATGTGCTGCAGAAACATTTTTGTATTTCTGCAGCTGGTTGCAGGAAGCTTGATAAAATTCTACCATATCGCTTATTCTGTTATGACTTTGACTTCCTAGGTGGCATATCCCCCCCTATTAATATTTTTAGGACTGTTTTGTGTGACAACTCAACTCAACTGAGTTCCATGATGGTGTTCGATTATTATTGATGCTTGCTATTCTGTACTAGATGTTTATTTGTGCAAAGAAATGAGTGCAAAATAAATCGTGTTTGTGAAACAAGTTTAGTTATTTTGCGTCATGACAATCCATGTTTCATCTGAAGAAAACCGACCAAAACTCCAGACCATTAGATAGACAGTCACTTGGTAGGCCCAAATGCGGAACCTTCATACATCAGCCGTCAACCATATTCAGCACTTTATCCACTGGGAAATGGTAGGACCTTTTAAGAATGAATAAATTAAAATAAAAAAAGAAAACCTTCAAAAGTAGCCCCCGTCTTCTGAAACTACCCTGGGATTCATTAAGGTAGAATTACTTGCCCTTACTTACTTTTTTTTAACAACAAAGTTCTCTGCAATCTATCTGCTCAAAATTTTTAACCTTGATTAACTAACTACTTCATTCTTTTGTAAAATCCTAAATTAGATACATTGTTTTGATAAATCCTTATTCTTTTATCTCAAATAATTAATTACTTCTCTGTTTTTGCATTTCTGACGATATTTTGATCAAAAATTACTCCTTTTTTTTTAGCGAATGGCATTTCTCTCCATTGTGCACGTGTCTAAATAGTGCATTCGAATAAGTTCAAATTGAGTATGCATATTATAATTCACTGTCACAGAAATTGCTGAGATTTTGGTGTGTGTAGGGTTTATAGTGTCTGTACAGCACTACAAAATTTCTTTAACATTACGATGCAAAGACTTGAAAGTGCGCTAGCGTCAATATGGTGCATCCATTGCGTTCAAATTAGGTAAGCAAAATTTAGGTCACTGTCTTACATGCTGCATAAATTGAGGTGTGTATAGGGATTAAAGTTTTTTTGCACAGCTATAAAAAAGTATTCTTATGCATTGCGACCGATGCACGCTAAAATTATTTAAAGCTCACTAGTGTCTCAACATTACATCTGATTGAGTTCAATCAAATTTACTCTACTGGTAGAAGTCAAGGGTTCAAACAGTCGAATGGAGTCACTTCAGATTTTTTTGTTTAAGTTATGTTGTCAGGATCTATCGTTAAATGCGCATTGTAAATGTCTATCTGAATTCCAAACTAGGAATTGTACTGCTCGGAATGTGCAGTCCTTGGGAAAGGACCAATGTCACAAATTTTTAGGCCAATGTTACAAATTGGCTCTCATCAGGCATTGCAATTAGGCTAAAATTCGTATTCCATTCATCGAATTATTAAATTTTGCATTTTGTCGGTTGAAAATTGATTAACAGGAACGCGATATGAACGCGCATGGCGGTTTCTCGCCTAATATTGACGATATCGCTTAGCTGACTACAGTTTTGGAAACTTATTTTTGGAATCAAATTTGACGATATTTCGTTAAAAAGCGCGAAGTTTGTCGACATTTGTCAGAATTTATTAACTGGGACTGTAGTGTTTGCTTTTGCTGCATAGGCGTTACTATTACGCAAGCATTCGCAATTTGTGCGAGTTATTCCAGGAATGAAAGCTCGGAGATACTATATAAGAAGGGCAGATCATGTCAGCGCAGTTCAGTTATGGGTGAATGCTCATTTGAAGCAATTTCGAATGCAATTTTGCGAGCCATATCGCTCTGCGTTGGTTTGCTGTGTGAAGCAGTTTCTTACGATTATTTTTAGAAACTCATTTAAAAAGCTATCTCTGAATTCTGTATTTTTATATTCTGAGGAGCAGTTAAAGAGTCTGCTCAAGTATTCTAGAGAATATTTAGTTCGTGGAAGGATTTTTTTTTTCTTATGTGAAATACAGCATCTGATAACGTCTCGGTGATCAACTGACTTAAAAATCGAGTTATAGCTTGATAATTTCCGTGAATTGCGTATTCAAAATTGTTCGTGAAATTTCTAGAACAAATAAAATTTGTGTTTCGTCCACCATCTGGACTGTTTATCAGAACTTTCCATGCACACTGGACTTTTAAGTAGCGAACCGGAAAACTGAGATATTTCTTCAACAATTGTGTATTGAAGATTATTCGTGAAATTTCTTGAAGAAATAAAATTTGTGTTTCGTCCTACCATCTGTGCTGTTTATCAGAACTTTCCATGTACACTGGGCTTTTAAGCAGCGAACCGGAAAACTGAGATTTTTCTTCAACAATTGTGTATTGAAGATTATTCGTGAAATTTCTAGAAGAAATAAAATTTGTGTTTCGTCCTACCATCTGTGCTGTTTATCAGAACTTTCCATGTACACTTGACACTTTTAAGCAGAGAACCAGAAAACTCAGCAGTTTTCTGAAACAATACAGTAAATTAATAAAATAGAAGCCTAATTTTTATGTGAATTCCTTAGAAGAAAAACATCTGGTTTGTTCAAAAGTAGTTTCAAATGTCTTAACTCACGGTATGTTGGCCAATGCAACTGACGTTAGATAAAATTTTAAGTATTCATGTTTCCATTCTTTTTGAAAAAGAAAATCTGTCCAGAACTCATACCCAATAGTTTTTCTTACAAATTATTTTTTGTTCATCGTATTTGGAAAAAAAGGAGAAAGAAGTCGCGAAAGTTTCTCTCTTAATACTATTTCTGATACAATATTTTCAAATTATTTTGATTTATATCTTGAACTTTGTTTGTTCGGAACTAAGATATATGCATTAAAGCTATATTTCGCTTCATTGATTTTCATTTTCGATATGTACATTAAAGCTATATTTCGCTTCATTGATTTTCATTTTCGCAAACTGCATGTAAAATTGTTAATTTGTATTCGTATGAATTGAATTCTGTGTATAAATGAATGAAAAATTATTATTAATAATAACATTTTTACTTTGTATTTTAAATTGCACACTTTAATTGCATTCACATATCTTTGGATAAAACCTCTGCGCACTTGATAAAATGTTTTAACATATAAGGATTATCTTGATTTTTCTTGGCTTATTATAAAGTGTCACAAAATTTGAATTAAAGAGAAAATTAATTAATTTAGTGTTAGAAATCAAAAAAAAAGAAAACAATTTGGCAGCTATATCTAATAATATAGGAACTACATCAAAAAGATGGAATCCTTATGAGTGTGAGCATACTTACAGTAACTGTGAAAATAATAATTCTGTGAGATTCCTTGACTGATTGTTATTCAAAGTGCATCCAACACGAATAAAGTTCAATAAGGCAATAGATCCTGGATTAATTTACAGATTGCCTTGCATTAAATGATCATTTCGGTTTTTTTAATTATTTTCTTACAGTTGCATTGCAAAAATTCTTATAAAAGTTCAATAGATTTTAGTAATTCCTCTATGGAGTAATAAATTTTAAGGCAACGATTTTATTAATCTCAAAATAGAAAATGGATCTTGTAAAAAAATAACTTTTTCGCGAATGAAATATCCAAAAAATACTTGAGATGATAAGATAAACAGTTTGTAAAATATAGTATACGGACTATAACTTTTGAAAAAAAAATTTCGGTGACCTTTTTTTCTACTTTCATTTTAATCAAGTGTCAAAGAGTTTGAAAATGTCACTTTTTTATCAAACATATTCTTCCAAACTTGCTGACAGGAAGTTTGGCGTTATGCTTACTTTCTTTCTAATCTTTAAAATTTTATAAATCTGAAAAAAAGATAAAATCGATTTATCTTATCGACTCACTTCATCAGATTTAGTTACTTTGATATGTTATCTTTAAAGATGCATTTTTCTTCTTTCAATATCTTTATTTTATCTTACATCTAGAACTGTTAGCTATGTGCCTCTCACGTTAAAATAATCGAAGGTAACACCACATTTATCTTACATTAAAAGGCACAGTTTTAAGAGTGTAACATCAAATGCCCTAAACCTTCAACATAATTTTAGTAAATACTCATCACATAAAAAACTGTCTGATTTGTACTGCGTAGTTGTGTTTGTGTTCAACGTTCTATATAATTCATAATGAGATTATATTATTCTTTTCTTAATCTATTTTATATCTAAATGCTACTTAACACTTTTTTACTGAGTTTTAAAAAAGGAGACGGTAATGTATTCAATGAGTATATACATTATGTAAGTACAGCGATAATTTTTTACCATGAAGACCGATTTTTATGATTATTCCTATTGGAAAAGGGATCACTTAGGGATGGTCTCATAATAAAATGGTCACATTTTGGTGAAATTTTCATTGAGACAATCGGAGGAAAAACATAATTATAAACCATTGCCGTTACACTGTTTTGGCGATTTATCGCTAAATTTGATGGCAAAAAAAGTCGTAAAACTGAACTCAACTTTTCAATATCTTTTATATTTGTTGCGATATTGCCAACGGATTTTTAACTCAGTGAGGATACTACGGTTTGCAATTCGCGCTCCAATTAACCGATTTGCATCCACCGAACAAAACGCAAGTTAATCGTGCAAACGCAAACTTGAATTCTGACATGCTATGTCATACACATTATGTTTCAATATGATGGAACGGGTCTCATGTACTGGTGGTAAAGTAATTTTAAAGTCCTTTTGTTTTTGGGTTTGTTGTTGTTTATAATTATACTTGTCTTTTAAGATGATGTGAATTTAAATCACTTTTACATTTTTTTTTTTAAGATTTAGCTTAAAGTCAACTCAAAAAACTTAAGATATCCAAATAATTTTTTTGAAAAACTATAGTTAAATTTGAGTTTAATCAGAGATGTTTGTTAATAAAAGTAAAACAAAACACGTGTCTAAATTTAAAACTAATGATAATAAAATCTCAACATTTTGCCTAATGATACATTTTTGATGTAAGTTTCAATTCATATTCTGCGAATAAACTTAAAAAACTAACAGTGTATTTCCCTGTTAGTATATAAGAATTAATAGTGTTTTTTTTTAATTATGTTTTGTGATTCTTATTAATCACAACAGTTTAAGCTTCGATTTTCATTTTAATTCAAAAATCAGTTGCTAAATGATTGCGTTCTCCCAGTTTGTAACAGTAAACAATGCAGCACTTTGGCGCATGAAAAACAGATGGAGCTTCAAAAGTTAAGGAATGTCGATCCAAAACACATACAGTTCTTATGATTAAAATGTGAGCATTGCTACTCTCTACCATTCTTTTTATCGCAATTGCCATCTGCTCCGGAATGTAATAACAACTTTTACAAAACAGTAATTTTTAGCTTAAATTGTAGCGAAATTTCGAAATTAAACGTGTGGGATTATAAGCATTTCGAATTTTTTTTTAACTTACGGTTCACAAAAAGTCTTTAGTTATATTCCAAAGCACATGGCAATTTCGCTTTTAATGTTGAAGTATGTCAAAGTACCCTATCTGGCGAAAAGTATCCGGGGACACCCCCTAAAAAACTGGTTTTGGTGGGTGAGGCAATTTGATGCGTAATCGAAAGCTATAAAAGTGTTGGTAATGCGGTTTGTCAGGTTGTATGCATGCGTTTCTGAAGCAATGAATAAGTCAAAGGAACTTAGTGAGTTCGATCGTGGCATTATAGTGGGATGTCACTTTTGTGGGGAATCAATTCGTGAGATTGCGGACATTCTACAGAAGCCTAAATCCACTGTGAGTGATGTAATTGTGAAGTGGAAACGTCAAGGGATTGAAGCTGCAGGCCGAAAAAGTGAACGCAGCCGCAGAACTCTGAAAAGGGTAGTGAAAAACAATCGCAAGTGCTCGTTGGTGGAAATTTCTCGGGAGTTCCAAAGTTCACCAGGCGTTAGAGTGAGCAGCAGGGCTGTTCGTGGAGAGTTAAACAACTTGGGATTCCATGGTCGTGCCGCCGCTCACAAGCCGAACATCACTCCACAGAAAGCGAATCATCGATTGCAATGGTGCAGAGATCAACGTCATTGGACTGTGGACATGTGGAAAACTGTTCTTTGGAGTAATGAATCTTGCTTCACAGTCTGGCAGTCAGAGGGACGCAAATGAGTTTGGCGGACTCCCTGCGAACCCATTTTTGCGTGACTGAATTGTGCCGACTGTTAAGTTTGGTGGTGGCAGTATAATGGTGGGGGGCGTTTTTCGTGGTTTGGCCTGGATTCGTTAGTTCCTGTGGTTGGAAATATGAACTCTGCGATGTATGTGGACATTCTGGACAATTCTGCACTCCCAACTGTGTGGCAATATTTCGGGGAAGGCTCAATTCTCTTCCAGCTGGATAACTGCTCCATTCACATATCGAGGCTTGCACAGATGTGGTTGGACGAAATGGGCTTTCAAAAACTGGACTGGCCTTTCTCAGAGCCCCGATCTAAATCCCATGGAAAACGTTTGGGACGAATTAGAGTGCATATTACGTAGCCAGCCAAATCGACCACTCCAATCACTCACTTCAGTTGTGATGGACGCCTGGAAGTCAAATCCTATGGCCACGTAACAAAAACTGGTGGAAAGTCTTCCCAGACGTGTGCAGGCTGTCATCGATGCAAAAGGGGGACCAACATCATATTAATATGTGCCTCAGGACTCTCCAAGTCCATATCACTGGGTGTCTGGATACTTTTGTCCAGATAGTGTACGTCAACACACAGAATGTGAATATAACACTTTATTCAAAAATTCGAAGCACTAATATCTCACTAAAAATAGAGACTAATCAAACATGAAAAAGGAAATCATTAACTACCACAGCTACAACTCTATTCAAATCGCAATGTCAATTGTCTGCTCTCTATCCTCGGTCTGTTTCAACTGACTCCACTGCGCGAGAGACTCCCTATTCACAGATATCCAAGCACGACGATACGTCATATAGAACGCAATATCATGTTTCTCGATTTTTCTTGTAACTTCTATCCTAATTGAGATACATCTAAAATTTCACTACTTTCGAAAACTTATTTTTGGTCGCCAAATTTGTTTCCAATTCGCCAAAACGGTCGCCAAGGTCAATTGGTCACATATTCATTTCCCTTGAAAGAATGTGTGCACAACTCTGTTTTCAGCAGCACACGTTCATACAGGAAAACAACATTACAATTTTGTAACACTATTAGTTTTGTTGAATAGTACTGAAGAAAATTTATATTTATACGATCTTAATGTTGCAAGTTCTATAACACGCAAGAAATCTTTAACATGATTTTTTGTATTCTATCATTAAATAAGTATTATAATCATTGTTATATTTTTAAATAAATAATTGGAAAGAAGAGATAAATTGTTTTAGAGAGAAAAAATCATTACCTGAGAATTCATAACATATTCGCAAGCCTCAAATTACTAACCGTTGTTTAAAAGAGGCTTCTCAAATCACGCCTATGTAATTTTCTTTCAAAATAATTTTACAAAAGACTAAAGTAATGATCAGACATTGCGGAAACAATTAAAATGCGATTTTCTACCACTAATTAATCTCCCTGGGACATTTTTGTTATTTACTCTACATTCTTATGCAAATAAACTTGGCTTTAATTCAAATTTTTTGTCACTTTCTTTTTAAAATAGCATTCATAAAGTTCTCGTTTTGTTCAATTTAATTAGTTTAGTATGTTAATCATCGAATTCTCCGTACTGTGTGTAATTAAGGAAGTTTCGTGCAAACATTTCTTACTTAAAATTGCACAAAAGAATGAACAATGAGCGTGGCATTTTGAACTCCTGACAAAATACTGATTTTTTTTTTTTTTTTTTTTTTTTCAATAACTAAATGCGAAAGAGCTTCATGAATATTTCTTAAAAATACGTTTCACGATAATTAATTTCACTTTATTTAGTTTAAAAACTTTGAAGCTATTTTTATGACTCATAATTTTATAAAGTAATAGAAGTTAAATAACCAAATATTTGATCACGTTTATATTTAGTTTTACTGTCTGATTGAGCAATAAGATGCTTTTATAATTTATGGAAATGGTGTCTAGTAAGTACAGAAAACATTTTTTCGTTATTTAAAAAAATATGCTCCTTATAAGCAGATTTAAAACTAAAAAAAAGTAGTACGTGAAAGAAGGAAAAAAATTCAGAACGTCCTCTCACAAGCTAAACTGTTATTAAACTGTTATATTCAAAAATTGATTGCTGTGAAACATCCAGGAAGCATATTCCTAAATACACGTAAGTATATACAAAATGTGCCAATTTAAAATATAATTACCTGGCAGAAATATTTTACATAAAAATCAGAAGTCATACGTATGTGGTACTTTATTTGTGAATGTTAATTGCTAATATCAAAGCACACTAAAGGCACACTGCCAAAGTTAGGAATGCATTGGGTGGAGGACTTTTCAAGTTGTTCTAAAATGCATTCACGTTACATTTTGTAAAAACTTCCCAAAACTTAAGACCGTCAAATCAACAGTCGCGCTGTCGGCCAAACCCCGGATCTTCGCATTTCAGCTATTTGCCAATGCATGGTGTATTATCTCCTTAGCCACTGGTTGGCAGTATGTCGTATGTAAGTGCGCACGTCACAGCGTGCAAGAGTATATCTTGAATATTTTTTGCTTCATTTGGGAACTCGATTATCTTTAAAACTGCTCAAGAACAATCTGCATTTTTTTTTATGCCTTAAAATTGTTTGCACCATGATTAGCGCTGACAATGCTCCCTCGATGATTAGTCTATATTAATTGACCGGCTTTTTGAAAATGCATATAATCTTTCAACTTAACTCTAACTGCAACTTAGCTCTCGATACTATTAATTTCAGACAAGAATTCTACCAGAAAAGCGGCCTACTTTCAAGGGTTGCAAGATAACGTAGGGTTTATAAAATTTCAAAATTCGTGGAGTTTGGCATTTTTGGCTAATTATCGACAAGTCTGGTTCCAAAAAATAAGTCCCCAAAACTGAACCCAGCTTGGCGAGAAATTGTCAAACCCTGTGATTTATCACAATGGTGAAGTGCCTTTAGAATATGCCTTGTAACGATTCTAATGCAATTTTTGCAAGCGCGCAGTTTTATCACAGTTTTTCTGTATAAATTTTAACTCCAAAGAAGTGTTTTATGGAAGGAGAAAGACAAATATGGCGCACGCATGGGTTATGATGCACTTTCTACAATATTTATAAAGGTGAAACATAATTAGAATATGCCTGAGGAGTATTGTGAAACAATTTTAGTAGACGATTTTAATAGATTTTTAATTCTAAAGTGGCTTCATGAAACAAGGAAGGCAAATATGGCAGACACATAGGTTATAATACACTTTCCAACATAATAGAACATTTGTTTTGCAGGGACGCATTAAGAGTCCTGGTACAAGTATATTTATTTATTATTATTATTACAATTAACAAACAATAAGTATGGAAGAAGAAGATCAAGTCAGTACCGTGGATATCAAACATTTAATATCCTAATAGTCTATATATTTTTCATTCGGTAATTATGAATGTAACCAGCCTTGGTTTTTCATATTTGTACTGCATTCAAAGGTACATTACAAGAATTATATTTCTGATACCTGAAAGAAATATTTGAAAGCTATGTGGGTATTCTAAAGAACATACCGAAAGAAGAAACAGAGTCTTCAGGTTATGTGAGATTATTCACTTAATTTTATTCCCAAGCTTTTCATTCAACCTGAAGATGTCAGTCTTAGTTATAAAACTGTCGTTTTTTAAATACATTTGTATTATTACAACTTTTTTCCTCATTGTGAGAAACTCAAGGAAATAGACCAAGCACTCTACACCTGGGATCAATGCATCACACGTGTTGAATTCATTGGTAAGGTAACCATTTTTGCCATCATACCTATGAATTTCAAATACCTGTTAGTAGTTATCCACGTTTAAAGTGCTTGGTGAATTAGACCATTAGTCTTGAATTAAAACATAAATAATCAAAATTAAATTGTCTCTTCAAAAGCATTTTCACGTAAGAGTTCAAAATAGAAAAGACATTTTTATTTGATACGTACAGTTGCGTGATTTGTAGTTGCAAAATGAATGAATAATTGATCTGATAAAACCGTTGAATTTAAATACAGTCATAGAAAAGTTAGAGTAACTAACTGTACTAACCTTTTCGCGGCGGGGAAATTTTGGCCGTGCTGTTTCAGAAGGACGGGAGCATTTGAAAAATGCTTTCCCCCATTTCAGTGACTCTTGGCTAAAGCTGCTATTTGTGAAACAATCATAGATGGATTAATCTTTCCCGCCCCCGAAGTAAAACGAACCTCTTGAACAAGGGGATTGCCTTTATGCGTATATTCTCCTTTTCAGAAACTAGGGTGCAACTGAACTGATGGATGGATGATGACATCTCTCCCCGCCTGTCCAGTACAGGTGAACAATTACAGAGGGGGAAAGCATTAGTTGGTCGAAATACGAACCAAGCCCGTCCTTTAAGGTGTTCTACTGCTTGGTTGAAAAATCGACCGCCCGTCTTCAAAGCCCTAAAGTCTAAAGTGTCCAATATTTTTCGGCTATCACCAGCCGCCGACTGGAAGACACTGAACACTGAGAGATGGCTGAAATGCTCACTATAAATACTATTCATAAATATCAACTGGCTATCATTAGAATTGTTAACATTTACTACGAGTAATTAGTAGTAGTGTAAAAATACTTAAAACGTGTGATGTTCTGAGTAAATTTCTAAATACTAAGATATATTTAATACATTAATTAAAATTCAATGATGAAACCGAAAAAGTAATTTTTGAGTATGAAATAAGTTCAAAAGTAACATTCACAAAATCAAATGACTTTATTTAAGATTAAGTATCTAATTATAACGTACGCGAAACATAAAAATAATAAACTGAGGGAAATGAAAATACTCCGCGAAACTATTTCTTTCTTCAGAAGCAATTAAAATCAAATTTTTCAATGCAATTAATCTTGTGAAGAAACTTGTTTTTTCGAAACACACACACAAAAAAATGTTGAAGAATGTTTCTGTTATTGAGTTTTTCTGTGAGCTGTAATAAAAAGAGATTTGAATTAAATCCTAGAAGTATTTTTTAATTATTTTTTCATGCTACTTACATGGCGATACAAGGATCTTATGCTTTTATATCTGTTAAATATTTGTTGGTGGTATTTTAAAAATGGGAATGTATTTCAGTAAATCTTTTTTTTTTCAGACATATGTAAAAACAAAATTTCCAATATTGGTTTTACAAATGTCTTATTACGCGCACTAGAAATTTGGATACATATACTTGTGCAAAAATAAACGTATGCACAAGAAATTTGCATACGCTTTCCTATGTACGCAGTAATGAAAGCAGAACGATGGTGGACACTCTGAAGCATTACATCGGCTAACTTGTTTTTTGAAATAGGATTCACATAAAATGCGCTAAATATTTACAGTATGTCTACCATGAAATGCATAAAACTTGAAATAAAATATTTAGGAAACATTTATTTTCATTATCTTGGGGGATTTTTCAGATAAAATTCAAAACAGCATATGTCTAGATCATCTGCATACGCCGAAGAGCATTACGTTATGACCACCCACTCAATACCGCGTTGCGCCTCCTTTGGCTTTCACAAAACAGCTGCACCTTCCTTGGGTATGTGTACCACGAGTTCTTGGTAGATACTGGAGACAGGTTGTACCCGAATATTTAACCTTTTCGCTCCGGCTCACACATGAGGATTTTTGTCCCAGAAAGCGGCGGAATCTATAAGATTTCATTCCCCTACTTCCCAGCTGAAGAGCACGCGTTGCCTTTTGTTTGGTAGGTGGGGGCAAATATCACTGACCACCAAAGTCCGCAAACAAAATACAAATCTGTATACTCAATGCCGGTCAATTGACTACCACTTTCTCCCCAGTCAATTATCTACTAACACGCCTGACTCTCCCACAGCATAAGAAAAGGAATTTCTAGAGGCGGGAATCTCTTATCCATCTTCCATGAAGGGTGAATGGATTTCCTGTCAAAAGAGGGGAAAGAAGTCCTCGGTAAGGCATTTGTACCAGCGCCGTTCTTCAGTCAAATTTATTTTTTGGTACAACTGTTGTACCGCCGGAGTGAGAAGGTTAAGCAGCGGCCACACGAAGTCGGGATACTGGAACCGTGTGGTGTCTGAGATCTGAGCTGTTGGGGAGAATGGAGCCGATGTTCTTCTAGAACCCTGACACGAGCATCGACATGATGAAGGAGAAATCGGGGTTCATCCTACCAGGCAACTCTCTTCTACATATCCGTTATCCAGTCTCGAAGTCTCCGATCCTACTGTAGGCGTAGTTGACCATGACGCTTGGTAAGCAGAGGCACACGAGTGGAACGTCTGCTCAGCAGTCCTATATCCAACAGTATCCTCTGAATTGTGTTCCAAAACACTTCTTCTTGGACCTCAATGTTTTGAGTTGTCAGCTGAGCCACTGTCTGTCGCCCATTTTGCTGTCCTAGGCGGGACAGTCTCCGGCGATCTCTTTCTTTGGCGATGCGTGGTCGCCCAACATCTTGGCGTCTATTGCTGGTTTTACCGTCATTAATCCACTTTTTATAAATACTAACAACGGCAGATCGTGAAGAACCGACCAGTCGTTCAGTTTCGGCGATACTCGTTCAGAGCCTTCGGTCCCATTCAGTCTGCCCTTTATCCAATTCGCTTAGATCAGCAGCCTTTCCCATCACTCACAAAAGCTAAGTGCAAGAATGATTCCTTACCTTCTCCAGCAACAGTTAAATATCATTCCCACGTAATTACGTGCTCTCTCTGTCATCCAGACGAGTTCATTGAAAAATGTGTGGGCGGTCATAATGTAATGGCTTTTCGGTGTAAAGTTAGAAATTTTAATCATTTGATGATTTCTTTTTCCGCTAAAATTATTCTGTATTTAACACTGTAGATAAACAGAAAAGTTGACCTTTTAAACATGTACATGCCCTCAGTTTCTGATAATTTTTATTTTGTTTATTGCAATAGCTAATTAAAAAGTGAAGTAAACTCGTTGTACCTCAATAGAAATTGATATTATGTCTACTTTAAGGTCAATATTCTTTTAGTGTGGAGAACGGCTGAAGTCCATTTGCGCCCCCTCCCGCTTAAGGCTGCAAGTCACGGCTTATCTGTGACTTGTGTATACATTGTGTAATTATCGTACATTTTCTACATTTTTATAAGCAAATAAATTTTTTTCAGAAATATGTATTTTTTTATGCGTGGGTTTCTCAAAGACACTTTACAAAATCAGATAGCGATGAAGAGTCACAAGTGTTACGTTCATTCACCGGCTAATAATCACTTTGGTAGAAGTATTGTATAATTCTTCTAATTTATTAACTGACTTTCGTAAACAATGAGCTTGTCTTTAATAATTCCATACATAAAATGAAATATAATTTACAAATTATTCATTTTCTTCAAGTGTTTAGTGCAAAAAATGCATTAATTTTTAATGAACCATTGTCGGGCAATTCATTCTCTTTTCAACACTTATAAAGTGATTATTAACAGGTGAACCAAGGTGCCGTGTATTTGGTGTAATGGCTGACGAAATCATTGTCAAACCTCGGGTCATGGCTCGATTTCCCGCTGGGTCGTTAACCTGTCCATTCCTTCATAGGTCTTCATAACGTAGACCCACTGGGTAAACTCATAACATAATGACCAATAATTCGGGTTTTAATCGAGACGAATGCTTAATGTGGAAGAGACCACCATTTTAGATACTTTCAGGTAATCAACTGTTGAATGCAGGATTACTCATCATTTCTTACCTTCTTTTTTTTTAAACAATCTCTTCAGTTTGCCTACTCAAAACGGCTAAACTTGGCTAGCCAGCCTCCTCATTCTTTCACAAAACTCGAATTTAGGTATATTTTGTTGTAATAATTCCTTACTCTTTTACCTAAAACAATTACTGCTCTGTTTTCGTATGCAGACGCTATTTTGACTAAACATGACTTCTCGAAATGATTCAATTATTTTTACGAATGGAATTTCTCTGTATTGCTTAGTTTCAAAAAACCCAAATCATTTATGCGGACGAAATTGGACATCATGACAACCATTAAACATGTTTATCTCTCTCATAATGTAGTTAATATCTTCTACAATAGTTCGAATTTGAAATTTGAATCAGCTGGATGACATCTTTGAATTCTCCCCTATTTTTATACACCTCTCACGTGCTGGCATGCTGTCTGATTCAGGAGTAGTACGATTACTGATGAATTTGAAGAAACCCTATGACTTGCAACGATGATGAAAAGAGAAATATAATCATACATAATCATACGTTAACAAATTTAGAAGAACATAATCATACGTTTAAAATATTTATATAAAGGCTTACGGAGACACTGCTTCAGACACCACATTGCTATGCGGTTTTGATTAATCTTTGAGAAACTGGCCAACTGAGAAGTTGGTCGCATTAGTAGTGAATCAGCCTGTATTTTATTCTGGAAAAAGCACATCCCCTTCGTAATAATAATCACGAGGAAGAAAGATAAACCACACCAAACGCACGGATTATAAAACACTTCTTGCATTTCTGCATGAACCTCTGATCAATTCTAGATAAAGTGTTTGCCCCTATCGCTGAAAAAAGACAATTTTGCTTGCACTCCAATGCACGATTACGACAAGGCAATTAACAACGTATGTCGTGAAGCACTGAAAGACACAGCAAAAGAATAGCAACGCCCCCCCATCTTCTCATGAAAGGGTGGGAACATGTGAAAACAAATTATTTTTTTAATAAGTGTCCTTCGCTATCCTTCAGAGCCCTTCAGTTTGTGTGTTATAAAAAAAGTATACATACACTATTTTCCACAACGCTGTTTAAAATACATTCGAGACAGACTCATCTTTCATTAACTTCAAAAATATAATTTAATTTGCTTTTTTTTAACAGATAAATGTTAAGGATAAACCCCAGACGAGACAGTCAATTTACTCCTCCTCCATCACGAGATAAGCTATGCTTTTTTTAAGTGAGGTAGACAAAATATTACTTTTCGAGACAAAACAGAGCGTTGTATTGCGTGAAACGTCTCGTCGTCTTACAACAATTTACATGGTGGTTTTTTCTAAAATATTAAAAAAATAAAATAAAATAAATGGAAGTCATCTTAAAATTACCAAAAGTATTCCAAAATTCTTTACCAGCCGAATATGATATGAATACTTCAGATTTTTTATACGGAAGAGTTAAAAGTATGAAATAGCATCATTAACAAATTTTTATAATGCTTTGTTAATGTTGTTATAATGATGCCAAATTTCACCTATACTACAGTTCTTGTTTTCGATGTATAAGTTAGATGTACAGCTGCTAAAAATAAAAGCCTAATTGCTCTTTAATTAGCGTCGTCGTCGTACAGAAAAGTGATGTATACCATTAGTTTGCAAATAGCGTATATTACTCAATTTACTATTAATTTAATTTGCATAAGGGGCTGTCTTCATAATTAGTTCTGGATCAACTTCTTTTTCCTCAATGGAAACGCTCTATTTTGACTTTATCAAACGAAAGAAAACCTTCAAATTATCTTCAATATAAATATTTTGCAATTTTCTATGATAATTTCTGAAGATATTGCGAATTCTTTTTCGCACGATTTTATAGGAATTTTCTGCACATTGTAAAACGGAATTTTGTAGGTTCCAAACTTTTCGCATTTCATTAACTTCGCCCGCGGTAGTTAAAAGAAATAAATATTATTTACAGGGAAAATACTGTTTCTAGTCTTTATTTCTAATCTAGTAAGTTTTTTTACTGAGAATATCAGAGGTAGAAATTAGAATATTTAGCCAGTTGTCCAAATAAACCGTGACTGGGAAACTTCCTTGGTCGGTATAGCATACATGATTTTAAAAAAAAAATGCAAAACGATTGCTTACGATTTTGGAAATCTATATAATTTTGAAATTATTATTGAGTATTTGAAGATTCTCTTAGGCAGGTGAAATATTGCCAAGAGTGAGAATCTGTTCTTTTTTACTCTTCTGAGTACAAGCATGAATATTACTCAGATACCGTTACTCAGAACTTGAATAGTTTCATGATTGAAAATTCATTTGTTTTAATTTCATGTAAAAAACGCAGTTACTGTTTTGCAGACCCAATATTATCACTGCATTTGAATTTCATTTCATTTAATATTATCGTCTGCAGTGCGCAATATTTTTTAAAGACTTTTGGCGGCATTTTATTTTAAAGTCAGATGAAAATTTAGACAGGAAAATGTGACTTTGAATGTTTGATAAAGACCTCCAAGTCCAAAGGGAAGTCCAAAGACCTGATGTTTAGGATAATAAGAAAGGTCATATTCATGCCTGGAATGTTGAGGATGTTAGTTTTTTCATAAATAGGACGTAGTACTGAAGACATACATCTACTGCATTTAATTCTACACATGTAAAATATATTATTTGGAGAGATATTGTACAGGACGTAATATTACTTTCTGTATCTATTTCCATCGAAGTTTGGCTAAGTCGCTTATCATATTTTTTTATTATTAATTTAATAATCCATAATTCATCTTAATAATTTTATTAAAAATTATAATAATGGTAAACTATGTTTGGATCATTTAGTTTTAATAGTACGAATAAAAATCAGCTTTTTATTATCCATATTATATGAAATGTGAATTAACTATGAAAAAATATTTTAACATAGGGGGAGGTGGATTTTGGAAGCTCATAATTCAGTCATTTTCCGTTCAAATGTAGTGACAATTGGTATCCTGGGTTAAAATGAGCTATATTTTTGCAATACGGAGCGAAATCTAGGGGTTGCTATTTGGGGAAAAAAAATTGATACGAATTTTAATATGGAGATAGCCCCTTATGCAATTTTTATGCTGAGCAAATTAAAGTGTACGTCAATCGTAAACAATTAGTATCTGTACCTTTGCTGTACCGCGAACAACGGCCGAAAAAAGTACAAGCTTATAGAATAATCAAACTGTACAATGCTCCAATTTATTTGCTTCAAAATTTGCCATTTTTTTAGTACTACTATCTTTTACTATTTTTGCGCAAAAGAAATCTAATTTAAATTTATTTTACGCAATTAAAAAAATTGCCACTTAGTAAATTTATATATGGTCCCTTAACTCATGAAAATAACAAATTTTATTTAATATAAATTAAACTGCTGAACGTAAAAATTTGAAATTTTGCACAGCCATGTAATATTACTTTCTGTATCTATTTCCATCGAAGTTTGGCTAAGTCGCTATTCAGATTTTTTAAAATATTAATTTAATAATCCATAATTCATCTTAATAATTTTATTAAAAATTATAATGATGGTAAACTATGTTTGGATCATTTAGTTTTAATAGTACGAATAAAAATCAGCTTCTTATTATCCATATTATATGAAATATGAATTAACTATGAAAAAATATTTTAACATAGGGGGAGGTGGGTTTTGGAAGCTCGTGATTCAGTCATTTTCCGTTCAAATGTAGTGACAATTGGTATCCAGGGTTAAAATGAGCTATATTTTTGAAATATGGAGCGAAATCTATGGGTTGCTATTTAGGGGGAAAAAAGTTGAAACGAATTTTAATAGGGAGATAACCCCTTATGCAATTTTTATGCTGAGCAAATTAAAGTGTACGAAAATTGTAAACAATTAGTATCTGTACCTTTGCTGTACCGTGAACAACGGCCGAAAAATGTACAAGTGGGCGTTTTTTTTTTTTTTTCCCCGAAGCTGTACTTATTGTTGGTTACTTTTTAATAGGTTAAATACGTCAATGGAGCACCTGAAGTATGGAATGATATTGAAATTGCACAATTCTTCCCAGATTTAATGCATCTTTATACCTGTAGACTACAACCATTTGGCTTTAAGCATAAGTTGTCAGTAATCCAACTTATTCACTGAATTTCAGTTCATAACTTCATACCATTAAGCAAACTATCACCTCTGTTAAATCCCCATTGAGATTAAACAACAGATTTGGCACAGCAACCGCTTGACGGCAAATCCACTGGACTCATATGCCCGGGTACTAAACTCCATAAATTGTTGGATTTAAGCTTCCGAATTTCCTTTATCATGTTTTCAATAAATGTTACTCAAGTTCCTTCCTCTTTTACCCTATGAAATCAGACCAATGGTATGCATCAATAGGTCCGTTTACATGGGAAAATGGAAAGTCCTGGGTAAAAGCAGAGTATAGGGAAAACTCGCAATGCATCATGGGAAAGCGAATTCATCTCTGCATTAACCCTCCTTTCGACTAGGAATCTTTCTACCCCGCATTTTCCCCCTATGTAGGGGAAGCGGGGTCGAAAGCAACGAAAGTTCCGGCATTTACTCTGCATTTGTGTGCATGTAAACGGGCCCAATACTTTCTAATTTAAGATCCCTCAAAATGCTATTCGCTAGTATAGCTACCAGTACAGCATGCCAATACAACATAATTCATGCATTAAACATTATTCTTGTTTTTGTAAATTTTATATTAAAAAATCTGATGTCGACAACATATGACTCCCTTGCATGTCCATTAAATCAAAAATATTTTCGACGTACTTCATCTAAACTTATCTTAGGTGGATTCAACTTGAAAGATTTGTTTTTGACACTTGATTTGGCGATATTTCACCGAAAGCCGACAAGCTTGAGATAGTTTGGGAGATTTTGGGGATACCCAAAGTAGTAATTGACCACACACTTTCAATGAATTGAATCTATCCATACACCTTAATGTATTTAAAGTCATTTGGCTGACCCAGTAAATAAATAACCCAGTCGATTGCAATCAAAAAGCGATGCACACTTTGATGTTACAATTGTTCTAAATACAAAATTTCAACATTCTATAGTTAAAAATTTTAGAGTTATGTGCAATACGAAATTATTTTTGACGCCAAATTTGGTGATACTTTGGCAAATCTCGCCAAGGCGAGACATACAATGGCGAGATTTCGGGCATGGACCAAATAATGACAGACTGTAGGCGCAATATATTGAAGATGTCCGTATACATTAATGTATTGAAATTCTTTCGGGTGATCCTATAAATGAAATCTCCAGTAGTTTGGAACCAAAAATCGAGATACACAACTAGATGTTACAGCAATCTTATATATGAAATTTCAACATTCTACGACTAATAGTTTTTGAGATTTAAGAGTAAAATACATTCAACAACGTTTCATATAAAGTTTCAATATTCTACGACTAATAGTTTTGAGGTATGAGAGTTAAGTACGTACACACGTACACCAAAAGTCGTCAAGCTTGGCAACTTTTGGGGGAGGCACGTGACCGTCGTCGGACGATTGCCTAACTATGGGTAGGACGATATTGTGCTTGAAATGGATGAATGTCCCTAAAGCTGCCATTGACCGTAATGTGTTGGAAATCTTTTGAGCTTTCCTGTAGCAGAACTATACATGATAAAGACACTATTTTCGATTGATAAATTCATTTTGTAACCCTTAACAACATGTATCACTTCTGAGTCGTTTGAAATAGCCTAAAACCTCTAAAATACGCTTTAATCAATTTCTTTTCATATATGAGCTTAATTTATTATTAATTTGATATTAATTATTATTAATTCGAGCTTAATTTATTATTATTTTATTATTAATTTGATTTTAAATATAATATATTTAAAATCTTTTGGGCGGCTCTGTTGATAAACTATCCAGTCGAATGGTACCAAAAGGGGAGGTGCAAAACGTTGTTATAACAATGTTGTAACAGCTGTTAGATATTATAACAATCCGAAATATAAAGTTTCCCATTCTATGACTATAGTTTTTGAGATATACGGGTTACATACATACATACGTACGTACAGACAGCATGGAAAAATTGATCAAAATAGACACGAGGTCGGCCAAAATGGGTTGTACATGCATTTGTATGAACGTGCATGCATGCGTACGATGAGACGCGTCGCAAAAATTCTTAAAAGTATATTTGGAGGTAGTCAAAATCTATTTTTTCGTCGAAGTCTGGCTCCCGAAATTTTTCGTGATCACATTACTTCCTTATACTCCGTACAAGGAAGTAAAAATCTTTTTAATGGCATTTGAAAAAGAAATTGTGTTCAGAAACTTCTAGAGAATATTTCAAACAAGATATGTATTTGAATTGTTTATAACAAACTTCTACACATTTTACAACAATTCAAAACTCTGGGAAAGCAGAAGTATCAGAAATGGAATTTTATCAAAATACTACGTATGAATAACTTCAATTTCAATCTTTTATTTAATTTGAATTATGGTTGAAAAGACATACAACGTAAATGTATTTCTGTAAGGAGAAAAAGTGGGTGTTTTACATTTGTCAACAAATTCAAATTATATCTTATTTGATTTATTTATTGAATGGAGAATATTCATATTTGTTTCCTTAAAAAAAATATTAGATTTTCGCTATTCCCTAAATTTGTTTTGATGTTAGTTTTCGAAATTTCAAATATTATTTATATAATTCTATAATTCTGAAAAAATTATACGCAGCTCTAATTAGCATCAGAGAATCTGTATTTCATTTGAATATCAAGATGATAAAGAATATTACTATAACCTTTTAATATGCATAGGTTGAATCAATAATTAAGTATGTAAACCAGAACGTATATACCAAGGTAAAAATGTGATAATACTATTTATTTCAGATTAATTCAGATATTCATAATTATTGATGAATTGAATTTTAAAGATAGGTTAACGAATGTGTGAAACGTTTATATTTATTGAATTTTATGCTGGCACATTTTGCATAAAAATGCAACCAATGTAAAAGTTTTACAATGATTGCAGTGTGTAAAAATGAAGTGTAAAAATTACATTTTCAGCTTAAATTATTGTGACGAATGTTCTCACGCCAGTTATCAAGATGCCTTGTGAAAGTTTTTCGGATTTTGCTTCATGTGACAGGTATATGAGACAGGTATATGAGAAGCATCCGTAATAGCACCGTAACCTAAAAGTGAAGTTACCGCGACGTCGTGGCGTCTTGTGGCGAATGAGTCACAAATGCGTCGTCTTGAATGTCGAATGTTTATCCGCAGAAAAGTCACAACGAGACGTCGTCGCCTTGAAGTCACACTGGAACTTATGTGTGACATTGTGACTTCAATGTGACGTTACAGCTCCGTCACGCTCATTGAAAAGTTCCCGGAACACATTTATCCACTCATATCCTGGAAATTTTATGAGTTTTATAGATGAAAGTTATTAATTATTGCTAAAAACGTGTTTGTGGCCTTCATTTAGGATGTCAGTTTATAAAAAGATTTAAAGATGTATAATTACTAAATGAAATCTTTAATAGTTAAGCAGTCATTTTTCAAAAGTTTGTGCCACTATTCTTTCTGATTTCATAAGTTTACAATGAATTAAAACATATGATGATTGAAAGATCCATAATAAAAAGTAAAAAATCTGGAGTAACTCCACTCGACTTTCCGAACACTTACGATTAAGATCATTACCAAGCATTTAAATAAATTTTAATCGATGAATAATTCAAACATATATACCAAATGGAAGCTCAATCGAATGCGCCGCTTAAACGCTAGCCCACTTTCAAGAATTTATCCCCATATGCCATAATGTAAAAGAAATCTTTGTCGTAGCCCTGTAGTAAAACATATACACATCAAAATCAATACCGGTCTTACGATGGTGGTATATAACATATATACCCAATTTGAGCTCAATCGAATGTACCATTTAGGAGCTATCGTGTTCACTCTCTCTCTCTTTCTCTCTCTCTCTCTCTCACACACACACACATACATACATACATACATCTCGTAAAAATAGCATAAATGGATTCAGAAGACCTCAAAACGTGTAAATACATCAAAATCTTGAAGTCGAATTTTTTCATGATTACAATACTTTCTTTACATGGTACATGTTCGGAAAGTAACAAGTTCATCTTTTATTACAGTTTACCACTTTAAAATCATATTAGAATAGACTCCGTTTTTACTTAAACTTTTATTCAGTTCCCATGTTTACACTGGGATGTAAAATGTTATTTTCATTCCACAATTTATATTTTTAAAGCAAGTTAACTTGTCTTTCATTATTTCTTTTACATTAAGCGTTTTATTTTGAACTCTAATAAAATATTGTATTACATGAGTGAGCTTCTATGCCATTTCTTCATTGGAAACCTTACCAATTCTTTTCAAAAGGGTTTCAAAATACTTTTCAAACTTGTATTAGGTCTTTCGTTTCTGAGATACCTTAAAAGTATATCAGAAAACATCTTGTTTATTTTTCTCTTCTGATGCTTCTAATATCCTTTAATGGGTATATTGCATCACAACATGTTTCGAAAGTAAAAGGGCAGCATCCATCAATAAGAAGTATATGGTTCATACTTATCCATTTGGGCCCTTTCAAATACAAAAGACACGGGGTAAGGAATTTCATATATTTTGCAACACAAGGCATAGAACTCGCAACAATTCTATGAAACTTTTTTCGTGGAATTTTTAGCGTGTATGCATTAGAAGGTTTCGTTTTATTTAGAGTATGGTAGCAAAGTAGTAAAAAGGTGTCCTAGAAACGTTAACCCGATTTAAAAATCATAAAAATGAAAGCGATAAAAATGTACTGTTTGTTCCATTTTTCATGGAACACCAGGGAATTTTATGTCCTTTATTTTCCATTAAACATTTGAAAACGTGTCTATTGAAATTTTAATTGTATATGTATGCACTGAAGAGCAATTGAATTCGGTACACCTGACGTTATTCAAGCGTTCATGTAGCAATGGTCAAGCAGAATGAATTGAAATTTAACGGCACGAGAGTTAATCACTCTACTTAAACTGTAACGTCGAATTTAAAAAAAATGATTAGATTTTTGAGATTTTGCAAAAACTGTTTCAAATTACGTAAATATTTGTTACCACATCTCGTAATATCAGATAAAGTGACTGAAATGAAATTTGGCGATATGATAAGTGGTCACCGAACTTAAACTGTAGGCATTAATTTTTTAAAAAAGTTTTTAAGAGATTTTGAGATTTTGCAAAAATCGTTTCAAACAGAGTAAATACTGGTTTGCGCATCTTGTAAAAACCACTACAGGGAATGAAATGAAAATCAGTGGCATGATAGGTGGTCAATCAGCTTAAAATATAAGAAACGAATTTTTTTTTTAAGTTTTATTAGACTTTGAGAATTTTTTATTTTGAAAATCTTGAAATGCGTAAAATTTTTTCACACATCGCGTAAGAACGATTAAAGCGAACGAAATGAAATCATGTGACATAATAGGTGAACATGCAACTTAAAATATAACTACCAAATTTTTTGATAATTCGGATTATTTTTTGAGAAAATTTATTTAAAATGTGCTAATATTTGTTTGTCTATCACATATAAACCTTTTAAGGGAATGAAATGAAATTTAACATAATCATAGGTGGTCACTTAAACTGTAAGTGTCAACCTATTTCAATTTTTTTTTGGATAGATTTTGAGATTTTGCAAAAATAGAGAAAATCTTTGTTGCATTCCTGAAAAATTGTATTAGAATATAATGAAATTTCAAATTATGTTTCGTAGCAAGTTAATGTGTGAACCAAAATTGTTTCAAAGTTTTAAATATTTTGAGATTTTGTAAAAATCGTGTAAATGTTTGTTCTTGCATCCCTCAAAAACAGCTTTAAAAAATAGAATGAAATTTAGTAACATGATGAACAATAACGACTAAAACAATAAATGTCTTATTTTATTTTATTTTATTTTATTGAGTTTGTGTGAATTTTCAAAATTTTCGGAATTGTATTTTTTTTAATGGAACCACTATGAGGCTTCCAGAGTAAATACTTTAATTAGTTATTTAACCTTTTAAAATTTATTCAGTTATTTCAATGCTTATTTTCTGTTATAATTTTATTAAATTGGCGCAGTTTTCTGGAGGCATAATATTAAAATATCTGTAGTGATCAAACAAAATTTATTTACAGAAGAGGAATAACCTCTTATATTAAAAGCTTTTCTAATAAAGTAAAGTGTTAATTTTTAATACAAATTTTTTCTCTTCAGAATTTCACTCACCCGTACTATCTAACCTGCAACCACTTATCTATAGACAGAGGATATAACTTTGCTTTTAATACTTTTGCCAATACGCTACTTCTACTCTTTGCACTCCTATACTGCTGAAAAGAACTCAGGCTTTTTGGAAATCTGCATTAGATGCTAACCTGTCATCTACACGTACTTCAGCTAATTATCTGATACAATTCAATTTAAAGTAATTTCTAAAATGAAATATGCTTTAAACAGAAACAGATTGATAATGAACTTATCTTAATTTCATCATGAAGCCAGCTACTGAGAATCACAATATTTTTAGCACTGAGTTTAAAATCTCAAATTTTGATACCTTGAACCCCTGGAGATTAAAAAAAGCAAAAAAGCGAAGATAAATCCCTAAACTGTTACTAGGTAACCCAAATCGATAAAAGCTCTATTAAATAAAGTAGTAAAGCATGTTACTACCTTTTGAGGAAACCCCTTATATTAGAAAAAGTTATCTAATAGATAACCTTCTCAACAGCTATTTACTGTATTTACTAGAAATTGCAAGCAATTATCCTGAACACCAATAACTAATATAAGTGTCAGTTACTGGTGAAATTCGTTTTTCCTTACCCAATATTTGACACCCCATTTAAAATAAACATAATAAAGAAAAAATCTCCAAATATTTACTTTATGCACTATTATATAATACAATTCAGTTTATTTCTAATACAATTCAGTTATTTCTAATACAATTCAGTTTATTTCTAATACAATTCAGTTATTTCTAATACAATTCAGTTTATTTCTAATACAATTCAGTTATTTCTAATACAATTCAGTTTATTTCTAATACAATTCAGTTATTTCTAATACAATTCAGTTTATTTCTAATACAATTCAGTTATTTCTAAAGAATTCAGTTTATTTCTAATACAATTCAGTTTATTTCTAATACAATTCAGTTATTTCTAATACAATTCAGTTTATTTCTAATACAATTCAGTTATACAATTCATTTTGAGATTTGCAAAAATAGAGAAAATCTTTGTTGCATTCCTGAAAAATTGTATTAGAATAAAATGAAATTTCAAATTATGTTCGTAGCAAGTTAATATGTGAACTATAGATGCCAAAATTGTTTCAAAGTTTTAAATATTTTGAGATTTTGTAAAAATCGTGTAAATGTTTGTTTTTGCATCTCTCAAAAATAGCTTTAGAGAATAGAATGAAATTTAGTAAGAAGAAATGGGCTTGAAACAGAAACAGGTAAATAAAGAACTAATCTTAATAATCACAGGATTAAGCCAGCAACAGAGAATTAGACTTCTTTTTAGAACTCAATTTATAATCTCAATTTCTGATACCTAGAACCCTTTGGATTTAAAAGAAAATTGCATAAAATTGAAGACAAATGTCTAAACGGGTACTAAATAACACCATCTGATGCCAGTTCTGAAATAAAAGCTATTTATAATAAATTGTCTGGTAAAGTGTCAATTATTGGTGCGCCTACTCTATGTCCGTTCCGTTCAACCAATTGAGATGAGCTTTTAAATATAGTTATTTAGAAATATACCCTCAAAATTGGGATTGTTCAAAACAATTGATTGATTTAAATAACCCGGAAATGTACGGAAATGTAAGAGAAATAAGGTTGTCTGCTATTTATCACTTATTAAGCATGCATTATTTAATACGCCTGCTTTACGTCAAGTGTTCAAAATTCATACAAAAATATTCATAAAATTTGAAAATCAGTTCTGTATATTAGTTCAACTAATGAATCTATTAAACAAAGCTCTTTCTAAAATTGCTAATTAAAGCTTTACTATGCAAATAAATAGCTAAGCTTTCGGATATAACACTTCGTTTTCTTTACTTAAAGATCACCGTATCAATAGTCTTCCAATGCACATTTTCCCGTAAAGCAAATTTCTATCAAAAATAATTTTAAGGTTGTTCCTTCAACATTCATTTCCTTTATTCGGTAAAATAAAATCTTTAATATTCCTCATTATTTAAATAAGAAAAGCAAATGTTTTCGCTTTTCGCTTTTGATATGGATTAATCATATTGAAACAAAAGTCGGGAATAAGTTTTAAATAATCTTGGGTCTTTTATGCAAAAGAATTTTAATGCATATTTCTAAACTTCACTCATCGACCAATAGTCTCTGTGAATATTTCACTTTTTTTAAACTGTCACACACTGCAGGGATTCGGAAGTATTATTTAACTATGAAACTTTTATTTTGCTGAATAATCATGATCCAGATTTGCGTCAAAAGACGTTTTTCAAAAATGAATTGTGAAATAAATTTTGTAAGACATGCATTTCAATTTTCACTTAATGAATAAAGTGAACATTTATTTTCAACTTATTTGCTCTCTTCCATTTTGCTGAATATTATTTAAAAATTTTATGCTATGAATTTCACGAAGAAAATTTCATTAAAGTAATTTTTTAATAATATTGTTAAATTAAAAAAATTCCGCCAGGGCTGTGTAGTGGTTAGAGAGCCATTCTACTGCACCATGGTTCCGGGTTCGATTCTCAGTACAGGCTCGTGTGTAAGTTCGTCCATCCCTTCATATCAGACAACGCTGGTCCACCTATTCGGTTCCTCTATAATAAAGAAACCACTCATTCCGGACTTGGTAGTAGCAAATGGCAAGTGCGCGACATTAGAAAAAAAAAGAGTGAAAAAAAAAGTAAAACTGTCACATAAAATGACAATTGATACATACACATGTTCACTGATGCTTAATCATTTTCTCATTCACCCCACAAAAAATCGGTTTTACTGAGTTCTTTCATTTGCTATAACAGTGATTTGCAAAAGGCTTATTTTTAATTTTACCTAGCTTATTACACTGGTTAAAATACGCTTAGGGTAATTCCGGGACTTATGCCGTACATTTGCTTGATTTTGTGTAAAAAATCCCACGGTGCACATACAATAAAATAAATGATGCTGTTCTATTTATAGTAGTACAGAACGTGTTCACAGATTTTTGTAACGATTTTGCAAAGATATATATAGAAATAAATATAAGAATTTTATTTTCTAATGTGTTCAATCTGATAACCCTTTCTTTGAACTACCATATTACATCTTGATTTCCAAGATAAAAGTCCTTTTTTTAAAACACCAAGGCTGATATTGTTCCACTCCTCCTTCACAATTTTCCATTGTACACCCAATGTTTTGGGACGCCGCTTATAAAGAGCTTGTTTAAAAAGTCCAAATGCACAGTAATCCATAGGAGACACGTCAGGGGACTTGGGTGGAGTGCATTTGAAGGGAATAGCTTCAACTCCAGTTTTATTTCTCATTTTATCAAAATATAGAGCCGTAGATTTAGAGGTATGGCTTTGAGCTTTATCCTGATGGCACTTAACGCAGTGGAGATTGTTTGGATAAAGGGGTGGAATTTCTTCTTTAAAAATAGGTGTTAAAACATACTTCTGATAGTAATCCGAATTAATTTTGACATTTTTTTCTACTTTTCTTATTGCAAGTTTTCCGTTATAAGAAAATCCAATAATAACCATAAAACCTTAAGAAAAACTTTCCTTGTTTTCTCTAAACCAACTTGTTAAGTCTTTCTCTTCTCTTTTGTGGCAGTAAATCGATCTTTTTCTATTTCAGTTGGATAAATGTATTCAAGCTTCATCAATTGTAACTACATATTTCCATTTTTCACCTACCAAATAATTTTCATACAACAGTCTACACACAGTCTTACGCTGAGAAACATGTTTCGCCGTTAGGCGATGAACGTCGTGTTTTTTTTTTTTTTTTTTTTTTTTTTTTTTTTTTTTTTTTTTTTTTCTTTGATTAACTTTAAATCGGATTTTATAATTTTGTTCACAGTTCCTACAGAGATATTTAAAGATTTTGAGATAGTTCTTTGGGTAGTTTTATTTTCCTTTAAAACAGGAGATGCGACTTTATATTTAATAAGAGGTGTACGCACCTTTGTTGGGTATGCATTTTTTGCCTTTTCCCAAATGAAAAATAAACTTTGAGGTTTCTTTCCTTTCATATTAATTATGTTAGTTATTTTACGTTTAGAAATATTAAAACCCTGATTTTGACATATTTTTTTAGTAACTGAATAAGAGTATTTCTCTTTTGAAAGCGCAAAAATATAGCCTTCGATCCAATGTTTTTTTTTTTTTTTTTCAGCGACATTTTAAAGCAAAGAATATTTTTAATGTTACAGACGATAAATAAGCCTTATTACAAATTGATGCCAATCACATTTTTATTTTCAAATCAATATTTAACTTCATGGAGAAAATCAAAAACGTTACAAAAATGTGTGAACACCCTCTGTATGTTTAAAAGTTAGGTGAGTGATATGCGCTTATATCAAAATAAGGATTGTATAGTTACAGCTAAAGCATTGAAAGGGATTCCAGCTACACTAGTTAAGGAAGTCTCAGTGCACAACTATACTGTGCGTTTGACTACTATCTATCGACAATTACAAGAAATACAGGGAGGTGCGGCATCTGTCCCAAATGTGGCCACTCTCCCTGAATTACCCTTTATAGTTTTCAGCTGTTGGTTTTATTTTTATGAGTTTTGCTAAATATGTTTTACTTTTACTTTGAATAACTTATATTTTTTTAAGAAATATTTTTTCACTGTTATTAGATTGCTAGGTTATTGTGTTATTCCACTTCAAAAATTTGAATACGAATTTTAATCCACTTCTTTCTAATCAACATCTTCCAAGAGACCCTATTAAGATTTTTTTTTTAAATAATGGGCGGGAACTTGCCGCTACGGCATTGTCCTTTACAACTGCCCGAAAGTGTGGCCATTTATTATGGGGACACTCAGTGGGCGGTCACGTTACCCCCTATGAAGGGACGGACACGAGGACAACCACGCCCAGTCTGGGATCGAACCCCGGCCGCCGGTAATTGAACCCGAAACCCGAGTACAACTCGGCCGGCATTAAGGAAAATAAAAGGTGTTAAAATCAAGTTCTGTATTCAAAGATATCCTATAAGATATAAAAGTTGTTTGTGGTAGACTTTTCAAGTACAAACACTTACTGCAAGATACAAACCCATCCTAGTACTCCAGTGATCAGCAACAGAGGTGCTTAGGTAATTCATAAAACATCACATTCTTTTCAGAGTAACACAGATAATTTGTTAAAGCTCCAGACTTTAACCCTTTTTTAGACCGCATATGTATAAAAAAAACGTTTTTATGATTTCAGATAGCATACAAAAGGAATTAACACACGTTACTTGATTGCATAACGGTTTGTCTGAATTTTCTGTTGCATCATAACTTGGAATCTATTTAGAGATACTTTTTATGTACTGTTATTATGCAGGTGTGTCTGCGCATCAAATTACGTTGAAAAGAAATTAAAACGCAGTTAACTGGTAGAAAAGAAAAAGTGGATTAATTTCGGAATTTAAACGTCTACTCGATGCAAATATCTTGGAGCATTTTCAAATTTTTTTTCTCGCATTCATTAAAAATGGTGTTTATGGCATTTTCCGATTTTTTATTTTAATTATGGTTTGGTATGTTAATCACTAAACTTTCTTTTAATTACAAAAGTTCACCGAAAATAGTTTTTAAGTTAATTTTTATAAAGTATGACACTGGTATTTAGAGTTTACAAAAAGAGATCTTAACTTTGAAGTTGTTTTTGTGCACTTTTGTGTAATTAAGATGAAGATGCCTTTGAAAAGTCGACTTTATTTTCCAAAGCTAATTTTTCAAAAGGTAAATTATCTTTAAATGAAACTTATGTTCAGCTCACAGATTCATACTTTTAATTAAAAATTAAGAAAACATTTGAGTCAGTTTATACTGGTTCATGAAAATTGAATATTTTAAAATTAAATTTTAGATGTACTCCTTATTAAAAAAGAGAACTGTTTCAAAACAGCAATTAATTGATCGTGCTAAAACTGATATTTCTATTACCTTAAAATATATTAATATATTAATATATTAGTTCTTTTTCTTTTTAACGTTTAGTTTTTTAATTCTGAATTTCATAAGGGATTATTTTTATGGTATGTTTTACAGAAAGATGTAAAGCAAGTGTGTAGCATTTATCTCTCATAAATAATGAATATATCAAGCTAATTTAACTAGTTTAACATAAAGGTAAATTTAGACTTTAAAATGCAATAACTTTTTCTAAAGTTCATTTTTGTTAAATTGCCAGACTAAAGAACATTTTACTCTTATTATTATTAATGGTCCATTTTTTTAAACTTAACAGAAAACAGTTATATTTCCTTTCTTTCGAAGGTTAATCCTTGCAGATTTTAAAAGTTTTTGAACATTCTAACATTTTTTCTGAATTTTTAAAGTTACTTACACAATGATATATGTTTTGTCAATTACAGTAAAATTTTTCAGAGAGACATTTTTTATTCAAACAAATACATTATTCCAATTTCACTTTACCTCAAAATATGAAAAATTTTCTCCAAGTTCTGCCAACAGCAGATACACGTTCTGAAGCATCTCCGATATTTTCTAGAAAAGTTGTCAATATAATTTGTTTGTTCGTAGAAATGATGCCTTTATACTGCTTCAGCTTTCGAAAATATTCGAAATGTTTTTAAGAAGATAAATCAAAACTTCTCTTTTCTCAGTTACATGCGAAACTTTTCAAAATTTCTGAATTTCAGTCGTGTAAAAGGAATGTGACAACAAATGTCGAAAAGAAACTTTTTATTTATCAAGACAAATTTCAGTCCGTTTTCAGCTATCGAATGAAACTTTAAAAGTTCCTTCAAATTTAAAGTAACGGTAAAGGAAATGTGTAAAAAATTGTTTTATTGTTATTACATTTTTTTAAAACGATAAATCCATATTGTCATCAAATAAGTAATTTGCGAAGTTTTTAAACATCAAAGCTTTTTAATTGAAACTACGCATGCCTTTTTAATTTTATTTTCAGAAGTATATTTTTGTAACAGAATATATCGGGGAAGGGTAGGCAAAAGGGACACTTAAGTTGTTCTGGCAAATAGCTCTGTGACAAATAGAAATAAATTTAAAAAATAATAATTTCAGTTTTTCAATCTTAAGTTGTTATTCTGCAGTACTGAAACTTGAACTACGATGCATATTTTGGAATCTGTATCTCAATATATCCAAAGCTGCAAACAACACCATTTTAACCCCATGGGATAAGACAAAGTGGGGCACAAACATTGCATGCATAGTACACAGCTGACATGTAAACTTATCATCCTCGTGATGACCAGCGAACAAGTCATAAGCCCATATGCTGCACGCACTTACGCTTGATCCACCCATTTCCTTGTGCGGATGTTGCATTTATATCGCTACAGTACAAGCATGTAACATCTACATCATCTGGATCACTGACGATGTGCCGTCTGTTGGTAGAGTAGCAATTCGACGTCTTTTCGCTTGTGGACTAGGCCCACACGAGGTCTCACCTCGAGATACCCCGTTTTGCCTTACAAGCAGCCATTCGAAACAACTAGACTAAACTAACAAATTACGCTGAATGTAGTACTACTTTTTAGCAAAAAAATAATATCCTAACATTGCACTTACCTTAGATCAGGGTAATCAAAAGAGTAATAAATCTTAAAAGCGTATCTGCTTGCGACTCTGCAAACAGTATCCCACGTGGAAATGAAAAATAGACACGTTATGCACAACCTATAGTATAGAGATGGTAGTACTTGATAAGCGGGAAAATCAGAAACCCTGTTTTTCCCTACCACACTTTCTCTTGTCCTGACTGGCTTCTTATTTTTTTATTTCCTCCGATTGGCAACTTGCTCATCGCTTGTATTTTCTATTTACTTTCTAGACAGCTCCCTGCTCTATCTTCCAGTACGTGAAAGGTCACCCTACAGACGAAGATCAAAATTTTTTCGATCAAAACAGCTGTATGTATGGCTGTTCAAGTAACTTTTATGTTGTTATTTTGCAAAGTTTTGTATTATTTTAAGGATTAGCACGTTAATTCAGTAAAATGATTATTAGTATAAATTCTAGTAAAACGTCCCATTCACTTGGTTAAATTTGAATATTATCCGCAAAAGATGAATCTAACAACTTTAATAAGTGATCATTAATATTAAACTGTTTAATTCATAGGAAATTTATTTTTGTCATTTTAATAGCAATTTTTTGTGGGAGGGGTGCTTATATCAACAAAAGGGTTTGTTTTCTTTTCTTACTGTAGAGAATAATCTATAAAGCATAAAGGAAGATATATATTTCTATGGACCCTAATTCAGCATCACATATTTGAAATAAAAGTTTTTTTTAATTGCTTACTTTCTTCGATATCTCTTTAATGTATTGTCTGTAAGAAGGCAAGTGTATATATTATGACCGAAAAAATAAAAGGAATATTCAAGGAGTGATTTCAACATACATAAAAGTCGACTTCTTACAAACAATACCAGAATTATCTATTATCTGGGTAAAAGAAAGAAATGTAAAGGAAAAAAAATAGAGCAATCTTGAACAGCTGTTACTTTTAATAGAATAGCCATTTGTTTTC
Organism: Cheiracanthium punctorium; assembly: GCA_038373885.1. Lineage (NCBI taxonomy): Eukaryota > Metazoa > Arthropoda > Arachnida > Araneae > Cheiracanthiidae > Cheiracanthium > Cheiracanthium punctorium. The sequence continues at coordinate 267,760 of JAWZYV010012699.1, read as the reverse complement.
CTGTCAAAAATTTGTTAACCAGAGTTAACTTCTATCAACGATAATGATTTTTTCCCTTAAATATTTTACACTTGAATATCTTTTTATATTTCCATTTTATAATAAAGAATCAGAAGATAGTATCAAGTGTATATTTTATGAAAAATAAGAATCTGCTTAGTTTTTAATGAAAATCTTATCTCTCGATAGTTTATAAAAATATTTTCATAAATTTTATGAATGTTAGTTCGTAAATTTAGTTTCTAAACTATCTTGAACAGAAAATAGTACGTAAATATTTTGATTCTTAAAGGAAAAGACCAGTAAAGATTTAATAACATTTGGGAAATACTTGAGAAACTTTTTTACGAAGAATTAATTAGTTTTTTTAAACAAAAAAATAGCTTATCCGATGTAGTACATTACAGGATTACAAGGGTCAAGTATAAGTTATCGTACATTTCTCGGTCGATGTACTAATTCTGTAATCGAGAATTTCTGAAACTGCTAAAATGATTTTAAATAAGCTAAGAAAAACAAATTTAAATCTTCTTTAACTTGGTAAAATGATACGTCGTATATTTTATAGATGATTGCTTAAGGATGATGAATTATATCTCATCAATTATTTTTAATTAAACTGTATTTTACTCAATGAAATAAAATTTGTCTAGAAACACCTACAAGAACGATTTGATGACACCTACATGAACGATTTGATACAAGAACGATTGAACCTACAAGAACGATTTGAAACTACTTATCAATGAGGATACGCAAAATTGTCTTTATCAGATATTTAATCACCAAAGTTTTAACAGTAGTACAATTACCAGTTTTCTTGAAAATGTTTTAAATCTAGTGGATTTTTCTAAAATCCCAACAAATTTATGGAAATAGTCATGCAATATTTTATTATCATTGTTATTATCCCAGAGTTATAAATCGAAATATTCCAAATTTTATTAATATAGTCGTTTTCAGCATGTTTTAACCTTAGAGAAATATTCATTGCAATGAAGCATTATTACACCAATAGGATTCATTAGAAAACATTTATTTATAAATTATTTACCCAAAATAAAGTAAGTAACACAAATTCTAAAATACTACATTTTTCTAAATAAAAACATAATTTGCGTTTGTAAATACTCCTTAAACTGTCTACTTCGCTTTAGGAATCAAAAGATATAGAAATATATAGAACAAGTTCTAAAAAGGTTAATTGACGTAATTTAAAAGTTATGGTTCATAAATGTTTCTTGGGTGGACTTCGCAACTTGAACTCCGCAAGATGCATCGACTTAGTTTGGTTTTTGCAAGATTTGAAGTTCAATAAGTATAATAATAAGGAAATTGGCTTGCGAATTTTGTGCACTTAGATAAATGCATATTTAAGCTTGCAGTTAATGGGGCTTTTCTTTTCGAGTTTCAATTCTTATATATATTATGAATTCAAAAATCTTGTACTGTTAAAGTAAATGCAAAATTTCATAGCTATGATTGTTTTAATAAATTATGAAAATGCATGGACAGATGTATAAAGATTTTTTATGAACAAACTGCGTTTTTAATTATTTTTTTTTTTGTTTGTACTCCATATGTGGTTTTTTCCGTTTATATCCATTCGTCTTTTCTTTAAACTCTGAACCATAAGAAATTTTGGATAATTAATTACTTTTATTTTTTATATGTACTAAGCTTTAACTGCTTATTAGTTTTTGTTATTTTTGACATTCATAGAAAAAAAAAAAACTACTGTTCATATTTAGAATTTCATGATTTGTTTCTCGACTGTTTTATTTCTTAAGCATATTCTTTTAGGCTATTTTGACTCATAAAAATATTCATTGTATAATGAGCTATATAAAAATAACGCAGTCGTAAATGTAGATTACTAGACACTGTATGGGGAAATTTACAGCCGGAATGAATTAAAATCTCCTGACGATATGATCAGCCAAAACAGTTAAACAGCCACTGCAAAACGGTCAGAAACCTAAAATGTGGTAAGAGAGTAAAATTTTACAAAGTTACATTTTATTTGAATATGTTTTCATAAATTTATTCAATGAAGTTCAGTACGTGTGTTAATTATATTTTGTATATATGTATATTTATACAGCTAAGTACTTCTTTTAAATGTAGTGAATAATTTTAATCCATCTCTTTACAAAAAATATTGATAGAAACAAACGTTATATTAAATTGCGAAAATGCTTATTAATGCATATGAATATTTTGACATTCATTCCCTTAATTCATATTTTTGTAAATTAAAAATTTACTGCGTCACTATAATTCTTCAGATTATTTTTAAACAGTATTCTAATAGCTTTATATAAATGTTGAAAATGTGTGCGTGTTTGCATTTTAAATTTTTTCTTTATCTAGCTTATTTATCAGAGCTATTTAATTAGTTGATAAACCATTGAAAATCAAATAATTTTTATTTTAACATTCTTACATTTTAACATTTGTTATGTATTGCTGTATTAGCTGAAATTTGGTAAACACAATAGAAAATATTTCCAGAGTAAAATAGTATTTTGCCTTTTTAGCTGTGAATCAATTAAAGCCTAAATATAGATTGATATTTTTTTAAAGAATGTGGAGGTGAATGCTGTATTACCGTATAGTAGGACATTCCAAAACTCAATTTATAAAAATATTTTTATACAAAAAGGTGAGTCTCATCCTCTAGAAAGTTTTTTCTACCTTCATTATTAAAATATATAAATTTAGAGCTCATTTGGAAAAGATAAAGATGTCCTTCAAGGTCGAACAAATTACACTGATTTATAAAAATTCCAGAATTTTGATGAAGTATATCAGTGTTATATAGCCAGTTATACATTTTATTTTAATTAGTAATAACTTTTGAACAGTATAACAAAAAATTAATAAGCAAAATCATAAATAACCATAGAAATAAATATAGAAATATAGTTAAAAGTTGTGTCTATACTTCTGAAGTGTAACTATATATCTTGCACAATCAGTGATTACGTTGCTCTTTTATTCAACAACATCGCACTTTAAGGGGGAAATTCGTGGTTGTCAATCAGACATAACCAGCATATCTTGAAAATAATCAAAGATTTATACGCAAACAAGTAGACTACATGAGATATTGAAAAGAATAATGCGGAAGACCAATTGAACCAAAAAATGTAACTGAAAATCCAGTTATGTTATTCGACAGAGGTCATGCTGAATCAGAATGTTTTATTAAAAATTTAGAAGGTTTTCAGATTCTCAAGTTATAAAGAAAATATTAAACAGGTTGCACTGGATCTTTTGACAGGAAGCTCACTACATTTTAGAAAAAAATCAGCTGAATGACAACATCTTTTCCTTATTTTCTTAATAGTTTTTCTTACATTTTCTGCGCTAAGTATTACTAATGGGTCTACTTTATTAGAAAGGGCATGTTAAATTCATGTATCATTTTAGATAAAAATTATACTAAAAGATTAATAATTTTTTAAATTATTATGACTTACTCTCGAATCAAGGCCATTTTTTTAATTTTTGGCAAAAAATTGAGGGAGCTCTAAATATTTTTTGTTTAATCTGAAATTTTACTGTAATCCTCAAGTAGGCCAAGCGATTCTTTTTGTAGGGCAAGAGTCAAACTATTTAAAAACTCATTTTTGGGAGGCACCCTATTGTACAAGGACAATTAAGATGAAGTCAAAGAAGAAGAAGAAGAGATAGAAAACTTACTTTTATCAAGTGCCAGAAAGAGCAATCGATCGCAGATGTATTTTTTGTTTTTATATATAAAAAAAGCTAGCGATGGTGTTTTCTTTTTATGGTACTGCTTCTAGTAAATATCATTTAAACAAATAAAATGTAATGAAAATTCAAGTGTAAGGAATAAACAGACTCACATGTAAATGTATGAACGATTCTGTTATCTGAATGTACAATCCAATGAACTAAAAAAATATAATCCAAATATAATTCCTGAATTTTAAATAGATATTTTTCTTTCCGCCGAGAAATATCATTTTGAATAAATAAAACACCCTCAAATAGTAAATGCGACTTCAATAACGGATGTCGTGATTATGTGAAAATAGTAACATCATATAAATGCTAATATCTGAAATTATAACCTATTTTTAAATTTAAATTATGATGTTGATTAGTAAATACAGTAATTGAAGAGTATACATTTATGTTTGATTAAAGTATTTCGAAGTGCCTGTTTTAATAACTAAAATGGAAAATCGTGTTTTCATTTTAGTTGTTTTGTTTATTCTATTTTGGATTTGGAGTTGAAGTCACAAAACATTGGAATTAATAGCAGATGTTAAACCATATATCAAATTCGTATTACAATTGAAGTTATAGTACATTTTTAAAATTTATTCTTTTCAACTGAATTTCGTAAATTTTTGTTTAAAGATTCGGGCTTTTACTGATAATACTCTACTTCTTGTGACAAGACTCATTACGTGTTTAAACGCAAATATTTATTTTACTTAAACTGGGATGCACTTTGGCAAGAAGAATTATAATCTTGGCAGTGTATCTTATGCTGAATAAAACATAATAAATAACTTCGCTTTGCCAAATTATTATTTCCGTCAGCAATGAACACCTAAGAACACATATAAAATACAATTAATCAACATTTCCGAAAAAAAAATGCCAAGTACAGGCTTAATTTAATCCCATTTAAAAGAAGGTATAAAGACCAACATTATTACTTATCACTGGACACAAGATTCATATTTCGTCGTTAAAAGACAAAAATTTGAATCTCTCGAAATATATTATTGTAGGCACTCTGATAAATTCCCATTTTCTTTTCCGTCCAGTGTGCATTATATGCAACGTTATTTCTGCTTTGTTTTCTCCAAACAAAAACCCATATGAATAAATAAAAATCTTTTTGAGTATTCTGTCACCAGAAAAAATATAATACGTGTGAAAAGAAGGGCTGAATGAATGTAAACTGAAAACGTTGCAACTTCAGCCAGAGGGTATTTCAAAAAGTTGCTGTTCAACAAAATTCGGGGTGATGTTTTCTCTTAAATCTACTTTCGGAGGTGTTTTTTTTTTTTCTTTACAAAAAAATACTTATATTGAAGCTTCTGGCATTTCCATAAAAATGTTTATGGGTTCTGAGCTCTTTCGAAAGCAAATGTGCTTTTATTTTTCTTAAATAAACTTCAATTTTTATATAAAAAGATGTGTCAGTATTGTAGCCGTTTTTTGAAAGATTAAGGATTGCATTTAATAACTTTTTACAGAGAAAAAAATTTAGTAAAAAAATTTCATACTTACTCTATTCTGGAGATGATTAGAGCTTGTAATTATTCTTTTAGATTTATACACTGAATTTGTTTGGCTTCTTGCCTAAAAGATTTTTCTTGAAAATCGTGAAGAATAATAGCTCATGTTTAACAGTCTTTAACTTACAATCTCTACATGTTACTTTTTTGCGTCTTTTATTTTTAACGCTAATCACATCTAATTCTGAAGAAAAAAGCCATTCTTTGTACTCTAAAATCAAAATACTGACGGTGTCTTTTCTATATTTTATTTCTTTATTTGATGCTTGTGTTCCTGATTCAGATTCAGTTTCTAAACTTAATTTGAATTACAGCTGAAAGATAATTTAGTTCATTTATATGAACATTTTTCTTAGTAAAATTTATTTTTAATTCATACAGGGTGTCCCAAAAAGCTGGCGACACATTTTAATTCTTTATCTTTTAGAGATAAGTGAGCAGTGTAAATTGAAAAAAAAGTGTTCAAAGTAAGGTAGGAAAAAAGTTTTCGTTAAAAAAAATCCTTTTTTTAATTTTCGAAAAGTGACACTTATTAAATTTGTTTACAACCTCTGCACAAATATATTCCTAGTTAGTAAAATATGCCCCATACAATAATGTGGTAACTTATAAAATTTCAGCTAGTCATCATAAAACCTCTTAGAGAAATCTTTAAATAAAGATGATCAGGGGCTATACTTGAATTTGAATAAGAACGTTTAAAGTTACATTGTGAACAAAATATTTTCTTTCGTAATTTCTGCTCGACACCTTAAACGCTATCATCCGGAGTGATTTTTTTTTTCGAGCGCCATCAAAAAGTCGTTTACGTCAGCAAATATTTATCTTCATATCTGTGACATTTTTAGGATATAATTCTCAAATTTTGTACATCGCCTTACTAGTCTATGGACTGCATTTTAGCAATTGGAAATCTTTTGTCTCGTATACAAATTTAAAAAGTGCAATTTTTTTCAAAATTTGCAGGAGGGTTTTTTTTTCTTAACATAATCATTTTTCCTACAGTATTCTGAACATTTTTCAATTTAAATTGCCCACTTATCTCAAATAGATAAAGAATCAGTGTTAACACCTTTTTGGGACATCCTGTATACTTGATTTTACTGCGTGATATGTTTAGGTTTACTCTGTGATGTATATCATGTGTTCAATTTGGCATTCACTGCTCAAGTATATATAAATGTTACCTATAAATAAATATTATGAACTCAGAATGAATTTGATATAATCTGCCTAATTAACTTAGCACACAGCCTAAGCTTAGCATTAAACGCAAAGGCTTCCTTGTCTTATCTTTAACCGCTTCCAAGCTATTTAACTTGTTAAGGAATAAAAGCGTGAAGTCTGTAAAACGTCGAATTTATTAAGTTTCTGAAATTATTGTACAACAGAATAATTGCATACGAAACGGAGGTTACGCAATTTCCATTAAGATACCCGAATTTTAAGGCTAGCTTTGTAATTCGAATTTAAATACATCGAGCTGAAACAAAGGCGAAATGCATAATTGAACTGCCGCCAAAATCAGTAGAAGTCAGTATTAAAAATACCCTTTCAGCTACAGTCAGTCAAATTCTAAAAACCCTTGTCCATTTAGCTACAGTCAGTCAAATTCTAAAAACCCTTGTCCATTTTTCCAGCATTAAAATGACACAACACTCATGCATATCGATGCTGCAGATCAGAAGGAATTGTGCGATTTTTTGCAATAATCACTTATGTTGCGTTCACTGAATTAGCCATTCGACGTTTATCACAAAACTTCGGTGATTCATCTCTCATATTCTCTTATCTGAGATCACCTCTGATCGTAGTAACAGCAAGGAAAAATGGAATTTCAAAGTGAACCGCTGAATGCACAAAAATATTTTAACTAACAGCACTATGACAACAGGTCAAGTCCGTTAAAAGTCTCATCAATCATATTTAGTAATTTCTTTTATTTTCTTTTATGTTTGCCTTTGCTTATATTAATTGGTGCTTATATTACTCGGTTTGACTTTGCTTATATTACTAGAAATTTTATCCACTCACGCAAGTATGACGATTAACTATAAACGGATTTGAGAGAAGAAGCTAACAGGTCTGATAATAAATGCTCATGGAATGAGGAATGTCAATATTATTGATGTGTTCCTCAAAGTAGCCATTCTAAGGGACAAGAAGGGCAATTTCTCTTGACCTGAAATTGCGATATGGCTATGTATCCATTATAATTAGAAAACTAATGAAATAGACAAGCTTTTGGAATATTACACAGATTATAACAACAGTATTTGAGATATTGGATACTACAGAATTTGACGACAATTCATTTTTGCATTTTGGCATGTTTCAGTGCTTAACTAGTCCATACTGTCAGATGTCCCAATCAAAATTGTGTCACATTACACGATTTTAGCTGTTTTTTCTAAATAAAATCATGTAGTTATTTTGCATGTGGAATTGTCAAAAACCTCATAAATAAGTATTTTCAGACTTGAAGAATTTTCTTTGGCGATTGTCATAATAAGGAAACGGTTAAAGATGGAACATTTTATGGATTTGTCAAGGTGCTTTAACTTCCGCTTGTTTTCTTCTATCAGTATTTTTTCTTTTGTTTGGCAGATTATGTCAAATCAACCCATTAAATATAACAGAGTTAATATCGTTAAGTATATAGACATTCAAAAATCGAAAGGCTTCAGTTTCTGCTTAACCCGTTGTCAGTGTCAACCAAATCCAACGGACTTGCAACGGACTTGCACTCCCCTTAGCAGAGGCGTAGCCAGAAATTTTTAAAGTGGGGGGGGGGGAGGATTACGACTACTGCAACTCATATATATGTATACGGGTATGTGATAAGGGAGTGAAGAATATACATTTTGTATGGCAAAAAATTCCTCACGGGGAGGGTTGTGACCTCCTAAGGGGGCTACGCCACTGCCCCTTAGTCATTTTTACTAATGAATTTCAGTTCTGAAGTAAAATGCCGTTGGGCTCAGCTACAGATAAGCGTATTGTGGATGAATTTCAGTTTCGAATAGTTAATGAGATTTTTATTTATTACTCGCTGTATTCTACAGTAAATTTTATAGCAAATAGTTTTTTTTTTAATGTTTCTGAAATCGATATCATAATTGAAATCCTGGGAAAAAAATTAAATATTCCATAGAGTGGCCCAGTCGGTTAAAGCTCGATTTTCACAGAAACACTGAAAGTGAAGTGACTTTGATCAGCACTAGAGAGGGTGAGAGCATCTCTCTGCCACAGCATACTGCTGAGAGACCCTGTAAGCTAAAGGGAGTTGGTGTAGAGAAAATGTTCTCCATTTTGAACCAGTATTCCTACGGTGCCAATCTAGGTGTCCGTCTATCATTTAAAGTTGGTTTAAAAATTAGGAGACCCTGAGCTAAGTCTTTTTTTCCCATTGGGGATGAATAACATGGAGGCCGCTCCATTTTGCAAATCACCGTCTTGTATGGAGGATCTGGCGCCGCTTAGCAACAACAATACCAACACAAACTTCAAAAGAAAAAAAATTCCATTTTTGATGCATTTTTCTGAAATATATAGAGGAGAGGAGGTGATTATGGAATACCATTTACATTTCTAACTGTAACATCATAGATTTTTAAATAAAATCCCCCAAAACAGCATGAGTACATACTATAATTAATCGTAATGAAATGTCAATTGCAAAGAAATACACAATTTATTTTGTTGTTATAGAAAAAAATATTTTTTAAAAAAGTTACGAATGGAGTATAATATGGAATAGTCGGGTAATATGGAATAGATGGTTTAAACCGATAACAAGCAATTTATATTGCTTCATATATAGTTATTTGTTACTATAAAACAAATTTTTATGTTTTGTAGTTTAAATCATTATACTGGAGTCATTTCTGCTTCGAGTCGATTTAGAAAAGTTGTAGATATAATTTTCTTTCTTTGCTCCGATACAGTCATGGTGAGCCCACAGAGAACAGCTGGATCTTTGAATCCAAACTTATCGTCGTTGATCATTAGAGAATTTTTTGTGACAAAAGATGCATTCAGCGTCTTTGTTTTCCGGGTCTTTAGTGGATGACATGAAACCCATTACAATATTACCCAGTATTCCATAATACCCGACACGCCATCTCGGAAAACGAACCTTTAAAACTAATTGGCAAAACACTGTCATATAAAAAATAACCACAGTTCAACAAACTACCATTCCCTTAGTGTACATTATGCGTAACATCAATCTTCATGTCACGTGTTTACTAGTAAGTTAAAATGTTTGAAAACTTATCTACAAAAACTCTTGAAAATCACAAAACATACTTTGTTCTGTAGCGAGTGGTACGGCAACAGAGAGCGGTCAACTCTTACTGCATTGTAAGAAGGGAATCTTTCTTGAGTTGTTCATGGTATTCCCTTGTGGCAATAGCAACTAACAGAGCCAAAAACTCGGTATTCCATATTTCCCGACTATTCCATAATCACCTCCTCTCCTCTACCACTCTTGAGAGTTTAACATAAATTCAAAGCCTGTAAGTTAACTTCTTCTTGTTAGTATAAATATAAAAATACGTTTGCAGTTATTTACATTTATGAACCTACAAGTTTAAAGTAAAATTTGCTTTACATGCAAATTGCTACTTTTGCAAAAACTATGAATAATGTCCAGTAAATCTTCCTTGTGTTAGCAACGTATTTAAGCTAAACGTGGATTATTTACGCAAGTTATGATAAAAACTCTTATAATTTGCTCTTTTTATGTGAACGAAAAATGAACCTCATATTCCGTTTGGATGCTTCTGCTTCCATATTTTATCCAAAAACACAGTATCCTTCACCTTTAAAATATCTTCTAGGAAACTGAGAAACCTTACAAGATGTATGCAAAAAAAAGAGTGAGTCTTTAAGATCTCTTTCTTTTGTACAATGCTCATTTCATGCTTGAAGTCCCAAGTGATATATGATGAAAAGAAACTGGAAATTTTTCCGCGCGGTTTTAGTAGCCCATCTTAAGTTATTTATTTAACATGTACCAACTTTAATGAAAGTTTGACATTTTGTTTCACGATATAATAATAACACATGAAAAAATTGGCAGTTCCTTTATGAAATATTCAAGGCAGAATGTATGCTCGTGTATGGTAAATGAAACTACAGTTTGAGCTTGCTGATTATTAATAACTGGAAAACAAAGTTTGTTGCGGAAACAATTAGAAAAGTGCGCTTGAAAAAATGCCTGGCAAAATTTTGCCTACATACAATATATTTCATATTTGTCCACTTAAAATAAAAAACTACGGATTCAATTCTTATTACAATAGTTACCGAAATCCGAAATTGCAGGATCTTCTGAAAACCTGCGGAATCTCTCTGCGAGTGAATTAGCGAAAATTTTTCGCATTCGAAAGATTTGGATTCGCTGGGAACAGCCCTTTTTATATGAGTCTTTCATGCAGAGGAAATAATTTTATTTCAGAAAAAAATTAAAAATGGGTAATCTCAAAAAGCTATTTTATACGAATGTGAATTTAATTTTCTCTTCAAAACCTGACAAACGTGCGTGATATCAATATGATGTTAATATCCCTTGTGATACCTTATTTGGTAGCAAAGTTCTTTTTTTTAAGTAGTATGTATATTTAAAAAAAAATTGTACATAATTATGACACTTTTCAAGATTATCGAAAAACGGTGTGAATTTTATTTCATTTCTCTAGCTTAGCTTTTCCGTATTTAGAAGTAATATCGCTAGAAGTTTTATTTTGGTGTGGTACAAACTGGATTTGGGACAACCGGATTGGGACAACTGGATTGGGACAAGTCCGCAAAACCGGTTTTTCAGCGAGTCAGTATGTCAGTAAGTCAGTAATCAGCTTTACTGTCTGTGACGACTCGTCATTAAGGGCCATTGAAACCTGGCCTCGCCATCTAAATCGAAATTCTTACAACGCAAACAACGCATTTTATTCTATTTTAATAATATCCATTTTAAAAGCACTTTTTAAAAAAGACTATGTTTTTCGCTATCCACAGCATTTATGCGCCGCGGGAATGAAAATCCTAAACTTGGCTGAAACAAATGGCTTTCCATACGATTGTCTATGAAGAGTCATCGTTTCAGTTATGTTCAAAATCACGTCGAATATCTTCAAGTTTTCAGACTTTTTGGTGAAAGGACTCAAAATTCGGTATCAAAAACTAGCTTCAAAAACTCAAACTGGCCTGGCAATATCTTCTATGAAATCGTCGGGCCCCTCGTGTTGTTGAACCGCTAAAGCTTAATGTTATTGAAACATCGTATCCTACTTTGAAAAGAAATATTAAATTCGAAAATAATTTATTAGTGTTTTAAGAGGTAAAATAATAATTACCTCTTTTAATCAGTTACCAAATATTTTCCAATAAACTGACTTTATCTGTTCTTACTTTCAAAATACAGTGAAACTCCATTCGTTCAAGGCACAATAAAGAAATAACGTTAAATCGGAGTTGGGTAAAAACCAAGTAATGACACTGAAAAATAAATTCTAATTTAGGTTACATACCTTTTATCATTTTCCATACAATCTTCAGAAATTAGTTTTCCAAATTACATATTTTAAAGAAATCGTTTATTTAACTTTGGGTTTTGTTTTTATGAGTTGCAACGAAAATTTCGTTTTCCATTTATGTGAGTTTCTGTAATTTTTTGTCTTAGCCTTCACTAGTTGTAAGGAACGCTTTCATTTCCTTCACAGCTTGTATCGCTTAACTCAAAGAGGTAATTATTAGGTTGTAACGAAAGTTTTCCGCCACTAAAAATATCGTCTGCAAACAGTTCACGTTGGTGTGTTTGCTCCTATTTTGTCAAATAATATTTGTCATTTGAAAGAAAGATACTTGCTTTAGTACACTGTGTTGTTAAAAAATATCGTTATCATTAAGTACAAGGTGTCTGAAATGGAACTATCACGTTACTGGATTAGAACCATCATTTACTTCCAGTTCTGTTGCAAAAAGTTCTACAGAATGTCAAAGAATTATGTGTGTAATTAAGATTCTACTGCTGTATCATATGGCACTGTGAAGGTTTGGTACTGAAAGTTACAAAACGGGGTCTATGATATTCAAGGAGCAGAGCTCTCTGGCCGGCCTACTAATGTTGATGAGGGCCACCTGCGAGAACTTGTAGAAGATCAGTATTTAACCACTTGAGAGCTAGCGAAAGAGTTAGATATTAATGCCATGCCCATTAGCCATGCTATGCATCACATAAACTTCATGTACAAGTTCAATCGCTGGGTGCCGCAGGAGCTGACTCAAGCAGATTTGGCGGAGAACTTTCGTTACAACCTGATATAAATCTTTCCTCATTAATATTTTCATATTTATCCGAGCTATGTTATTCAGTCAATCAAATCATTGACTGTTGGAATTTCAGAAGTCATGACATTTGCACCACATGCTAGGTAGTCATTAAAATCACCCGACGAAGGAAAGAGATTTTATCTCTAATTAGTATCATCATCAGTATCTTTTTCCTAGAGGTCTAATTCTTCATTTGTTGCCTTCTGGAAATACCTTTTTACAAAAGAATTTGATATGTATTTCTATCCGACTTTCTACCATGCTGAAGAAATGATGTGAAGGGCTTCGAGCATGTTGGTAGACTTTTTTCCTGTTTCCAGATTTTACGCTCCAAAGCACTTTTTTCGAAAGCTGTTTCCAACAGTGTATTTTAAATGGTCATATAATTCCCAGATCACAAGGTTGACTTTTGTTTGTAGAATTGACGGGCAGAAATTCGAGTCGCACGATATGTAACTATAAATTTACTTTAAGAGCTAGCTGTGCATTGATCAAGAAACAAACGAATCCTACGCTTTTGAGAACGCATTCGTCTGTCCAATTTGCGAAGAAAGTATTCAAAAATTGCTTTTGTCATCCAAGATTTTTTTATTCGAATCATATTTAATGGTAATGCTCTTCAAGTCCTTAAAACATCTTCGTTTCTCGGATTTTCCAAGACCTGGTGGCGTTAATTTTATCTCTATCATTGGAGTTGGTAAACAGCAACTCCAATTCGATATTTTTCTTCCGTCATAGTTTTCACCATTTACTGCAAAAGTCTTATCGGGAAGAATCTTGCAAATTGGTCCAGTCTCCTCAACTTTGAAAATATCTTTTCCAGAATGTTCGCGCATCAATAATGGTAATTTGTTTTCCATCCAATATTTGACAATCTCAGAATCGACTTCAGCAGATTCGCAAAAAAATAGACTTTGTGATGATGAAATAGATGTGTGGTGACAAATTGTACATCTTTTGAGTGTCACCAGCAATATGAGGCCGAGCATTGTCATGGAGCAACACAATTCCTTTACTGAGTATTCCTCTGTGTTTGTTTTGAATTTCACGTAGTAGTTCTCTTTGTCGTAGTCGTCGTTATCGTCACTGGAGGAAAGTTTCTATGAAGAAGATATAAAAAAGCTGGTAACCCGCTACGACAAGCGTTTGAACATTTGTGATGTAGAAAAATAGTTTAAGATATGCTCTTTCATGTAAAAATAAAATTGGTTTGAAAAAAAAAATAATATTTTTTTTCCAAAACGGAACTTACTTTCCGAATACGCATCGTAATATCAAAGTACCTTTAACTAATTTTATGTATCAACTAGAATTTAAATATTTTAAAAGAAAACTCAAACTAATTCACAGAATTTTTACTCTAGTTTTTTAACTCTAAACTTTCAGTACATCTTCTATCACGATTGAAATATTTTCATCCATTAGCAAGCATAGAGTACGAATGAATAAGATAATATTTATGAAAATCGCGTTCATAATATGTTTAAAGAAATAATAGTGATTCAAAAATACGAAACAATTCCCTTTTCTGCTTTTGAAATGAATAGCCTCTTTCAGAGACTTTGTGGACGAACTTTTTCAATCTCATACAGCAAGCCATTCAAATTCTGCTAATGAGTTTCATTTATTAATTCAATGGGCATACTTAAGCACTCAAAATTTTTCAAAACTAACAGAACGTCATTATAAATCATAAGGCAATGGAAGGATGATATATCATGCTTTTTCAGACTGTCGCTTCGAGACGCAAAATGTATTTTAAAGAAAAGGTACCTTAAAATAAATGTGTGTGTTGAAATTTCTTTGCATTTAAACTGTTGATTAATTTTGAGTGGTTAACTGATAATTATGAAAATTGAAGTAAATTAAACGTGGCTTAATCAATGTACATAAAGATTTGTTTTATTTCTAAAATTGAAAATTACTTATAAAATTAATTACTCCGAGATGTGTTTTTAATAGCATCATGTGGACTGATATGTGAACTTGTGCGTTAGTTGAAATTCAGTAAAAATAAAGCTGCATTTCAAAAGATGGAAAATTCTAGATTTGAAAGGAAGAGTTTGTTTCCTCTCTACATAAAGAAAGGAAATCTGCGTATGCAGAGTATCCGGGAACTTCGTGTTCTAACTTGGAGGGGAGGTAGACAACTTTGTTAGGAACCATAATTACACTGGAAAGCATGTACGTAAATCGATAGGTGGCGCTGTATGTGAGCTCTCAATGTCGGTAGTGTCACTTCCTCATTGTCATAGCCACCAAATTATTATTTTTTTCATAAGATTATCTATTACAACTTTCAATCAATTTTATTTTACATTAAAGAATTGGATTTATTTTAACATTAAAGTATATACGTAAGCATTTGGATCGTAAATTTGGAAACAATTAGATTTGGTGTGGCGGTCCCGTCGCTTGCTCTCCCAGACCACCTGATTTATCCCTAATTTATTTGCTCTGGGGCGCCATGAAAAAAGCATTGTGTACGGCTCGAACGTAAATTCTGAAATGGACCTAGTAGCACGAATCACCATCGCTGCTGCTACGATCAGTGAAATACCAGGAATCTTTGAAAATGTTTGCCAATCCATGTCGCGTAGGTGTCTTACGTACGTCCACGCCAATGAGCGCAATTTCGAACTCCTTCTGAGATGCCAATAAGTCATACATTGTACTCCTTTGTTATGTAATAAAGCATTTTGCACTACATGTGTCGTGGTCTTCTTGTGTTTTTGTGTCACTTATCACAGGAAGGTGAGGTTTCCGAACATCAAGCTCGAAATGAATTAAAAATTTTATATATATTTATACTCACTAATTTCATGTGGTTTAAATGACATCTATGCAAAAAAATGGTATTGAGTTTGTATTGAGTTATTGAGTTTGTACAGCAAAATATAGTTTGGGACACATTTTACAGTTCAGACAAAATTATCTTTTGATAAATGTCCTACAAATTATTGTAGATAGTAAATTTTGACATTATGAAACAGAGCTCAGATGTTGAAAATTCAAAGGCCACCCTATTATTTAATTCCATTTTGATATCAGCAATCAGCATGTCAAAATTCTAATTTTTATTAAATTATTACCAATTGTCCAGTGCACTGTCCGGTGGATTAGTCTTTTGGATATGGACCCTGAAGTGACATTATTTTTGTAGAGTTCAGACGTCAAAAATGATACATCTAGGATCAATAAAGAGATGCACAATTACCGATACGATCTGTAACGAAGACATCAGGAATGAAAGAAGGACATTAGCTTATGAAATAGAATATAAGTACACTGTACTAAATGGAAAGATTTGCACAACACATTACAATGCAAGACTTCCTAAGGATGCCCTCATTTATATTTCGAAGGGCAGCAAATATCGTGGTCGACTAAAACGGTAAATAAACCAATTATTCCGGTGCAGGCATCTTGCCTACTCCTTGCAGTAGATGATATCGATGAATCAAAGAATAATGCATGTGATCAAAAACACTCAAAGTAACATTTCCAATTTTAAAGAGAAATTATAAGCCTAAATCCATAACTCCTCTAAAATGCTGGATGGATGTATAGAAATAAATCTTCTATTAAAATGTAATTTATAAGAGTTAGAGTTAATAGCAATGACGTTTTTACATCAATAGTTTTTTTTTTTTTCATATCAATCATAAATTATTAAAAGGTATGTGAAAAGATCACAAATAGAAGCATCCATAGACATTATATATTTCTGTTAGAATCAGGATATTTGTAAATCAAGAAAATAAATTTTGTTAAATGGTTTTGTTACCCAGAGATATAAAAAATATCTCTATAGTTAAAAGCGAGCCCTAAAATCTGCCATTCTAATACTATATTTGCTAACTCCTCCAATTTTCAGAGCAGAGCAATGAAATTGCATATCAGGGATAACTGGAGTTCATGAAAATGATTGTGAAAGAAAGAAAATTGTGATTTGTATTAAAAATTAAATTTGAAATATTAAAAACAAATTTGTATATACTTTCCATGTGTGTATATATATAATATCCTTATTTAGTGCTAATACCTAAGTTTCATAAAACATCACCGAAATTCAGGACTGTTACTATAGGACGTAACACATATAATAATATAGCCAGTAAAATATTCCTTAAAATGCTTACTTCTATGCATGATATGTAAATAAAATCAAATACATCTTCTATAGCTATTGGTAATAGCTATGAACTAAACAATAAGATTAAAGATCTACACAATGTGATTAAATTATCTACTTATGAATTCAAAGACCTATTCAATAGCACACAATGAGACGACTTGTACAATGGCATATTAAATCTATTTATAATTGGTATTAATAATACACTGCTGGCCACCCAAATTGCAACACCAAGAAAAACAAGAGATATCACAACAAAATTTATTGTGTAGATAACATGTTGACCAAGTAACAAATGATTAAATTTACAGCATTCTATGAAGCGTGGTTCCTGCCAAAATCAGTACCCAGAGTAGCCGCCGTTGTTGGAGATCACAGCTGCCACACGCCTCGGCATTGATTCAAAGAGACTTTGAATGTGTTCTTGGGGTACAGCAGACCAAGCAGCTTCCACACGTTGCCAAAGTTGATCTGGTGTGACAGCTGGGGATGAACTCTGGGTCAGTCGTTGAGCAACCATGGACCACATGTTTTCTATCGGCGAAAGATCCGGAGAGCGCGCCGGCCAGGGAAGCAATTCAATCTGGTGATTGACGAAGAACCCTTGGACAATGCGTGCCACGTGTGGCCGTGCATTATCCTGCTGAAATATGGCTGTTGGCAAGCCCTGAAGGTAAGAAAGGACAACTGGCTCCAACACCTCGGAGATGTAGCGCTGGCTGGTTAAAGTACCGGCAATGCGTACTAGAGGAGTGCGAGAGAGATATCCGATACCGCCCCATACCATAATACCCGGTGCAGGACCAGTGTGACGGTGCATAATGCAGCTGTTCAGCATCCTCTCTCCACGGTGTCTCCAGACTCGAATCCGACCGTCGTGGTGTTGCATACAGAAGCGTGACTCGTCAGTAAAGAGAATTTCATTCCATTCTGTCGTCCACATCCTTCTTTCATCGCACCATTGGCGGCGGAGACGTCTGTGGTTCCGCGTCAGAGGTAGACAAAGCAACGGACGTCTTGCGGACAGACCATTCTGCTGTAAACGACGTCGAATGGTACGCGCAGACACTGGATGATGCGTTACAGACTGAATCTGCTGTGATATGGTTCGTGATGTGACTGAGCGGTCCGTCACTGCCATGCGTACAATCTGCCTGTCATCACGTGACGTGGTGCACTGAGGTCGATGCGGTCGATCACGTCTGTCCGTCGTACCCTCCTGCACCCAACGATCACATATCCGCATCACAGTTGTTTGGTTTCGTCCAATACGACGACCGATTTCCCTGAAAGATAACCCACAATCTCGGTATGCCACTATCCTTCCTCTGTCAAACTCGGATACTTGATCAAAAGATGATCGTTGTTTCCTACGAGGCATAATTTATCGTTTTTTTGAAAAAAAAGCAAGAAAAACACAATTGCTGTACTTGAAACCGTCGAAATCTCCAAGCCTTAAATAGCGCTTTGAGGTGGCGCCACAGGCGCGCTTGATGTGCGTCTGCGCTGAAATTCTAATCATTTGCATATCTCACCTCAGCTAATGCATGTTGTAAATTTCATATTATTTGCATGCTTCCTTCAGGGTGTTGCATTTACGATGGCCAGCAGTGTATTAACTTGCCATCTAAGATATATACTAATTATTTCAAGGATCTGTTAAAGTTCATAGTTTATAATAATTACATTATGCATAATAATAAATTATATAAGCAAATTTTAAGAATACCATAAGGCGGTTCTAATTCTAGTTACTTAGCTGACCTATATTTATATAATTATGACAAAAATTACAATAATCAATCCCTTATAAAATATAGGTGCATAGATGACATAATTACAATAGCTACTGATAATAATTATAGTGATTCTGACAATTTACCAATAGCTTACCATTCAGCCCTAGAATTAATAAAAAATCCTAATGATAATAGATTAATAAACTTTTTCAATACCTTTTTCCCCCTTAACTCTTTATTTACCATCTTTCCTTAGTTCTTCTTAGGTGTTAAAGCTTGTACTATGTTGCTCATAGGTTAGCTATACTAGAGTAATTGGTTTATTTTTATTTTTCATTTTTTAATTTTTTCTTCTTCTTCTTATTTATTTATTTATTTATTTATCCTTTTCCCTTCCATTTTCTGGATTTCTTGATAGATTAACATGATTTTGGCAGCAATTGTGTCTGTTTTTTTTTTTTTTCCTTTTTTCCTCTTCTCTCTCTCTCTCTTTTCTTCTCTATCTTTCTCTCTATCTTTTTACTCCTTGGCTCTAGCTGTTTTATTTATGTCACTTAATTTTCTCTGTTGGCATCGATTTCTAGTATAGCCTACATCACTAAGTTTAGACCTCCATGTTTGGTTTGCTTCCACGTTGGTTTTTTCATTATAGCTATGGTCGTACCCTACGTGAAACGACTCCTTTTGTCAGGTAACCTGCAGAAACCTAGCTATTTTTGCTATTCTTTTAAATTGAAATGTGAGTATGGTGGTACTTGAAAATGGAGTACTTCTTTTCAATTCCATCTACACATCATTGTTTGGGTTTATGAAGTTAGGCTTAAGCCCACATGTTCTCACCTGAATCGTTTTCCCACGTCTCTTTAGCTTTGATAGCTCTGTTTTTTACAATATTTATGGCCACTGGATTTGGGGGCCACTGGATTCTTGGTTCCAGATTTTTGATTGTTATTATGTGCGATTACTTGCTCGATGAATTACTTGGGATTCCATACTACATTAGTTTAGCTTTTTTATATTATATATATATACAATATATATATATATATATATATTAATTAGTTAAACTAACGAAGGTCTAAATTATAGGTTATTAATATGCTAGTTCTTATACAGCTTATCACTACGATCAATTCTTTTCCCTGTTAAACATTTAAAAAAAAATTTAACCCTTTGAGGCGCAACCCTTTCCCAATGCTGAAAAAAGGGCAGCCGTTGCCATCTCTCGACTTAACTACCAGCAAGATGGCGGACGATCGAAACGTTCATCGCGTGCCACAGATCCAGAGACCCTTTTTTGATGAAAGCTGGCTGTGCCCGCGCACAGCCAGCTGTGTCAAAAAAAGGTCTGTATGTACTAAATCCGTATTTTTACTATGGCTAATCCGTTGTCATATGGCTAATGGTCGTACCCTACGTGAAACGACTCCTTTTGTCAGGTAACCTGCAGAAACCTAGCTATTTTTGCTTTTCTTTTAAATTGAAATGTGAGTATGGTGGTACTTGAAAATGGAGTACTTCTTTTCAATTCCATCTACACATCATTGTTTGGGTTTATGAAGTTAGGCTTAAGCCCACATGTTCTCACCTGAATCGTTTTCCCACGTCTCTTTAGCTTTGATAGCTCTGTTTTTTACAATATTTATGGCCACTGGATTTGGGGGCCACTGGATTCTTGGTTCCAGATTTTTGATTGTTATTATGTGCGATTACTTGCTCGATGAATTACTTGGGATTCCATACTACATTAGTTTAGCTTTTTTATATTATATATATATACAATATATATATATATATATATATATATATTAATTAGTTAAACTAACGAAGGTCTAAATTATAGGTTATTAATATGCTAGTTCTTATACAGCTTATCACTACGATCAATTCTTTTCCCTGTTAAACATTTAAAAAAAAATTTAACCCTTTGAGGCGCAACCCTTTCCCAATGCTGAAAAAAGGGCAGCCGTTGCCATCTCTCGACTTAACTACCAGCAAGATGGCGGACGATCGAAACGTTCATCGCGTGCCACAGATCCAGAGACCCTTTTTTGAGGAAAGCTGGCTGTGCCCGCGCACAGCCAGCTGTGTCAAAAAAAGGTCTGTATGTACTAAATCCGTATTTTTACTATGGCTAATCCGTGCATTGTAAAAACACGTTTAGAACTATTAATCTTAATAATTCTTTTGAAAAACCAACAAAAAACTTAGTGAAGATACTGAAAGAGTGGGATATTGTATAACTGAACATTTTAATTTTTTTTAAATTCATAACTTATATTTTCCAAGTATTTAGCTACTTAAAAGTCACATTTTGAATTCGTGCTTAAAGAATGTAAACGCTCTTGTGTATAATTGCCTACTTATAGAAAAATGTCTCTCTAAAGCTGTAAAACCGAATTAATTTGAAATAGATCAGAAAATTTTGCACTAAAAATCTCCATTATTAGAAAAGATTGAAATTAAATGGTAGGCTGTCATTTAATTTCAACCTGTCTGGCATCGCTAGGCTGCACATAAAACTAATTTTCTAATTTAAAACTGCTTCAGGCATTTCAAGATGATGAGATAATTTAAATGTCGCCCAGGGATGTTATTTTACCGGAATGATGCTGTAAAGGAAAAATCTGTTAGCGAGAATTTCATTTTCTTGTGGGAGATGCAGTGTCGAGTCTTTTATGTTACGTAAATAATCGATATATTGTGCTTCGTTAACTGCATGTGTATGTTGGTGTAAGGAAAACGCGAATTTGTATACAAGATATGGCTGCGTATTACCCTAAACAAAGCAGCGCAGTGGCTAAAAACATTACACTTTTGCCTTTACAAGATATGCCCCATATAATATAATGTTTTGGGGGATAAGATTGCCTATTAAATAATGCATTTTGTGGAATATCTAGTGCAATGTTTTCTGTGATTGTATATCTTAAAATGTTAGCAAAAAGTATTTACTGAGGTTCATTTTTATGATTTAATCTCGTTCCTTGGATAACTGAGTAAATTAAATAATAAGTTCATTCGACAGTAAAGAACATAAATTCACACTAATACAAACGACTATGATCAATATTTAAGGAATTACAGCCTAGGTCAATGTCTTAGGAACACCCTGTATGTACTAAAAATAATTTGCTCTGGCTTCTTTTCGCTAGAAAAAGGAAGAAAGAAAGAAAATTAGTAATAAAATACGTTGTATTGCAATAGATATACATTTGCATAGATAGTTTTGTTTTGTTTCCAAATTTTTCAATTGTTTTTAGGTTTTACTTTTGGGCTCTCCTTATTATGTTTTATTATATTCGCTATATTTATAATTAGATCTTCCTTTCTTTTCCATCAATCCACTACTTTTTCTCCCTCTGTGATCTATCTCTTCATCTGCTGCAATTTTTTTCCCCTTCCGATTGGTAATATTTTGTTTCACCTTTACCTGATTTATATTTACCGTCTTTTATTGCTTTAGGTTTGCGAAAATTTCGGCCAAGAAGTTTCGGCTTCTAAGTCATTGTTAAAACATATGTAGAATTCATATTTCTCTAATATCTGTTTTATTCAAAGTAATTTTACCTAACGGATATTTTCGCATGTTTTTTGAATGCATTTTGAAAATGAGGTTTATACGCACAAGTGTAAAATCCTGCGATTGAGAATATTTCATTGGTATCCGGTTCATTCGAATTACTTACAAAGAAAATCACTATGCTAAATCAGAACCACTCTCAGAGCATTTAAGGGGGTAAGGACCTTTCTACCTTAAAAAAATTGAATTTTCAAAAAAAAAAAAAATCAAAAAAATTCAAAATGTTAGGAACATTTAAAAACAAGCCACATAAAAATCGGACGAAAAATACCCCCAGAGCAATTAGAAACATAAAAGCTAACCTGGACTTTTCCAACACAATGTAAACCAACTTGATTTTCTTAGTTTCTGTTTTTTATACTTACCCTCAAGACCCCAAAAAAGTTATTAACGGAATGTTGTGAAATTTTACATATTTGCTGCATGGTATCGCTATTCTCCGACCCTCAGTTTTCATAATAGGACCAAAATATTTTATTTTATAGCATGATAATTCATAAAAAATTTAATAATTTTAAAATTGTATGACAGTTTTATTTTTAAAAAGTACTGTAATAGTAGACAATATTTAAATTTGAGGTTCAGAGCATAAAGACACTATCTAGCTTTAATTCGACATATAAGTTTGATTCTATTGTGTATTTTAAAAAAATTATCTTGCGAAACTGGAGGCAAGTCATTTTTTTCTAAGTTAGTGTATATATTTTGAATTACTGAGAAAAATATATTTACCTAATTTAAAAAAAGTTTAATTTTTAAAACCTATCACTATGTTCTACAAATTATGACAATTTTATTTTAAGACAAGCAGTAGTTTTCTGCTTATGATGAATCGAAAAAGGCATGTCAAATGCACAAATTTTGGTTTCGGAAGGTCTTACCCCCTACCCCCCTTAAAGTTTTTACAAGATTCTCACCACCACAGCATTTACCACTAAGTAACTGAAACTAGAGTCGCAATGGAGTAAGAATTGCTATCTTAAAGAAAAATTAACTAAATTTCAAAAGCCTGTTTAATAGAATTACAGTAAATTTACTATCATATACGGTGTGATTCATAACTATTGGTACAAAATTTAAGGAGAGATAGAGCACATGATAAGGAATTAGAATCACCTTGGAATGTGGGGTCGAAAACGTCGTTTTCACTTACCTGTTAATAATCATTTTGGGAAAAGTGTTGAAGTATTCGTCTAATTTCTTTACCAAGTTTCCCAAGCAATAGGCTCGTTTTCATAAATTTCATCCATGAAATGAAATAGAATTTTTGACTTATGAATTTTAGTAACCTATTTTCTGAGAAAAATACATTAGCTTTTGTCTAACAAGGGTCGTAAAGTTCATTATTATTTCACAACTTATTCCAAAGTGATAGTCAATAGATACATACATTTTCGACCCCACATTCCAATGTGTTTTTTATTATTTATTATGTGTCCTGCCTCCCCTTAAATTTTGAACCAATCGTTATGAATTACCCTATATGATAGTTACTTACACACAATTATTACTAACTTTCGTACTAAATTAACGCATTTTAAATAGCATGCATAATCTGTTCCCTTGAATTATATAGGGTGTCCCCAAAAGGTGGTAACAGGCTTTAATTACTTATCTATTAAAGATAAGTGGGCAGTGTAAATTGAAAAAAAAATGTTCAAAATGAAGTGAGAATAAGTGTTAAGAAAAAAGTTCCTTTCGTTCATTTACAAAGTTACACTTTTTCAATTTGTATACGCCTCCCGTACAAAAGAATTCACAATTAGTAAAATGCGCCCCATACACTCATGAGGAGGCATACAAAATTTTTATAATTATATCTTAAAAAGTGTTATAAATATGAAGATAAATATGACACTGACTTAAACCACTTTTACAAGGCTCCCGAAGGGAAAAAATATGTCGAATGATCGTATTTCGGAGGTCTTACAGAAATTACGAAAGAAAATCTTTTTTTTTCATACTCTAACAATAAACGTTTACATTCCAAATAAAGTATAGTCCCCAATCATCTTTTTTTTTTTTTTTTTTTAAGTATCTCTGCGACGCTGTATGATGAAAGGCCCAAATTTGGTGCATCACCTCATTAGTGTATTGGACACATTTTACTAACTGGGAATTTTTTGTATGCGGGTCGTATATAAATTTAGAAAGTGTAAATTCTTGCAAATGAACGAGAGGAATTTTTTTCTTATCAAAGTCTTATTTCCGATGTCATATTGAACACTTTTTTTTTTTTTCAAATTACACTGCTCATTTATCTCTAGTAGATAAAGAATTAAAGCCCGTTACCACATTTGCGACGCCTTGTAGTGTAGAAGCTGGATTAAATTAAAAGCTTCAGCATTCTATAAGTGAATTAAAAGAAGAGGGAAAACATAAAAAATATAAGTACGATATGTTAAGGATATACATGATCTTGAAAGCATTCGGGAAAAAATGTGACACCATAATTTTTCTTTTATTTGGGTACCAAACTATATACGAGTTAGAAACTTTTCGACAATAAACCGCTCCAGCATGTTCCTGAAATTTTTGCAGTGCTTGCCACTTGAAGCATGAAATAACGAGAGCTCTGTTTCATTTACTCAGTTCGTAAAAGAGAGAAGAGAGGGAGATTTAAGGTGATGCGATACTACCTAAACGATTCTTTTCTTTTCACATTTTAGATTTTTTTCCTTTTTTATACAGCGTGTTATTAAGTGTTGAGCCTGCTAATAAGGTGATAATGCGGCTCTTATGCAATTGAGATTTTATATTCTCAGTGAATGCCTGTAACTACTCCTGCAAGAAATATAAGACACATGGAACATCTCGACGAGTAAAAAGAAAAAGTTTGTGCAAACGATTTAACATCATGTATATTATTTAAAAATTGAGACAGAAATGACAATTTTTGTTTACTTATATAAACACATCATAGCTTATTACATAAATAAAAACTAATTTGATGAGTAAATTAGTTTATAAAAACTAATTAACTTTTTAGGTATCGCTAAGAAAATTTTTTGAACAGTATGTCTGTTTGGTACACTTTTATAAAAAACGATTGAGTTTATCACCTTAAAATTTAGTGAGGTATCATAAAGCATACTATCCGAGAAAAGTAAGAAATAATTTTCATTTTGGCTGTAAGGAAGAAAATTAACAATATTTCACTATAGAAATTTATCCGAAAAATAAAAAATTTAAAAAATCATTACCAATTGTTTGAAATATATTTTCACTCAGATTTCTAATGTTAGGTGCTTTTATAGAAACAAGTTAATTAAACACTTTTGGAAAGATTCAGCTATTGACCTGAAACAGACAGTTAGAAAAGTGTAACAAAGTATAAAAAACACACACATTTTGAAAAAAGACAAAAAACTAAAATATACTCACAGCAGGCGCGTAGCCAATAACAATAGCCAGTAACAATATTTCACTATAGAAATTTATCCGAAAAATAAAAAATTTAAAAAATCATTACCAATTGTTTGAAATATATTTTCACTCAGATTTCTAATGTTAGGTGCTTTTATAGAAACAAGTTAATTAAACACTTTTGGAAAGCTTCAGTTATTGACCTGAAACAGACAGTTAGAAAAGTGTAACAAAGTATAAAAAACACACACATTTTGAAAAAAGACAAAAAACTAAAAATATACTCACAGCAGGCGCCAGGAAAATTTTTCGGGGGGGGGGGGGGATATGAACTTATATGTGTATAAATAGACGGAATTTCATCACTATTCCAAAAATTTCGGGGGGGGGGGATATATCCCGATATCACACCCCCTGGCTACGCCCCTGACTCACAGTACTTAAAATATGTTGCTTTAAAACATTCCAGCACGATAATTATTTTGATTTAACATTTCTGAATCAATTTTATCATTTTTTAAAGCTGATTTAGAGAGCTTTTGGAAGCCGTGTGATGTTTCTCAAATTCGGGCCTCATCAATTTTTCTCGAAGAATATTTAATATTATACCTGAGTCAGTTGACTAGTATTTTATATTTTTTGCGTGGCTGCAAGCACTATAATTGAAACCCATAACAGCATTTAAAACATCCAATTTCAAAGTAATAATTGAATGAAAAACTTTTTTGAGTTAAGCATTCCCTAAACAATGGTTGAAACTGTCGTTTGGTTACTGAGTTCTACCATGGGTGCATTTGCTCAAAAGTTATCAGACAGAGAACGAAAAACACTTTTAACATCAGGAAGTACAAGTTCTGGCAAAGAATGTTTGTGAGTACTGTTTTTAAAGCTTTTTTTGCTGTCACATCAAGTTTGCTTACATTTTTAAAAGCCCTATTTTGTGTGTTTATGTAATTTAAGCAGAGATAAATTGCATATCATCTAAGTATATAATCGTCTCGGTTTGCTCTATATGTTAGGGCGATAATTCAAAATTCGACAATTTAAGCTATTTTATGTTCCATATGCCCTTAAAAGTTTTAAAATTATTATTTTTATTATTTGTATATGAAAAAAAGCTATTGCATTTCTAATCTTATTTTCGCTCATAAATATAATTTTCAAAATTGTTGTAGCTTTAATCTTAACTCTTTATAATTTATTTGTATGATTTTGCAAAAAAATGATTGAAATTACAAAGATTTATGGCCTTTTTTCCAAGATACCTACTGAAGTCTTGGATGATCCTACTCTTAAATAAAGTAAGAATCAACCTCCATTTTACTATTAAATACACTTCGAGGTGCCCTGTAAGTTACTCTTGTTACGTTTCCAATGGTAAATGAAAGTTGATTGATTCAAACTATTGCTTATTCAAAGTCATTTGTAGATTAGACTCTTGATCTAAAAGTGGTGACAATCTATATAAATAAAACAGACTGTAAAATGTTAGTCCGTTTGCCTGTGTCTCGCGTAACTCCTAGACGAGTGATCGTGGACCAACCAAATTTTATATGAAAATTCTTCAGGAGGGGTCCCGACGTACCTCGAAGCGATTTTTTCGAAATTCGATTTATTTTAGGAGATATCGATAAAACACGTGTCACAAAGGCAAATTTTTGCTCTCGCCATTTCTCAAATGTAACCCCGCAGTGGAAAGAATGAAGATTAAGCGTATCTAGGTTGCCATATTTGGCAAGTTTATTAAATGATTCAGACCCTTGAAGTAAAAATAAGAAAATAACGATTTTTTTTTCTAGATTACTTCTAAGGTTATTTTTTATTTAAATATCCTGTGCATGTGAAGTCAAAGCAGGAATGAAATGTTTTATACTCAAAAGAAAAATAGAATTTGGAAATTTTCCGAGACTAAAGTGTGCAAATTTTTAATTTTGCGAAAAATAAAATGGTTGATATACGATTTTGAGTAGACGTGATTCTAGCGCTTGGCGCAATTTATCGCCAGTTTCTGCTACTTCGATTATGAATACACCTAAATGAGTTTTTGAAAATTTCATTCAGTTCTAATTGTGCATTTTTCTCCGCAGCTTTCCCCCATCTATTTCTAATGTATTACATCCAGAAAAAGGATATTAGAAATATCAGCTTTAATTTTCTTTAATCACATTCATGAATAATGATATGCTTTCCAACTTAATGGAATAGGGAAAGAAAATAGGGAAGACCCATGGATTATAAAACGCTTTTAATATATAGCACTTTAGTGCGTATTTAAAATCTGAAAGTGTTTCAGGTTTTCTTACTTTTTCTTTCCTTTCCGTTTTTCGATAAAGGCCAGTATATTCAGAAGCTCTTCAGAATTAATGTAGGAGGAAAATAATTTGTACCTTAGTATAGGTTTTTATCATTGAACCATCTTAATTTTGTAACCAGGGGCGGCCCGACACGGTAAGCAACGCATCTGGGCGTTGGGGGCGAAGGGGCGTCATTTCGAACTCAAAAATTAAGAAGAGCATAAAAGGGGGGCGTCTTTTTTCGTTAGCAGGGGGCGCCATTTACCCTGGGGCCGCTTCTGTTTGTAACCATCTAGGATTCTCTCCGAATAAGATTTATTAAGATCGCCGGAGGTGGCTAGTAAATAATAAAAGTGTTGTTTTGATTAGGCGATAAAGAAATATGATATGGAATATGGGAATTCGAAAACGACTATTAGATTAGGAGTAAACATTCAATTTAAACAAAATCAACATTTTATAAGACATATTATGAGACGGAGCTTCAAACTGGGACGAAATTGGGTAGCGAAGACATCGGAAATTTCTGCGTAGAACTTAAACTGGAATAGAAAAGAAGAGTCCATTCTGAACAGAAATAAAAAATCACGTTGACCTAAGATATACATAATCAATTTGAACGTATACGAATGCGATACTTAGACACTAGCGCGCTTCAAATGATTGTTTATTGCTTTCGCTTCCATTTTGTTTAACCTTAGTTCTGCATAACTAATATTCAGAATCTGCGTCTAGTGGTCATTATGTATAAGAATTCTTTCTTGCAACCTTGTGAACAAGCTATCAAGTCTACACACACCAAAATCTATGCAGGTCATGTGACTATGACCTCTAGAGTACTCATACACAATTTGCGATCAATCGAATAAGCCGCTTAGACGCTAGCACAATTTCAAGAATTTGCGCACATAGGCCGTAATGCACAAGAATTCTCTTTTTGCAGCCCTTTAAAAGAGTTACATTTCCTTTACAAACTGTTATCTATGCAGATCATATGACCATGATGTATAATATACAAACCCAATTCGCATTCAATCGTATGCACCGTTTAGATATTAGCGCACTTTCAAGAATTTCCATCTATAGACCGTAATGTACAATAATTCTATTCTGTAGCCCTGGAAAGCAATATATGTCCTGTACACATCAATACCTGCTGTGCGAGGACGGTCCATAATATATACACCAAATTTAAGCTCAATCGAATTCACCGTTTAGGAGCTATCGTGTTCACTCGCATAGAAATACATATGCACACACACATACCTTAAAAATAGCATAAATGAATTTACAATACCTCAAAATGTGTAAATGCTCAAAACGTCATAGTGGAATTTTTTCATAATTAAAATATTTTTTCCTGCATGGTAGGTATTCAGAAAATAATAAATGAATAGAATACCTCAAAACGCGTAAAAACATCAAAATATAGTCGAGTTTTTTCATAATTACAGCACTTTCCTTACATGAGACAAGCGTGTTTCGAAAATAAAAGGTACACAAGCTAATCTCCTGTGAGATCCCATGCAAATTTTGGTTCGTTTCAGACTTTTTCCAGCTATCTTCAGGTCACCTATATTCCGCGGTCTCGCGAAATCCTTCCAAGAGCCTCCCAAGACTGATATTAAGAAAAAAAGTGAAAGAGAGGCAGGAGTATTCTTGACCATCACTTTTCTAACCCTTTGAGGCGCAACCCTTTCCGAATGCTGAAAAAAGGGCAGCCGTTGACATCGCTCGACTTAACTACCAGCAAGATGGCGGAGGAAAAAGGGTCTCTAGATCTGTGGCATGCAATGAACGTTTCGATCGTCCGCCATCTTGCTGGTAGTTAAGTCGAGCGATGGCAACGGCTGCCCTTTTTTCAGCATTGGGCAATCTATCCGGCTGTTCTCGCGTTCTTCCATTTTTCAGCAGATGTCAGTGCTGTTAAAAATAATCGTGACCATTTTTTTTTCGGGAAATGACGTGCTAAAAAGTAAAGGATTCTCGTGAAGCTATGTCACCCGCAACTATTTTTATAGAAATAAAATCCATTCTTCGTGACTGGCAACAGTCAAAACGTCAGAGTTGCGTGTTCCCAGAGTGGGATCACTGCGCTTTAAAGGGTTAAGTGTGAAAAGTAAACGCTCAAAGTTAAAAAGAACGTTTTCCAAAAATTTAGGAGTATATATTGTTGCAGATTTTCTCAAAAACATATTAACTGACATAATTATGAGATACAACACAATTAATTTATATTGTAATTCGTTTTAAGTACTAAGTTTTAAACTATTCTTCCAAAGGAAAAGATAAAATTCCGAAAAATGTATTTCTCTCTCGTGCATTTTTTAAAATACTTATAAACTATAGCTTTTGCTTTTTACATTTCCGTTTCGATCTAATAAAGAAGTCATACACTGCTGAAAAAGCGTGATTTTTATCAGGAACATTCTCCATTCTCTGCCTCCTGTTAAAATTTGCGCGATATCTTTTCCCATCGAAACTTTCAAATCGAATTTATTTGCGAACTTATAACTGCTAAAACTGAAAATTGAGTTCTTATCTTGAAATTTAAAAGAACACGTAACTGTCGATATGGAATATGAGACTGTCTGTGATATGATTATTTAATTTTAGATGTTTTATTTGAGATATATCAGTGAGTAATAAAAAATATTGATCCGTTCTTTCATAATAATTATATCCTTCTTTAAAAAGTTTATTATTGTTTGTTTTTCGTTTAAAATAAACAAACACTGTATAGTATAGATGTTTTATTAGAGATATGTCAGTGAATAATAAAAAATATTGTTCAGAGTTCTTTCATATTAATTATATACTTCATTAAAAAGGTTTCAATGTTTGGTTTTCGTTTAAAATAAACAAATATTGTTATAAAACAAAAGAGGAATTTTTTAATTTATTTTAAAAGTTTGTTTATTTATTTATTTATATATTTTTCATTTTATGAACTTAAAACACTTTTAGTGCAAAATTAGAAACAAATTCTACCAACAAATGTACGTAAACACGAAATTATTATATTATATTTTATCATTTATAGTACATCTTGTACGCATATAACTATTTTTAAATACGGAAAGATTATGTATTAGGTACTAGTACCCCCATGCAACTAACATAATATATCATAAATATCTATTCAACAAAATTATGTACGATGTGATAGCATCATTATATACTTCGTCTTTAATAATTCTATACTTTGCCAAGAACTAACTTTTCATTAAGAAATATTCAATTAATTTCGTGTCATCCTCAGAAAACAAGTATTTTTCATATATTAATTAACAAAATTTTATTTATAAGAATTTTTAGATAATATTCTTGCGTGAATTAACACGAAATATAACTAAAAACTTTTGGATCTCTGCCTGCAAGTATGTATTTTAGATGAACTTTACATGTTTCAGCTGCATAAAACTATTTTTGGGTTTATGAATATTAAAACAGCTAATTTCTGGAAGTACTCGGTGTTATTATAATTTAAAGCAAGTATGAAACATTTTCTTTGAATTTGCTTTCCTTTAAAATTGACTATAGGAAGTAGTTATTCGGCACGGATGTATATAGGGGGGTAGGGGGTCTGGACATCTACCTTAGTCTACGCAACAACGCTAATTTTGGCAGCATATCCCCCATTTTATCCGCGCCTCAAACTAGTAAAAATACTTTTAAATTTCATAATTTTTTTGAAATAATTATTTTTTTTAAACTCTGCATTAATGTGTAATAAAAATATCTATATAAATAAAATTGGACTTTTGTCTGTACATTATTTATTATTCAAAAATTTTGGGATTTGTATCCATTTCAAGCACCTGGCAACCCAGTCTTGCCGTCAAAGAAAAGTTTTTTGTTCTGTCCTTGAAGCTGTTTTTGTTCGCGCATCAGTAAAAGTGACTGAAGCGAATGAAATGAAATTTGTTGACAAGTTAGGAGATCACTTAAATGTAAGTTTCGAATTATTTTTAATTTTTGAATAGATTTTGATAACTTGCAAAAATTGTTTCACACTGCGTAAAGCTTTCTTCGCACAATAACGACTAAAGAAAATGAAATAAAATTTGGTGATATGATAGGTGTTTGCTCAACTTAAACTATAAATGCCGAATTTAAAAAAAAAATTGATTACTTTTTAGATTTTGAAAAAAATATATTTTTTTTAAAAGTAACTTTTTGTTAAGGCATCACGAAATAATTACAAAATAGAATGTAATAAAATTTGGTGACATGATAAGTGGTCACTGAACTTTAACAATAGACGTCGAATTTTTAGAAAGTTTTGAATAGATTTTGAGATTTTGCGAATATTGTTTCAAAATGCGTAAATATTTGATCGTGCATTACATAAAAAAGACTAAAGCAAATAAAATGAAATTCGGTGACATGATATGCGGTCACTCAACATAACTGTAGGTGCTGGGGAAAAAATTGATTCATTTTGAGATTTTGTGAAAATTGTTCAAAATGTGTAACTATTTGTGTCGTATTACGTATTAACGACTAAAGCAAATAAAACGAAATTTGGTGACATTAGAGGTTGTCACTCAAATTAATCTACAGGCTACTTCATTTCAGCTAGTTCAGCTAGGTCAGATTTACAGTACATCAGCTTGTTTACTACAAAGAAGCTTAAGATTGTAATAGATACTTCCTACAAAATATTTGTAGTCGATCATATATTATAGTAAGAATGGACACACCCCCCCACGTCATAGCTGGACCCCTCCCATGTGAAAGCTATTGCTACTACCGTGATATACAACACTATAACTACTCGGAAAGTTAACGTACTGTTCTGTAAAGTCTACTTTCATTGTATAGGAGCGAAATGCTACAAAAAGATGAATTTCGGAGTTCAATCATATGTTCGAATCGTAAGTAGCTTAATTCAATTATAGCATCTACTCGAATGGAACAAAGTAGTGGTACTCTAGATCTAGTTGAACGATTTAATAAGCTTTGCACACTATTTACAAATTAGGACATAACTGCGAGACAAATATACTTAATCAACGAATCTAATTAGCCTAAAGCCATCAAATCGAAAGTACAAAAGCAAAAGGGTCCGGCGTTTATTCGCTTGCTTCCGATCAAAATTGAATCAAAATTGAATCTCCATTTTTTAGCTCGACTGTGCGTTTTAATTCGTAAATGCCATCTATTTTAATTCCTAACAGTGTAAGGCTAATTAGAATGGTTTTATTTTTGCTGACAGAGACTAGCCACTCTAGCCGTATAATTATAATTCACTTGTTATCATTTATTAAGGCAAAATAGCAAAAATGACGATTACTCAGTAGTTACATTTAGAGTTTAACTAAACTGTCCTACAGTATACAACAGATAGTAAACACAGTGGCCAAATGACTTTTCGCCTGCCACTTTTTATCATCTTTTTTTCCCCTTGAACTGTAATTATGGGAAATATTCACTTATATCTATCAAAAAGTAAATGTCAGAGTCTAATATTCAAATTCAGGATTGTTTCAACTTCCATGTTCTATGAGTCACAAGCTCATGAACAGCATCAGCAGCAGGGTTTGAAGATTCTCTTTTTCTATGGCCAAATTCATCAAAAAAGGGTTGCACATTTGTTTTTTAAGGCCACATTTTATGAAATTGATCTTGAACAAAGTCTAGTCTGTCAACCCAGCTTTGTTGCCTTACCGCTGTAACTTATTTCAGGTAATATTAAAATTATAAACACCTAAAAAGTTTCATTTGGCCTTAAAAGAAGCCAGTCTGGCAACCCTGATCAGCTGTGTTAACAGGCAAAACAGTAACATCTGTCTCATTATTTTATTGTATTGTGCCAAACTTTTTTAACATGTTATAGGAAAAAGGTTGCAATTTTCCCGCGTGTTATACTAATTTTCATATGAAACCGTGTTATGGGAGGAGGGTGTCTATTGTGCATTCACTTTATAATAGATAAATGTGTGTGTGTGAATATTGACCGTTATTCATGGGCGCCGGCAGCATAGGGCAAGGGGGGACAATGTCCCCCTGGATTTTTGTATGCAGTGTTTTCCCTTGCTTTTTTTGCTCTTTCGAACATGGTAACCATACGTTGAAGTAGTCTTTGTCCCCTATTGAGTAGTCTTTGTCCGCCTGGAGTAGTCTCTGCCCCCCCCCTGGGAAATATTCTGCCTGCGCCCATGCCGTTATTTACAAAATCGAAAAGTCAAAATCTCCCTAAATCAGCAGTTTAAATATGGATAGTATTTTTAAATTCTTTTAAACATGAAAATACAACAAGAGTAAATAAAATATTCCAATGCTGTCAATGACCCCCAATGTGGAGTGACCATTTCAATAAGCACGTTAAAGAATGCGCAAAACATCATACTCATTAATACCGAGGACAAGACTACGTCCAATTTGTCAACTCTTGCTGAAAAATAGCTTTTCCCATAAACATATTTTTATGTTTAGCTTTCAGACATTAGAGCAATCGGTTTAACAAAGTGAAAAGTAATTTTCTCTCTAGCAAACATTTTATTTCATTTTTATTTATTTATTTTTTATTTTTAGAAAAAGTATTCCGAGATGAAAATGATTTTTGGTTGTTTGCTTTAGTGTTTCATCAACTACTGTAAAAATAATTTTTCACCAGGATGTACTTTTTGCACAGTTTTAGTTTCACAAGTTATGACAAGGAAATATAAAAGCAAAGTATAATAACACAAAAAAAGGGGGAAGATGAAAACGACTCTTGAGTTATTTTTCGAGTTTTATTTTGTTTCTTTTTCTTGGTACTATGAAACAGCGATTTGAAACTTTTTCACTGGGTTTACTTTTATTAGTATATTTTGTTCCTACATTTTTGAACAATGTTTTTCATTTTGCAATTTGCTCATTTTTTAAATTTCATTCTCAGCATTTTTACTTTTTTGCATGCATAAGTTATGAATGCTTAATATTATACATAATTACTCAAACAAACACTATTAATCATAAAAACCCGTTTTTTAATAATCTTGTTATTACAACAAATTCAAAGAACATATTTTTTAAACTAAAAATTAAGCATTCGATTTTTGGGGGTGTAAAAGAGTTAAAATAATGATAAGTAATCATTCTAAAACTAGAGGATTGCATTATGATTTCGACCTTTTGTCGAACAAAATTCTTCCTAAATATAGTCAAAAGTAATATAGCTACCGGTAGAAGACGTTTAGAGCTCTCATGCGTCATCTAATATGTGCTTAGTCTGTTCCTCATATGAGGAAACAAGTAAAAGCACACGTTGGATATTTTACATAAACAATATCAGACTCAAAAAAATTTAGTACGTTTTTTCCGGAGCAATAATATTCACTTTCAGAAACTGTGAGCATTACGATTGCTGTAGGAAATATTTCTTTTCTGAATTTAAGTATATTCAAACTGAGGTTTCACTTCTCGGTAAATATGAAGTATGCTTTCACTGTCCTGATGTCCTTATAAAATACGCCAGTACGTGTAATAAATCTTATGTCTTAAAAAAAAACTTCAAACTTCAACCTACCACTTGTACACTGATATTAATTAAACGACAACCTATTTTGAAATAAATCGTTCAATTAGATTAGCTTTTAATTTCTTGCCCTCTTGATAAATATATTAATTCTGCTCTAAAAAGTTTAATACACAAACTGAGTGTTAGGATACCATTTAATATACTTCCATTATAAGGAAGTGAAAATTATATCATTGGAAAGAAACGTTTAATGAAATATCGAATTAGTAACAACAGCAGCAACAATAATAAAATAAAGTACAAAGTATCGTGAAATATATTTTTAGCAACTGATTTCTATGGCACATTCTTTTATCGTACTCAAATATTAGCAGTTTAATATTGTTTTTCTAAATAACTTCAATAAAATTATTGATCAACGGACGGAGTTTAGTGTTCAGTTGTTTAAATGCAATTTACATTTTTGCGTTGTCACAACGCATTTAATTAATCATTCATTAAAATGAATGCATTTATAATTCAAAGCATTACAGGAATCTAAAATTTTCTGACTCAGAAAAGTTTTAATATGATTTATAATGTTTCATTTTGAAAGTGATGTACTTTGTAGGAATTGTTGTTGTTGTTAAAATTTAAACGGTCATTTAAAAAAAAATTGCATAAGCATGGTTTTTTGGTGTACAGCCAAATACAGTTTTTTTTAATTCACTTACAAATCATAGTTAATAAAATAAAAACATTACACCTTTAAAAACATAAACAAATCACTATAATAAATTCCCCCCCCCCCCAAAAAAAAACTGAAAATCTATTAGATTAACTACTCACTATAGTAGTGTCGTACTTTCAACTCGCTTTCAATATCTTAGAAAGCGTATCGTAATCCATGAGTCGGTCCAATTTACGTTTCGTGTTTGACTTCCTTGTTTCATTTTCTCGAGAAGTGCATCATAATGCTTGCGGCGGCCGCCGCATTTCTTTTTCGCGCTTCATTGTATTGGGTCTAGTAATAAGTTTCAAAGGGCATGTCAAAGAAATGAATATGCAATTTAGAACTTATAATAAAACCTTTATTCGACAAAGTAATCTCCATTATTTTCCAGCACCTTCCACTATCAGTCAGGTAGAAGGCGGCGTAGAAGGATTCATCTTTTGATGAGATAAAATCATCAACAGATTTTCGTACTTCGTCCACTGGGGAGAAGTCTACAGAAGACAAAGCATTCTTCATCGCCCGAAATCGATGATAGTCCAGGGTTTTCCTTACAGAAAAAAACTGGGTGAGAATTTCTCACCCTTTCCCCCAAACTGAGTGAGATTTTTATAAAATGGTTGAGAATTTTTGCTAATAGATATGGCTTGGGTAAATATCCAGTTGGTAAGGTATTTATAAATGGGTATTTATTCCTCTGTAAATATCCAAAATCAAGGTATTTTATGATTATTAGTTACTTTACTTTGTAACTGGACCTCCAAATCTAAATCAAGCACAGGTACACACAATAAAAATAACCCATTTTAAGATCCCCCCAGAATCAGAATGTTCCCAGGAACCCCCAGACCCTTTCTTTTTTTTTCCTTCATAGACTTTAGTTCTTGAGAATCCACTTTAGCACTCAGTGACTTTATTATTTTTTTTTTCTTTGAGAAACCGATTTGTAGGGTGTGCGAATTTCTCGCAGTAATAATTTTTTAATGCGAGAAAAAAAAAAGCGAGATTCTCGCGTTCTCCCGCTCTAGTGAAAACACTGTAGTCCGAAGGAGCTATGTCAGGGCTATACTCCGGATGTTCTAAAACTTTCCAGCTCAAACTTTACTAGCGTGTACTTGACTGGTTTTTGCAACATGAGGCCTTGCATTGTCATGGAAAAAACTGGCGGGCTGTAAATCTTTGCCAGTAAATGGAAATTTAAGTTCGATTTCCTGCTTCAGTCGCAGAAATTGATTTTTATAGCGCTCGGCATCTACACTTTCACCGCGCTAGTTTGTAGTACAGTCTACCCTTCATATCCTACCCGACAATGCAAGGCCTAAAGTTGTAAAACCAGTCAAGGACACCTTAGTAAAATTTGGGAAGTTTTGGAAACCCGGCTTATAGCCCTGACATAGCCCTTTCGGACTATCATCTATTTGAGTCGATGAACAATGCCTTGTCTTCTGTACACTTCCCAACAGTGGACGAAGTATGAAAATCCATTGATGACTTCATCGCATCAAAAGATGAATCCCTCTACGCTGATGGCATCCGTGCACTGCCTGATCGATGGTGGAATGTGTTGGAAAATAATGCAGATCATATTGACGAATAAAGGTATGAATGACTACATCATTTTATCTCTCACACCCTTTATTGAAAATTGTCCACTCTCTTAAAAATTTAGAGTGACATTGTCACTCTTACAAAAAGTCACCGGCAAATGATCCCAGATAGAGTGAGAT
Source organism: Cheiracanthium punctorium (assembly GCA_038373885.1). NCBI lineage: Eukaryota > Metazoa > Arthropoda > Arachnida > Araneae > Cheiracanthiidae > Cheiracanthium > Cheiracanthium punctorium. The sequence continues at coordinate 230,110 of JAWZYV010012699.1, read as the reverse complement.
AAGAGTGAGAAAACTGCATTATGACTCTTCATCGATAGGATTCTGTCGATGACACCCTAACTGCAAGAGTGAGACAATGTCACTCTTAGAGTAAGGGTGAAGGCGCTATCTGCTCACTCTAGCGAGAGAGTCACCACATTTCCCATGATGCGTTCACTTCAGCAGGAGTGAGTGCGTTGCTTCCACACCCAAACGACGCCATGTTGGATGCCTGCAGTCGTTACACCTTGCAAACATAATGGAATACTTTTAGCTAACACAAGTAAGTGAAACCTTATAACTTTTCTCTTATCGTAAATTCTATTGTAATTTTGAAAAATCACAACATTTAAGTCAGTTTAATTCAGTTTCGCTTTCAGTTCTACTCGGTTCTTTGAAAAGTCACTGCTATGAGTAGGGTTAACATTTTGCTTTACTATATGTACATTTTGTGTTTAGGTCAGGTCAAATAAGCATTTTTCTTTTCATTATAGACCCCCAAGAAAATAATTTTTGTATCCTCTACTACATTTGATCGTAGTGTTTTATTTATATTTCTGTATCTGAAATCTTTCATTCGTTATTTGCTTCTGAATATAATATTTCAGCATGTTTTGATACGTGTATATGCAGATCGGTAACGTACCTGCAGAACGCGCCTGTTGCAAATAGTATAAGCAAAACTTTAAATGAAAAGCAGGAAATAATGATCAATTATAATATATACGCGATTATCGAACGAAATAAATAAATACAAATAATTATGTGGTTCACTAAATAGATTTTTTATTTAGTGATCATAAGTTTGCATCAGCTGGCGCTTGTACGTGGAGACGATTTCATCACAAAACTTCTTTAATACATTTGTTCATAGCCGTATCAGAAAAAATTCCACAGGCGTTGTAATATATAGTATAGCAACCGCACATCTACTCCTTCGCTTTAATTCTCCTAGAGCATAGTCAAGTGGTTTATTTATTACCGAGCCCCTTGAACGGCCCCACACATAAACATACTATGCCTCCGAGAACATGCAGTTACACTGAATTTATCAGGCATTCTGTAAGTAAGAGCTAGTTTTCATTGCAGAGAGCCAAGATTAGTGCGCGCTAATGTTCATAAGACGGATATACGAGATTTTCAGCCGTGTTTGGAAGTAATTCAATCGTTACAGTAGGTTTAATTTTACAGTAAAAAAAAGGTAAGTGTCGTAATATTATATTTAATAACCTGTCACCAATGCTTGATCATAGTTTATCGTTATTTATTTTTAAAGTAGCCCTTTGTACAGAAAGTTAAGCATTGAAAGTAACAAGAACCAAAATTCTTTTCGAGAAATTGTTTTCATCACTAGAATTGGTTTGTTTAAATATTATCGGATAAAAATGTTGTTAATTGGTCAAGGATATTCATTTAATAAAACTAGTTAGTTAAATACTAGCGAGAATATATGCTAAGGACTGGGCTTTATTTCTAACTAAAGTACAGAAGCTCTAACTTTTTTTTAATGTTAATAACAATATATTAATTGCCTTAGTTTATTGTGAAATAAGGTAAATTTGTGCTTATACTATTACAATTGCTAATAGTAGTGTAGTAGAATTAGTATCAATTGAAACAAGAATGAAAGTTTTAAAACTTTTTCTTTGATGAAAAGTTTACTGAGCTAAATACAGAAGTTGAGCTGTTGTAAGTTTCCGTGTAAATTAAACCCTGGTTAAGAACATAGTAACTGCTTGAATGTTGTGGCCCAGTGAGTGAGTGGAAAGAAGCATATTAAAACAAATAAGAGAAAAAAATGCTTCTTAACAGAGATAGAGCCAAAGTATACTTTAAAAATAATTTATGATACAAGTCAAAAAATAAATATAAATTGTGCAAAGAAACTTTAAAATTCTTTATTCTTATTCACCTATTAAAAATAAGTGCCCAACATTAAGTTTACAAATTATTCTAAATATTGAAAAGTTTAGTAAAATGTTGTTAGTATTCTTTACATACATTTGTAAAATCAAATTTTTGCTTTCAAAAGCACCAGCCTTGTAATAAATAATAATTTCAGTGGCAGATACAGGAGTATTTTTAGGAGGGGAAAAGAAAGCTTCTTTTGTAAAATAAAATTCACAATAAAGCAAATGCCATTCTTAAGGGATTATTCGAAATTTTTATGTCAATTGTACCAGGTGACTAAAAATGACTGTAATAATGTTGTAATAATGTCTCTTACACTATGAGTAATTGAAATAGAAAAATTTGACAAATTTACAGTAGCTTCCAGATATGCCAATTTTTTTTACTAGGCACAGTAAACATATGAAATACAAAATTTAATTTTCATATGGTCCCCCTTTTCGTATAACATATTTGGAAAAACATTGTTCTGTGTCTAAGGAGGTAAATAAAAGAATTCTATGTCTCTGAGTGAAGCTTTTATCAAGATATCACAAGGTATACATCTTAGTATTTGTCACAAATTGCTAAGGAGATGTCTCAAAAGTGAGCAAAAAAAATACTTCTCAACTGACACTTAATTTATGTTAGTGGCCATTCGACAGCTAAATGTGACTTTTTGGAAATCGTATTTTAGCTGGAACTTTACTATAATGCATATTTTACGGTTTCTATTAAAATTAACCTGCATCATTTTCTCTTTCTCTAATTACATTTTTAAATTCCTTCTCTAGAAGCAGGGGCGTAGCCAGAAATTTTTCATGGGGGGGTTACGACTACTACAACTCATATATATGTATACATGTGCGTGATAATGTAGTAAAGAATATACATTTTGTATGGCAAAAATTTCTCATGGGGGGGGGGTTATGACCCCCATAACCCCCCCCCCCCTTGGCTAGCCCCTGTCTAGAAGCATGATATAATGGGTGAAAGAACCCTTAAAAGGTAAATTATTGATAATTTCATAATGTATTTTGTATTAATGTAATGAGAGTTTTGAGCATATTCAGAATTGTTTTTGTTAGAGTTTATCTTAGGACTATAATACAGTGTCAATTTTGTCACTGTCAATCATCTAAAGGTTATCAGCTTTATCAGCAGAGTTCAAAAATTCTAAAATATCATTTTCTTGAAGAATTTAATTTTACTGTGTGATTATACTGTGGTTTTCTGAACTTGCAGGTGGCAAGCTACATTTCATTATTGACATTGCAGACAGCATACATTTTGGTTCTCCAGAGTCGTCTACTAAATCAATATTGGTAAATAAAATTCTCATATTATTATAATTTATTTTTTACCTGGATGTAAATTCAAAATAATCTTTTTTTCTATTGAATTTTTAAATTAACATATGAAGTATATCCACAATATTATGTATATATTGGAAATATTTCTACGTGCGTGTAATAAGTGCGTGAGGAATATACATTTTGTTTAGCAAAAAATTCCTCATTGGTGAGGGGTTACCCCCCCTAAACCCCCCCCCCAATTGGCTACGACACTGATTCCACAATATTGGGTTTATATTGCAAATATTCCTCATATTATACATGCCAATATTTTTAATGTGCCAGCATCTAAATATCATATTAATACTGATGAATTACCACTGTTTATTAATATATACATTATTTTTTCCTTTAAAATCTGAAAAATTATTTTAGGTTCATTTATATGCAAATTTATGAAAAACATACTTATACAAATACAAATTTATGAAAAACAATCAAATATTACTGAAAAATTTAATGCAATATAATAGGGCGTTGATTCTCACTGGGACAGGGAGGCATATGCCCCAGGCCCCAGATTTTAAGAGTCCTTAAATTTTAGCAGAATGTGAATTTAGTTCATTAAATTTTTCAACATAGGAAACGCGTGTTTCTTTTTTTTCCCCAAAAAGTTTGATGTCTCAGTGCTAAAATAGATCCCAAATAAATGGATGTGCCGAATTTAATGTGGTTTGTTTTATTTTAAAGATGCTTTAATCAAAACAATTGCCAGTGACAGTAAAGAGCCCCTCCCCCCAAATTCAGATTTATAACTTCTGACCTGGATCCCAGTCTGTCATAACTGGTGCCTGGATATGAGGGGTGGGGTGGGGGCTGAAATTGTGCTGCCCCCTCCTTCCCCTTGATCTACCAGCAAATCATTTGCTTTTGCAATGATGCTTGAATGTAAATTTCAACTGAAGGCTCTTATATATATATATATATATAACTTGATTGCTTCAGAAAACTAAACTTTTAGAATACCTTTTATTTACTAAATGCTCATATTCTTTAAATATAGGAGACTTAATAACAGCGATGCACTGTGTGATTTTTTAACAACCTTTGATGAAGAAGAATGCTACTTTGGATGATCTAAGGTGTAAGTATTTATTTATTTACTATTTTAGGTTATTTTTTAAATTCAGGAGTTAGTTTTATAATGTCATTTGTTATGCATGTTCAGTATGCAATATGCATGTGTGTGTGTTAATTTTATGTAATTCTTTTGGATTTTAAGCATTACAATCCCATTTTAGAAGAATGTAAACCTAAAGCATTGAGTCAGATGGGTAGCATTTCTCACAAGATTATTTTGTTAAGTCTAGTGAGCAATAACAAAATGTTTCTATCAAGGTGCTTTATACAAGAAATAATGCAACTTTTGAATAAGATTTAAAAGAATTCAGTTGAAATTCAGAATTTCTCTTGACTAGCAGTACTCATGCACTTTCACAAATGGTTAGTTTACAAGAATTGTGAAATATTAAGAGAAAAATGCGTAACATACTGTATTTCCCCAAATAGAGGTAGTATTAGCTATCAGATGCTATTTCCACAATTTTAAATTTCCCCTTAAAAGTTGCATAAAGCCTGCAGTTTTGTTGTTCTATAAAAGTGCATCGTGCAATCCACGATAAAGCTTTCTGCATTATATAGAGTTTTTGACATATCTAGCTTGTCTTTAAAGCTTGTAGAGCCAAGTGATGAATCAAATATTTTGCAAGAAAAAATGATTAATTTTGGCTTTTCATAAAGTTATCTTTTTATTTTCTAGTACTCTGAACTGGTCCTGGGAGAAATCTTTTGAATTTTGTTGTCACTGGCATTCTGTTAAAGAGAAGAAGATTATAGGTTTATATAATTGGTAATCACACACATATATATGTGTTTTATTTATTTATTTATTCAATATTCTTGAATACTATTTCAGAGTGTGCATGCTTTTGATCTCTATGTACTGATTTTTTCAAAGCCTGTATCCCATTATTTTGAATAACTTTTTTTGAGATGTTCACTTCTTTTTTTAAATTATTTTTTCTTATTTTCCAAATTGTCATGCATTAGTTATTATTTTTTTAGTTGTTTACTAAAGTTATGTTATTTTGGGGAAGTTAGTGACTATGTATTAATTTTTAAATATTTTGATTAAATTGAGAAAGTTACAGGGGCTATTCTTAAAAGAAAACAATGTATATATTTTGGTAAAGTTTCATCAATTAGTAAATCAATGAATATATATGACTTGTTTTATTCCATATTTGGCATCAAGTTAATAAATTACTGGCAAAATCAAGTCATATTTGTAATATTTTATCAAGTAACAATGAAATAAAGTATAAAAATCTATATTTAGTGCCTTCAAAAAAAATTTTTTTTTACTCGTTCACCCTCTCTATCTCGTAAAAAGAATGTTGTAAATAAAACCTAAAAACTCCTGTAGCTTTGATTTTTTTTTTTCGCTGTTCAAAGTTGTTGTTCAAAAAGTAAACTGTAAAATGCTACTTTCAGAGATGAGATTTTTCATACCTTTTCAAATGTTTAAAATGAACTGAGTTTTTTCAATTTTTCAAAAATTTTCTGATTTTTCATTAAGTTGTATATAAGTAAGATTGATTTAGTATCAGTAATAATTAAAGTATTTATTGAACTTGAAATTCATAAGTATTATTGTTGAAAAGTTGTTTGGACATTCTTTCAGACTTTTTCCTTTTCTTGTTAATCTCATATTCTCATATCTGTACTTTGGTATATACCAAATCAAAAACTGGGACACCAGTTTAGACACCATATCACATGTGTCACCCTTTGTGCTAAAATGAGATGAAATATACTATTTTTTTTCAATTTTACTAATACAATATGTAAATGTAAACTTTACTCGCTTAGTAAATTAAGGTAAATTGAGATTCTTTAACCCTGCAGTATTCACAAAGTGTAATAACCGTGTCCATGTGCATATGTTGTCATATGTATATTTGAATATTACTCAAAAATATCTTTAGTCTAGTTTTTAACTGACTTCAAAAATATCTAGGTTATCAATTGGGTTCAGTACTCAGACATGTAGCAAGGATTTTCAGCTCCCGAGAACAAATTTTCACCCCTTCCTGTTTACCAAAATGCACTGAAAAAAGTTGTATATACAAATTGGTGTCTTTTGGCTACTGTGCCCCTCCTTGTCCCCCTCTAGCTACACCTCTGTCAGTACCGAATCCTTGTAAATTACCGGATTAGAAATTAAAAGTATTTTCAAACTTCCGTTTAGTTATTTCTTTCATTTGTTCTTCCACATATAGATGTGATCTTTGCTAAGAAAAATAATGTTGTCATTTGATGTTATTTTACTTCCTGTTAATGAAAAGTTTTTATTGTAAAGTTGTCACTTTATTTTATTTTTTACTCTCTTCTTATTTACATGAAATAGTATAGTACAAGTCCTGAATATTTTCTATTTTTTAATGGATTGTAATAATTTGTAAATTTAATTTACCCATATTAAGTAATGTGTTAGTAAAGTAGTTCGTGTGAGTTATATTTATTTTGTCATTATTAGTTTGATGTTAGTTATTAAGAAAAGCTATATAGTGTGTTCCTTTCTTTTAATAAAGTATTTCGTACTCTCAATCACTTTGCATATCAGTGTATTCTAATATTAATAGGACATAGAGGACAGATTATTTTATAAAAAATTACAAGCATTTCATGTCTGTAAAATTAAAGATTTCTTTTCTTTTTCCATGTAAAGAAATAGTAAATACTTTTTTTTTTGTTGTTTTTGTATTTTGAGAGCTGCAATATTAGGTTTTATTGCAGATTCCATGTAGCTTTTGTGTTCAGAGACAAAATTAGAATGCAAAAGGTGGCTTAAATTCTACATCTTTATTTTATTAATTTATTCATTTTTTGCATAATTTGCACAATTTTAACAGTAAGAACCCCTTTCCCTTCCTTCTCTTACTCAGAAGGTTACAGTATATGTAAATGTTACTTGAGAGTATTTATTATTACCATACATATAAACTTTTTTGATATGCTTTTGTGCTGTTCCAAAATTGTATTTAACCTGCTCCTAAAGGTGTTCTAAAATGTATGTAGATTTGCACACTTTTTATAATAATATTATCCTCTAATTTTAGTGAAATAATAACCAAAATGTTTTGTGACCTTATTAGTGTGGCCTGGGTCAAATGAATAGTTTTGTTGACTTACTCCTCTGTAAATCCATCCCCTAGTTGAATGTGTTAGGTTGTGCTTTACTTGGAGTTTTAAATTTGACTTTAAGCCATGTACTATACTGTTCGAATTAATTGGGACAAACATGTTTTTCTTGTTTGAGTTGGTATGTGATTACCAGTAATGACCCGAACCGCTTCAAATCAATTATATCTGCCTAGAGGTAGTGTGTTGGATCGATCTTGACTATAATTTAGTAATTTGACTGGTTTCAATGGATCAGCAGTTTAGTTGTGAGCCTTCCTGTGTGGCAACTGGTGGTTATAATTTTGAGTTCCTTGTAACACGAGTTTCTTTTGCATTCAAGATGAATATTACTCTAGGACGTGTTCTAAAATAATCGCTCTTAATGAACACACTTTTATGACTGTGAGAGATATAGCTACTTCAGTTAGTGTGGGAAAATAAAGTGTTTCAAGAATTTTAAGAAAATTTCAAGATTCCGGATCATCATCTCCAAAAAGAAAAGGAAAATGTGGGTGCTAACAGAAAACTACTCCAAGAACTGATAAAATTCTAATAAGTAATAGCAACATAAATCCTACAAAGACAAGCACAGGTCTTCGAAGGGATTTATTGGATTATGGTGTTGAAGTGAGTACCTCAACTGTACAGAAAAGGCTTCTGGAAATTGGCTGTAAAGCAACAAGACCGAGGAAAAATCAAGTTCTAACTCAGAAAATGTTGAAAAAACGTTTAGCATGGGCCAAAAAATACCGATCATAAACTGTTAACCACTGAAAGAAGATGATTTTTAGTGATAAAACACATTTATTTGTGCAAGGATACCAATCAAGTGTAGTTAGACAAAGCGAAGGTGAAACTCTGTGACCAGATCATATCCAACAGAATGTGAAACACCCATCTAAACAGATGCTTTGAGGTTTTTTCACAACAAATGGCACTACAAGCTTAGTTCCTCTTAAAGTCATGATAAATTCTGTCAAATATATAGAAATATTATGGAGTAGGATTGTTCCATTCATGGTAACATTTGACGGAACATCTCAACATGACTTGGCCCTTTGTCCCAATTCCAAATTTTTCGGAATTCCAGACCTTTATATCCTAAAATAAAATAAAAATGTTTGATTTTCCTGGTAATTCACCAGGCTTAGATCCCATTAAGAAATTAATGACATATTCTCAATAATCGTTTAGCTAAGATGAATTGCATGACAACAAAATAAATGATAAAAAGTGCTATACAAGTGTGGTTTCACGATTATTAAGTCAAGAACATAAGCTTTAAACTTGTGGAGTCCATGCCAAGACATGTTGAAGAGGACATACTTCGTACTAATATAGAGATTTATCAGTCTACTGAAGGTATGTAATGATTAAAAGTAAAAGTTTTAGAAAAAGGCATTTTTTTCCCGTTTGTCCCAATTAATTCGAACAGTATAGTACACACAAAACTGATTTAACTAATTTTATTTTTTATGTATTTAGCATAATTCTAGTATATGCTCTAGTATATTCTAGGTGCCAACTTTTCCTGATTTTGAACCTTTCTTCAGCCTTATTCACAAATTATGGAAAAAATAAACTTTTTTATTTTTCATTTTTAAGGATAGATTAGCAATTATGTTTTAACTTTTCTAATTCTGTAATTACTTGTTGAAGTCATAATTTTTATCTTCCAGATGCTGTTAGAAGAAATCCTGAATATGAAATAATATTGAAACACTGATTTAGACCTCAGACATTGTGAATTATTAATATTTGATTGTGTGTTCACTGCCATTGCTTTTATAACTTATTCAAACCTGTATGAAATGGGTCTCAATAAAACATATCTTCCACTTTTTTCAATTCACAGGCTATTTTTTTACTTTTGCAGTTCTGTAATCGTCTCAATTTTTTTTTAAGTTAGGTTATTCATATTAAATTGAAATTATCTAGTCTGACGACTGCTCTGGACTTGGAAGTTCCATTAACAAAGTTTTTATTTAAAAATTTGTTCATATTTTTATTAACCTGAAAATTCAGGGGGAAGGGGGGGGGATGTGTTCTTTTTTTTTTCTGCCCTCGGTTTGATTGAATTTTTTTCTAACATATTGAATTTTTCTGGTTTTACCTTAATCTATTGTTCTAAATCTATATTCAATAGTATAATAATTCTTGCATAAAATCTATATTAAAACATTTTTTTTTTTCAATTTGAAGTTTGGAAAAGTTTAAGTAATTTGTAGCTATTTTGCTGTAAAAGTGAAATTTAAAATCACACTTAAAAATAAATAAAGAAATGAATATGTATATATATTATAAAAATAAGAAACATCTTCTTATGAGATATGTATAAATTATGTTCAGAACCAGAATTTCTGTTTCTTTAAGAGGTGCAGAAAAATACAAAATTTCTTAGTTTCTGTGAGTCCCACCCCCTCGTCCAGACATTATCTATGGAGGTTATTATGGTTCACCCTCATGCTCTAAACTTCAATTATTTCTTTGTGTTATGGCAAGTCTACAAGAGGGGTGTCTGCTTGGGGTTGGGTAACTTTTAAGGGATTCTAACCCATATTCTTGCTCATACCTCTAAACTGTGAATTATGATTTTGGAACAAGACAAAAATGCTGGGGGATTTCAACTAAATGGGCAATGTTAGGGATTTATAAAATAATTTGTTTTGATTTATATTACTTATGTACTGCACCAATGTATTGGGATAGAAAAGAGTACTTTTTATGAAGAAGTGGCCAAAACAAAAATATTTCTTTACCCCTTTTCATGAAAAAAAAAGAATCAATAAAAAGTTGTTTCCATTTTAAAAATACTCTATTCCTTTTTTTGAGGGGGGGGGGATAAAAAATAAGTATTCTCTTAAATTTCCAAACTTGATATATACATTAACAGAGGTTATCAGCAGATACATTTATATTTTTATTTTAGCCAACAATTAGTTTAATATTTTTTGGTTTTCAATTAAAAGATAGTTATTACTATTTTAACTCTCATATTTGTATGTATAAATGACTGAAATTTACTTTCAAATAATTTCTTTTTGATAACAATTCAATCTTGTCTATTTCTTATTTATTTTAAAAAAACACTTGTTAATTGTAATAAAGTTGAAAAGAAAGTTTTATTAAATTATGCTTAAAATAAAAGCTATTTAAAAATCAAAATTATTAGTATTCTTTTGATTTTATATAAATATTTTATCATAAAGGATTTTTATTGTTTTATTAATATTGTGTGTAAGTGAAAATTGTTCTAAACTGTACTATATAGGTAAAAAATAAGCTGTCAGGGATTACTTTTTATTTCAGCGGGAGAAAAAGAAACATTGAACATATCAAATATTTGTGCACACTGTTGAGTAATGTTGATCATCTCGATATTCTGTATGTGAAGAAACGTCCGAAACTCTTATTTCCATTCTTGTTTGCTTACAGATTAACTCAAATGAAGTTATAGTACTGCAGATAAAGAAAGTTCTTATAAATCTCTTTGCTGATGGATTTTACATAGCTCAATGGCTATACAGATCACCCCCATGCATTTTGAAACTTTCACTTCAATACCTGATAAGTTTTGGCTGAGCAAACGAAACATAAACTGTAAACGAATTCTGCACCTAAATAGATCTATAAAAAAAACAGAGGTAAAACAGAGGTTTAATTTTGTAGCCATGTGGAATTCTTGCGGGTACCTTTTAGTGATGCCATCATCTGATTATTAAAATGAACCTCTGTACTCCTTCTTAATCTGTTTAGTTTCAGAATAGGATGGTCGTTTAAATACTACATGCTTTTTGTGAACAGTCCACATTTCACAGGAACTAAAGCAAGAATTAAAAAATGCATGTAGTTAGATATTACTTGTATCATTGATCTATGTAAAATTTATTTTCCAGCTGCTTTGAATCATTCTGAGCATGATAATAATCCAAAATAGCCAAGAAATGGATATCTAAGAAGTTCTGGATATGAAATAGGGATCAATTTCTGATTACTGGGATATTTTGTATATGAAACAGATATCCATTTTTGGGACATTTGGGATCTTCTGGAAGTTTAATTATTGTAACTGTGCAACATATATACAGATCTCTTATAGAAATGGATATTATAGATTTTATTTACTCATTAGAGAGATCACACCTCAAATCTCTAATAGAGGGATCTATTTTATGTTATCTGGAGGATCATGGACTTCTAATAGATGTACCCAATATCCAGCTCTAATGTATTAAATTAAAGATTGCCTGTGGACAAACTTGTGCTGTGTGGGGAAATGTGGCAAAAAGATTTATTTGTACTATACGAAGAATATTTTCAAGACACGTGATATTGCAAGATACGTTTTAAATATATTTAAATTCAATAGCAATAAAGTTTTATAATTTGACTATATAATGCTTAAATATCAACTTTCTACTTTTTACCAATATTAATTTTTATTTCCAGTGTAACACTGAGTTACCAAAAAAATAACCAAAAAAATTAAAAATGGTATAAAATTATGTTAATTAAAAAAGGTTAAAATTATTTTAAGTAACTACTTATCAATATTGGATATATTTTGAATGTATATCCAACACTATAAATGCATTTTAAATATATCTGGGCCACACGCTAAGATTAACTTTATACGAATATTGATTTTTGTTTCCAATTTTTTAAACAATATTGAGTTAATATTTAAAAATTTATCAGTTGTAAGACTACAACAAAAATATTTCCAATATAAACCCAATATTTAGTTTTTTTTTTTTTTTTGTATGTTAAATTCAGCAGAAAAAAAATATTAACATTATTTTGAGAATTTATGAGACCTAAATTATAATTTTTACCAATAATGGAATTTTATTTACCAATATTGGAAATGGGGTTTATTCTCAAATCGTTCACTTACTACTTGCCAGTATTGGTTTTTGATATCATTGTTTTCACAATATTGAGTTAATATTTAAAAGTTTATTGGTAACGAGACTACTTCAGAAATATTCCCAATATATAATTAATATTTGAATACACTTCATATGTTAATTTGAATTTTACAAATAATGATAATAATATTTTGAGCATATATCAGGGCCAAACACTAATTTTTACCAATATAGGAAATAGTTTTTATTCTCATATAATGTAAATTTAAGTATTCACATATAATGTAAATTTTGTTATTTAAAAGTAATTACTTAATAATATTGGAAATATTTCTAATATACACATATTGATACATTTGAAATGTTTTAAGATTCAATAGTATTAAGATTGGTAAAATTTGCTTAGAAACGGGCAAAATATTAAATTTCTAATATTGGATTTTATTTTCAATTAATTCACAAGATCGGGTAAATGTTGATGCTGTACAAAAAATAACTTTTAATATGTGACATATTTAAACAACAATAATAATAATCCATACTGTTATCAGATACATTCTTATATATAGATAGATATATAAAATAAATTATTTTAATTTCCCTAAAATAGTTAATAGCCAGAAGCAAGGCATATTCAAGGAATAAATCCAGGGCCGTACCCAGAAAAAAAAAAATTGGCGAGGGTCCAAACGGTAGAAAAGGCAGAATTTTTCACAAAATGAGGTCATTATTAATATTTTATTAACAAAAATCGATTTTTTTGAGGGGGGAGGGGTCCGGGCCCCCTGGATACGGCCTTGAATAATCACCCTATAAAAAGTGACGGTCACTCTTAAAAATAGTCAAAGCTCACTCTTGATTAGAGCAGTCCACTCTTTAAGGGATGGCGTGCTGTCACCCTTTCCTAGAGTGAGGCACTCTTTCCCGGAGTGCGCTTTTGAATTCTCACTCCTAGTCCAGAGTCAGAAATGTCACTCTTCGGAATAGTGATTTCTCACTCTATGGAGGTTGGCTGATTTTTGTCACGAAGGTAGGGTGATATATCACTCCTCAGCACTGGTTTTTCACTCTTGATTATTAAGAGAGCAAAAATGTGTCCCGAAAAAGCGACATAAAAATGCGACATAATTTTACATATATTTAAATATGCATCAGATGTATATTTTTACATTTATTTAAATACTATTAGTTAACAATAGCTTTAATCTGTTATTGCAATATTTCTTAAGCTGTAGAATATGCATCCCATGTCTTTTTCTATAAATAGGATATAATCATAAAAATTTAAACATAGGGTTACCAGGCGAAATTACACGAAAGATGAGAGATAAAATGACATAGTCAATTAATATCGTTTTAGTATGGCAATAATGAAACTAAAATATCAGGGAGGTTCAGTGTGGTCTCCCCCTGACGAGACTCAAACAGTCGAGTTTTTATTTCAAGTTCTAAATTACCAATTCATCTTTTTGACACGCGCTTTAAAACTTATAATTAGAACCAATAACTCATGCAAGGGCTGTATTACCCTTTCTGTTAAATTTAAAAAGTGATTCAGGCAGCAAATCCTAGCGTGAGATTAAAAGTACCCAAGTTAATATAAACTTGAAAAACGATTCAGTTCGAAATCCCAACGTGAAAACAATAGCATTCAAGTGCAAAAAGCGTTGCCTGTTGTCCACTTCTTTGATTCTTGGAAAGTTGTGAATTAAATGGTTTTCGAAATGTCATTCGTTTTACGTACATTTTTTTAAAAATAAAACCGTTTTCTAAAACTTTTGCGTAAACAATAACTCGTCAAATAAACAAGACTTAACTATTTCCAGTTCACGGCATTCTAACTAGAATTAGTTAATATTGGGCAATGCTAATTACGCATTTAAAAGAAAAAAAAACATGAACGTTTCTTTTTTTTATAAATTTAAACAGAATACTCGAGAATTTGAGAAAAAAAACTATGCCATAACATAGAATGTTACTCATTACATTTGTCTGTTGCTGCATCACCGAGCAGTGCTTATTTCATGCTCAAAGATTTCTGTAGCAAAGAAATTGATAAACACGGATTCTGTTCTCTCGTTCTTTTTGGATCTGCTGTTTATGCGTCATTTGTTCGAATGGCCTTGCTAGAAAAAGAAAAAAAATAAAACTATTAAACGTGTGAAAAGAAGTAACTTCTAACAATACGCAAAATCGCGTTCTTATTTTCAAATGAATAATTTTATTTCTGAAATTTAAAACAATTCGAGAGTAGGAAGAATAAAGCGAAAATTTTCAATGTCTTGTAAATGTACCTTTTTCTTGTAATAAGATATAATGAAGGAAAACAGTGAGGAATAATAAAAGCAAAAATGTCTTGTGTGTAGAAAACGTATTATTTACAATGCATCGTTTAAAAAAAAGGGAAGAAAAATAAAAGAAACATTTTTAACTTTATACAGGAAAAGAATCTGAAAAAGGGACCAAAACTTTATAGGGAGATAGAACACACCTACACGATCAAATTTCGTCATAGAAAGTATGGTTGGAATGCAAAAGGCGAGCCGCTAGGTGGCGTTGAACATAGAAACTTGAATGCCGAAATGTGGCGTTATAAATGGTATGAAAGGGTCGGTCCTCGCAACCAGGTCTCCAGGATCGCCGTTGTTGCTAGCGATATGCGGTAAGTGCCTGCTATCTTCGCAAATGTGCGTCTAATCCCTAACCCATGAGTGTGAAGCCTGCATTACAGCTGGCAGACGCTCTTGTGAGCAATTTCTTTGAGCATGTACGACAATTCCATTCCTGTTAATGCAATGTTTTCCGAAGTGACTCTTTTTAATCTTGTGGTAATTCCTTAAATGTGCCAGTAGAAAACTACCGTTTAACTTCTCACTTATTGCGTTCCGACCAACTTTTTGCAGCATTCACAAGACCCCCTAGCGGATTCCAGTTTGCGTTCCGCCCATACATTCTGTACCCTTGTAGATGCGTTCTGTTACCCCATAAAGTTTTTGCCACTTTTTCAGACTCACAATGCATGTCCCAGCAGCTCTGATTTTGGATATACAGTGCGTCCCACCTAAATAAAACCACCGTGATTGTGTGCCGTAACTACATGCAAAACAGGCGAATAAGAACGAAACAAATATATTAAGAAGTTAACAGAAAACTGGTGTTAAAAGATGGTATAAATAAAACTTTGTAAGTTAACACACATAACAAGGAACTTATCTTAATAAGAACAATCGCTTCGGCTGAAAAATATCTTCGGTCTTCCTCAGCTGTCAGCAAAGTCTGTAAGACTTCGCTGACAGCTGATCTGTTTTCTTGTTAGGATTGAGCTCAAAGTTGCTATAGATAATGTAGACTACCGTCGCTAGACTGGTATTGATTTTGTCTGTATTTGGCGTGTAGATCTTTTTACAGGCTTGCAAACAAGAATTCTTTTACATCCTGACATATGGGCAGAAATTCTTGAAAGTGCGCTAGCTTCAAAACGGTACATTCGATTGAGCTCGGTATGCATACCACACGTTACGGGTTTGGATAGATTTGGTGTGTAGAGAGCTAATAGTTTGTTCACAGATTTTCAGAAAATAATGATTCTTATGCATTAAAGCTTATGGAGGCAAGTCATTTAAAGCGTTTTAGTGCCTAAATGGTTGATTCGAATAAGTTCAAATTGAGTATGCATATTATAACGTCACACAACCTGTATAGATTTTGGCATTTTTAGTCTTATTGTTTTTGTACAAGAGTACAAAAACAGAGTTTTTATGCATTACGTCCGATGCTCTCAAATTCTTAAAATTATTTGAGTTTATACGCAAATTATTTGAAGGTCATTACCATCTGAACACTACATCCGATTGAATTGAATCAAATTTATTTAAACCCTTGCTACAGATCAAGTGTTTTAAAAGTCGACGAGAGTCACTCCAGATTTCTTTTGTCTTTAATATAGCAACCAAATCTATTCTTACACACGCAGTGTATTACATGAATGCATAGTTTTTTTATTTGCATCTCAGAAAGCACAATTTTTAATTTATTTAATGAACTAATAATTACATCCCGTAACGGATATATTATAACTAATAGTGCATCAATTTTCATATTTAATTTTGCAAGCAATAAGCAAAGCAAAACATTAGTTAAAAAATTCATCTAAATAAAATCTATTCAAAACAAATCTGTTCCGACCAAAACATTATTTTCCATGACGCGAAACGTTTTTTTATATCAGCTTAAAAAGAAATAATGATTTAAAACACATTGTTTTTTACCCAATTAATGTAAGAGGTATTTCATTATGTCAGATGCACATTTTCACCAATTTTTACTCAGCTAAAAAGAAATGGGTATTGTTTTGTCTGTTAAAATAACTGAGATGAAAACACGTTATTTCTTTTTCGTTGAAAGGAAACAAGAAAAATAATAGAAAAATACTGTTCTATGGCTCTTTAATTGGGCAACGATTCTTTAATTAATTTCTGTTTCGTAACATCAGCCCTTTGTTGTTATTCATTTCTAGATAGATTTTGAATTTTTGACAGTTATGTAGTCATAATAGCATGTCCATTAAGTTCTATCATGCAAATCTATATTAATATGCAGGTGGTTATGGAAATAAAGGGAACACTCTAAATTTATAAGAGAATCCTTTATTGATATGACGTAGTCGAACGTTTACACTTAAAACAGTTAGAAATCTCGAACTACACTAGTTTTGTATAGTGTTTAGAATAATAATGTACCTTCTTCATGAAATATTGGGAAAGTTCTGTGAGAGATGCCAGTGAAAAATATTGATTCCGGTTTGAAAAATCTAAAATATAGAGTTTCCAAAATTTACATAAGATTTGAATTGAATGTAAAATTAATTAATTTGGTATTGACGAACAGACAAACAAAAATTTGATTGCTGACAGTTTAGGGTTAGTAAAAATGCTCCACTATAAAAAAAGAATAATGTGTTTTCATTTTTGAACATCATTTCAAAAGGAAAGGAAAATCAATTTAACATTTCCTTCGTTAAATCGTCCTGCAATATTTTACTTTTAAATATGTTAGAAGACAACACATTCTTATATTCTGCAACTAAGATTGATAAATAAAAAGTAAAAGTCGGTTACGATAAAACTATTTAAAAATCCGCATTTTTTTCAGCTGGTTGGTGTCACAGATTTATGCATTGGACCCCCACCAACAGAAAATCCTATGTGCGCCACTGCCTTACAGTAAACCATATTACTAATCATATGTTGCAAGCCCTTATCCATTTACACATAGATTTAAATATCTGTAATATAGTATCACAAAATAACAATATCCTCTTGCGAGAAAATTGTTATTAAACTGGCGCATGTGTACTTCAAGCACCGAACTGCTATTCCAAAGCGCTTATCACTAAGCCATTCGAAATGAATGCTTTGACGCAAAATAGGTAGGAAATATACTTCGCAGTCGTTTACGTGGAAGCATTTGATTTTGTCGCCCAGAGGTTGCGAACCAACTCCGTCACATTTTCCCCCCACCAGGAACGTCAAAACTTCTTCCCTAAGTCTTCTCTTTTATTCGAACACCTCATGTGCGTACACTACGGCTCTACTCTGCAATTTTGACACATAAAGATAAGCTGGGTGACAGCTTTCATTTTCAAAATGGTGGATTCCATCTTTTAAGCTCAGGAAATATTATAGTCTTCAAATAGAACTGAGCATCGTGACAACATATTTCAAATAACTTTTCTTCGTCTCGAAATGCTTGTATTATGGGTCGTCTTTTATAAAAAAGGTCTTCAAATCGCACAATGCCAGAAAGGTAGATTTAGAGAACATTCCTTTATACGGCATTCACACTTTGCATGGTTTTTTTTTATTGATACATTACTGAATAATAAGTCAATTTCAGCTAGCTTTTGCAAAGGAATAAATTCGGAAGGCGTTTTAGGTATGTTCACGCCATAAGAAACGCATGAACTAATTTTTTGAATAATATTGATCATTCTCTTTGTCCTTATCTGAAATCGTTTCCACATATTTCTTATTATAATCGTCATTTTAATATCGATTTCTTTATCGAATAAATATTTTCGCCAATTTTCAAACTGTGAAATGTACTTGCAGTTTTTTGTTTTATGAAATCTCTTACACGATAGTAGACATAGAATAAAAAAATAAAGGAGCTCGCATCTGAAATATCAGAAATATTTTGACTCCTATAAAATAATTTATTCGCCAGTTCAATCGAAACCAGTTGAAATTTACCATAGGTGGAAGTGCAACTTGGTGAAATGTGATTGCTTCAACACAGAAAAAAAAAATATTTTGTTGATTTCAATAAAATTTCGTTCGAGCTATTTCAATCGAATAATTTTGTTCATTTTTAACAAAATTTTTGTTACCTTTACAAAATACTTACAAAATAATTATGATATTTCTTTGAAATAGAATCAGCCAAAATTTTCTTGAATTAACAAAACATATTTTTCAGTGAATCTTTCAGCTAACAGAAATCATATGACACTCCGCTTCTCCACGTTGGGGCAAACTTGCAAGGGTGTTGCCATCCTGTTTCACTGATTTACAGCATCCCATTCGTGCGGCAAACGTGCCAGACGCATCTAATAATAGTTCTAGGGCACTACTATAAATGTAACAACACACTTTGTTGAATTTTTTTTGTGTATATATATATATATATATATATATATATATATATATATATATATATATATATATATATATATATATATATATATATATATATTCCTTATTATTTGTTGAATGACCCTTGTAACGATGCATGCCAATTTTGAATAAACAAGTAAACAGTCACTAGCGTACTGAAATTTCATGGTAATATAATGATATTTACAGAAGAATGCGCCTAACCTTATCTAAGTCATAAGTACGTTTTCGTTTTTTTAATCTTGAGAAAATCTAGACATAAAAGCACACTTGAAAATCTTGTGCATTTCAACCCTGCATTAAATCACAGTAAAGCCTTTTTGGGTCTATATGAATATACAGATGGGTACGAAAGAATCTGTAGATTTATTTTAGCTTTATATCAAACATTTTAATACACTTTACAAGACTGGCATTTTTTGTTTGATATAAAGGTGAAATTTGAATGACAGCTTATGTATCAAAAATGCTTCATTCCCTTTTTGTTTTCTGAATATGATATTTCCTTGACTACCGTAGGAATAACTTGACAACTTGCTATATATACATATATATAGCCTATTTTTTTCTGAAGTTACAAACAGCGAAAAACTTTTGAAGACAAAACCAAATGTAACTCAAAATCCGATATTTCATGTTTGAAAAAATTACTGTACAATGTATTTCATTGAAAATAGTGGCAATATAAGGAATAGAAAACGTTAAATTTCGTCAGATTTTTAACCCTCTAATTAAAAAAATAAATAATATATTATATCGTTCAAGAATACAAAGTATCATATCTGCACACATCCAATATATTCATTTGTAGTGTCTTATGTTAAAATCCTCTTTTTCTTCTTTCCAATGGCTGGGTCAATTGCCGACTATAAGCTGGACCACTACGAGGGACTGAGATGTTGGCCACTTTATTATGGACCCCTGAAAGGCAGATCAACATTGCCCCTATAAGTGGTCTCGTAATTTTGAACGACGTCCAGCTGTGTGAGACCTAGCACATGGATGAATACCTACACAGGTATCGTTTGAATATGGAAGATATTGGAGTCATGACTTATTTTGCCTGCACCTGCTCCCTTTAGAGTGCAATATCCCGTAGCAGAACAACGGAGAGGGTTTTCCAGCCTCCCGAGCACGGGATGATCAAAGTCGGCATGGTTGGTTAGTTGGTTGGTTGATGTTTAATGACACAAGGTCCATAAGGGACATACTGCGCCAGACCATGTGTAAAAAAATATTAAAAGCGAGATTTTTCCCAGGTAAAAAGGTGTTGTATAAAACAAGTAAAACTAAAATCCATGAAACCTAAAACAGATAAAAGCGAATTGTAGAAAGGTAAAAAGTAGATTAAAAAAGCAAGGACGTCTGGATGGTGCCCCCATCCAGATACCAGTCAGACAAATGTAGACAGTTCACACCGAAAAAAGAATGTTTGCACGTTGAAGAAATGAAAACAAGTAATGGCGAGGGGTTTCACCCAAAAGGTCGTCAAGTCTTGGATGAGAACAATTAAAATAACTTAGGTAAAGGGTTTTAAGAGCAGGGCAAGAGGTTAAAAGATGACGGTAAAAAGGTAAAAAGGTGTTGCATACAACAAGTAAAGCTAAAATCCATGAAACCTAAAAAAGATAAAAGCGAATTGTAGAAAGGTAAAAAGGTAAAAAGTAGATTTAAAAAGCAAGGCCGTCTGGATGGGGCTCCCCTCCAGATATCAGTCAGACAAAAGCAGAGCAAGAGGTTAAGAGATGACGGTAAAATGTAAAAAGGTGTTGTATAAAACAAGTAAAGCTAAAATACATGAAACCTAAAAAAGATAAAAGCGAATTGTAGAAAGGTAACAAGGTAAAAAGTAGATTTAAAAAGCAAGGACGTCTGGATGGGGCTCCCATCCAGATACCAGTCAGACAAATGTAGACAGTTCACACCGAAAAAAGAATGTTGGCACGTTGCAGAAATGAAAACAAGTAATGGAGAGGGGTTTCACCTAAAAGGTCGTCAAGTCTGGGATGAGAACAATTAAAATAATTTAGGTAAGGGGTTTTAAAAGCAGAGCAAGAGGTTAAAAGATGACGGTAAAAAGGTAAAAAGGTGTTGTATAAAACATCCATGAAACCTAAAAAAGATAAAAGCGAATTGTAGAAAGGTAAAAAGTAGATTTAAAAAGCAAGGCCGTCTGAATGGGGCTCCCATCCAGATATCAGTCAGACAAAAGCAGAGCAAGAGGTTAAAAGATGACGGTAAAAAAGGTAAAAAGGTGTTGTATAAAACAAGTAAAGCTAAAATCCATGAAACCTAAAAAAGATAAAAGCGAATTGTAGAAAGGTAAAAAGGTAAAAAGTAGATTTAAAAAGCAAGGACGCCTGGATGGGGCTCCCCTCCAGATACCAGTCAGACAAATGTAGACAGTTCACACCGAAAAAAGAATGTTAGCACGTTGAAGAAATGAAAACAAGTAATGGCGAGAGGTTTCACCCAAAAGGTCGTCAAGTCTGGGATGAGAACAATTAAAATAATTTAGGTAAAAGGTTTTAAAAGCAGAGCAAGAGGTTAAACGATGACGGATGGTAAGATGAGTATGACAATGAGGGCATTCTGGAGGAGGTTCACATAAAAGAAGGTACTTATGGGTACGTCTCGTATGGCCAATGCGGAGACGAGTCAGAATGACATCGTGCTTGCGGTACGGATGAGTGGACCAGTGGGTGAGGGCTGGCCGGACGGAACGAAGTTTGTTTTGGGTTGCACTGTCCCAGGTATGAATCCAAGTGCCTTTTATTAGGGAAGAGATGCCAGATTTTATATCAGTATAGGGTAGGTGAAAATTATATGGGGCAGTAGAATGCCTGGCCATAGAATCAGCTTTTTCATTGCCGAGAATCCCGATATGTCTAGGTACCCAGCGGTAGAGGATGTTGTATCCACGGTTCATGAGTCGCTTAATAAGTCGGCATAATCAGAGTCGGTGCCACTTCAACTTCGGTGTTCTTATGGGAAGCGAGCTTTGGCGACTGGTCCACTTTGGGACTTATGAAATCCTAACTTTAAAATATAAATTTACTTTTCAAAAGTAGTCCTCAATTCACACTCTTTAAAATATAGATAATAGTAGTATAACACAGTAGTATAAATTACGAGTTTTTCAGACTTTTTTTTTCCTAATGGCTGGCCTCTGTCTTGAAGGCTTTGGCCAAAAAAGGCCGGAATTGTTGGTCTCTTCATTATGGGGTCACCAAGTAGGTGAACGAACGTCACCCCTGTGAAGGGACGGACATGACAAATACGGCCAGTCCCCTGCCGCCGGGAGTTGAACGCGAAACTGGAGTACAGTGCTTTACCCACCATACAACTCAGTCGGCAATTTTTCAAAGTAGACTACAATATTTTTGAAAGTTTTGCATTTATCTTGAATAAGTAAATATTAAAGTTGCGGATTGTTTTCATAGGAAGACGTGTTATGTGGATAAACATTCATTAGAAGGGGAAGCTTATGCAGGAAGATTGAGTTGAACCATTATTCTAGACATCGTACTTTCTTGTATCCTCTAACAAATACCTGTATTATCTTACTAAAGTATACTATAACTTTCCTTAATAGATATTACCGTGTTGGATCGAATATAACGCGGTGTTTCAAAAGGGAAGGAAATTGTTAAATGTTACTTGTAGTGTTTATTTAAAAATTTGAAAATACATCCGTTTTTGACTTTTAGCAAACTTTTTGAGATTTTAAACTTTACGAAACTGCTCTGTAAGGGCAGAGAAGTAAAGTTGAATGCTGCGTCGCAATTACGCCATAGTTGAAATAGATTCGAAATTTTTGCGAATTGCGAAAAAGTTTCTCTTCGAAAATGTAATATGGTTCACACCACATTGGACTAATTGTCTTGCAAATTTGCACACGCAAAAAAACATAGAAAAGTAAAATGCGCAACTTTAAAAATGAAAATCGACCTGTTCCCTGATTTTTAGCAATTTTAGGAAATTTTAACTTCAGAAAATTGCTCTAAAATAGTTGACACCTGTCACACATTCTACGTCATTGTTTAAATATTTTCGCTAATTTTGTTATTTGAATTCATTTGAAAATTAATCTCAAAATTACCGACACTTTCATTTGTATGAAGCCTTCAATTTAGAATTAATTTAACAACTGAAGTGGGAACAATGTTACTTAAGTAAATGCAATATTAAAAATAGAATTTGATAATATTTATTTTAAAAAAAAAATTGAATGTATTGAGCTTAGACAGTTAAAGCATGTTTTTTTTATATATGATTATGTGTTTGAATAATTTATGTGATTTGGTTAAATAATACAATGTAAAAATAATTTCCGTGAAAATACGGAAAAAGTACTGGCAGCTGAGACGCCAGTACTATTTTCGTATATTTACGGAATTTTATTCCTGTAAACTCTAGTAAAAATTATGTTCCAGAGAGGCACTGACCCTTGATGTACGGAAATTGTCCTGTATTCAAATATAAAAGGAGAATTTTCGTAAAATTTTACGGAAAGTTTCCAGTAGTTGTTCCGTTATTTTTTAGAGTGATATTTACTGGCATGGGGCAGATTAATTTTTTGTCAAACATGTTTTTCTAACACCCGTTGCGAATGCCTCCACAACTTTACCTTCTAATATGCATATAAAAAAACATCATAATGTATTACTGCGCATTAAAATTGCTACACGAAGAAGGCTGCATTCTGCAAACGTGAAAGTAAGACGATAGGAAGAAGATGCTGTGATATGCAAGTGATTAGCTTTTCGGTACATTTAGGTAAAGCAGGCGCCGGTAGCGATACTTACAATTTAATTATTTGTTATTTCCAGTATAATATATTTGCCAATAAATATAATTTTTTTATCTGCATTTCTTCCTGGTGTAGCGATTTCAATGGTTAGTAGTGTATAATGGAACACTTTTTAAAATTTAGAAATAAAAGTATTTAGAACATGAAAAGAATATATTGAAAGTAATTTAATGTCGAAAGTAAGCCGTGATAGCTACTTCATTTTAAAGAATTTGGAGAAATGATATACATTACTTTTCATTTATTTTAATTAAAATTGTGATTCTTTCAAAACCGGGCGAAAACTTTATAGTCACAGTCTAACAATAGGAAATTAGATGATTATGAGAAAATTTAAAAAGAATTCTATCTTAGAACTGAATTATTTGTTAATTAATGATGAACTGTTGTTAGACTATTTGTGGTATTTTTATTTATTTTTTTTTAACAGTGGTTAATACTGGAATCCGATTCTTCTTGGGTCAATACAGAGCATTATATGATGAGTTCTTCTTTTGCAAACTAATAGAAAGGGATGTAATTTTATACGCAAATGAAACTTAATTGATGATTATAGAGTTTATAACAATGTTTGCCTTTCGTATGGGTTATTTTTTTAATGAAAACCTGAATCGCATTCGCGTATGAAATTCAAGTAATCCAGTGAGCATAACTTTGTGAGCACAAATCAAAAAGTTTTCACAAAGAATAAATATTAATTATACTGCTGATGAGACTCCATTTTGTAAGTCCAGAGCTCTTAGTTTACATCTAAAAGTTACACAGTGATGCCACAATATGACTAAGCATCGATTATACTGCAACGTTACTGTGAAACGTCATATGATTATCCTCTAATGACGTCACTCTCTGATTTGAGTTTTACTATTTGCTGCTAAAAATTTGTTTTGCGAGAATATTCTTCAATAAATTAATACTATTCGTGTAATTAATTATTGATTTTAAAAAGTGTTCGCAGAGATGAAATAAAATTAAATCATGCAGTAAAGTCACCACATGCGACTTCTTAATCACGTTCTCGTTGAAGAATCAGCGACATCACAGTACGTCTAAATATGAATTTCACTGCAACATTACCTGCAGCGCCACACTTTAGCCACACAAGGAAATCCCAGAAAGCACATTCGTTAACATATTTGTGATTTGACGAACGGGACAAATTGTAACGTAATCAAAACGTCACTGCCAACATCATTACTTTATTGATGCTTACGAAACCAAAAACCAATTTCTCTTTTTCAAGTCAACCAAAAATCTACGCCATTGTATCCATATGCATAAATTTGCTCATATACATTTAAGGTACTGAGAAATAGCTTATAGTTTCTTAAACTAAAGAACCACGTTCTACAACTTTTCCTATTCTCGAATTATAAGGCGCCTTTGACACAGTTTGATTAAATTTTTCTAGAAAGAATATAGAATTCACATCATTAACTGCACTTTGTTTAAAATGGAACCGCTTTCTAAAGCGTTTCATTCAATTAGGTCCCTTTTTTACGTAATTTCTTTTATGTGTCCGTTGAAGGGGGATTATACATTTTTCTCATCCTTTTATATGAATAATATGCTGATTGATATTAGATATGTATTTAATATCAATTTAGTGAATTTTTCATAAAATCAGATCATATATCGTGAATATATCTTTTCCGTGAACTCATGAAATAATTGAATGCACTAACACCGTCTGTTAGGAGCTTTCGTAGTTATATTTCTTCGCACTATGTTTTACATTGTTTCAAATTGACCAGCGTCGTTGAATGTACTTTAATCATAGTTGTCCTTTACAAATTACAATGTTTAAAGATTTTTTTACGTGATAGTGTATAATTTTACTGTCCTAGTTTCAATTTTACACATCAAACATCAAAGCTGATTAATATGCTAAAATTTCATTGCACTCTTAAGTACATTTGCAGAAATTAGTGATTTTGTGTGATGGCAAGCCTACATAATGAGCATTTACAGATTGGAGTGGAAGGGTGCCTGTGTCAGAGGGCTCTTTAAGGGACTTTAAAGAGTATTTACATTACATTTTGAGAAAACAATCCAAAACTCCAGATCATTAGATGGACAGCCGGGCGGTAGGACCGAACGATGGACCTTCACACTTAAGCCATCTACTATAACCCATGTTCAGAGTCTTACCCACTCCGCCACTACAGAAATTAGAGCTTAGACAGAAAACAAAATATGTGATCATCATTAATTTTCTCTTCAATAACACTGTTTATGCAAAAGCTAACTTCAGTTTCGTGCATTTCACACTTTGACTTCGAATTGCAAATGACAGAGAGACAGTGAAAAGTGCGGACTTCAATTTTTGGCATGGACAAAATAATATTTCGATTTATTCCAGCAGGGTATATGTTTCGAAGGGTTCTTCTGACATGGGGAAGACTATTTGAATGACAGGCTTTATATCGAAAATGCTGCACTCCTCTTGCGCTTTCTGAAAATGATACTTACTTTTCCACTCCGCGAAGACGTTTATCATTTTTTTCATATGGAATGTTTTTTTTATTTGTTTTTTTGCGCAGTTATAAATAATGAATTGCTTTCAAAGAAGGAAAACGTCACAATATGAGATCGATCTTTTTATAATTAAGAATTTTTATTGCATTGCACAATTTGGTGAACAATAAGACTATTTAACAATAGAAATATTAATAAGGAACGATGTTGCGCTTTGTATAAGAATTTAGTGTATTTGATATTATAGCCCGGGTAATCTTATTTTTCAAAAATAACAATAATAAATAAAGATATGTCCCTGCAAACCCACAGGCTATAAAAATTGCTTGACACAAACTTCTGTTTCTTTATAATTATACAGAAAATAAAATGCATCATATTAGGAAGAAGTCACAATCTGAGATCGATCTTTTTATAATTAAGAATTCTTATTGTATTACACAATTTGGTGAAAAACAAGACCATTTAACAATAGAAATATTAATAAGGAACGATGTTGCGCTTTGTATAAGAGTTTAGTGCATTTGATATTACAGCTAGGGTAACCTTATTTTTTTTTAAATAACAATATTAAATAAAGATATGTCACCCCGAACCCACAGGCTAAAAAAATTGCTTGACACAAACTTCTTTTTCTTTAATAATACAGAAAATAAAATACACCATATTGGGAAAACCGGAATCGCACGCAGCTATTAAGGTGTCACGGTGAGTAATGTCTTTTTTTTTTTTTCACATAAAATTCAAACAAATAAATTTTCAACAAGTGTCAAATTACAAACAAGCTGTACTTTAATATAGGACTCATATTCATGAAATTTTAAAAGGAGAATTTTATTTTTTTTTCTTTCGAGAAAATTGCCCTCACACCCCCTTTTCCACGTCTACCCTCCTTGGAGGTTGACATTCGAAATTCTCTGAAATCATTTTTTTAGGTTTTTGTGAGTGTTGTATTTTACAGTAAGAATTTTATGGATATCTTTTTTTTTCTTTGAGATCCATGCGGATATATGAAAAGACCGTTTTGGCCCCTATCCTCCATAAGCTACGAATTTTGGGAAATGTTCTTTAATTAGGCAACCACGCTAAAAAACTCACACGTGGCAAAATTCGGTTAATTGTCTTCAATAGTTAGGCTAGGCAAAATATTGACTTACGAATATATGGCATTACTTACATTTACTCGCCAAGCAGAAACTACTTCAGTTAATGATACAAAATTTGGCTTGGAATGTAGGTGATCTCACGACTGGATTTTTCCAGTATTTCCAATCTTTGGATGTAGGGAGCTAAAATGTTCTTTTCACGTATTCCTCTCTATTTTAAAGAAAGAAAAAGAAAAAAGATGCAGGGATGTAACATTCTTAACTTGCGTTGTAACGAATGAATCCAGGTTGGATACACTTAGTTGCAATATCAGAAGGCATTAGAATACTTAAAACTATTTATTTAAAAGAACTACTGAAGCTTAAACATTTATTTATTTATTTGCCTGGAGACGACAGCTCACGTCACTGAATGTGTCGTTTAGAGCTACATATGTCCTTCCATTAGTTTTCCGTCGTAATTTTGGTCCTCATCAGAAGGTGAGAGACTTCTGAGCGTAACTCTGAAACTCCTAGCGATCGCTGAGAGGACTTTTGGAACCACGGATTTAACGCTTTGAGGCGCAACCCTTTCCCAATGCTGAAAAAAGGGCTGCCGTTGCCATCGCTCGACTTAACTACCAGCAGGATGGCGGACGATCGTAACGTTCATCGCGTGCCACAGACCTAGAGAGCCTTTTTTGACGCAGCTGGCTGTGGTCGCACATTTGTTTGGTGATTCGTGGCACCAAACAAACCTAAGTACCAAATTTCAATAAAATAGCTCGAGCTGTTATATATATATATTAGCGCGCTATTCTAATAATCCAATTTTTAGTTTCAACACTTTTACAGAAAGAAATATTAGTTTAATCCATTTGAAATTTGGTATGTTTCTATTTTGAGCCCAAAGATGATCATTTTCAGACTATTTTTTATTTTGTCAAAATTTTGAGGAAAGTAATTTTCTTTTAAAAAATTCCTTTTTTGTCTTTTTTGGTGTATTTTCATTGGTGAAACAAAAAACAAAAAAAAACCTACACACCAAGTTTCAAGGATCGTACAAATTTCGTGTAGATTTATCTCATTTTAAAGCACATAAAAAAACTACGACGAAAATTCTCTTGCACTACTTAGATACTACAAATACTTTTTGAGTAAAACCCGATGGCGGCATTTGCAACCTCAAAGGGAAATCCTACACAGAATAGCACTGCTCGCTCGCCGCTACCACACATTACTTTAAGGTTTGTCTGGTTGTTTTACATTTATTTTTGGAGAGGACTGTCACAGCGAGCGCTTTGAAAAATATTTAAACAAAAATTTAAATCAAGATTTTTTTTTTTAAAGGGTGGTCAAATAGGCATAAAATAATTTTTGAGTAAAGTTTTCAAGCTCAAAAACTTATAGGAACACACAAATTCATTTCAGCTTATCGATCATCGGATGCAGTACTTAGAAAATTCATTAAAAGCTAATTTTAAATGTCAAATAATATATAATTTTCAAAAGCCTGATATACTTATTTTTACTTCTATAGAAGTAAGTAGTTAAGCGCCTGAAGCTTTTGAAAATTACATGTTATTTTACATTAAAAAAGTAATAGTTATTGAATTATCTAACAACCCACGACGATGCTCGGGAAGCTATAGGATGGATTCGTATGTTTCAATAAGTGTTTGAGGTTGAAATGTTTTTAAAAATTATTTTATATCTCTTAGTCTAGTTTTGAATAAAAAGCTTAATTTTAAAAGCTTTTTTATTTTATTACAGTTATTATTGTTACCTAATAAATAAAATATCCATTGTTTTAAATTCATTGAAAAAAAGCATAAAAAATTAATGAAATATGACTATTTAATCATGAAAAAATGAAAAGAAAAAAGAAATCCTTGTAGTTGGATCTTTATTATTTATAGTTGTTTAAATGAAAGAAGCGTGTTAAATGTTAGGATGTTTTTAAAACTTCCCTACAAAAGTTTATTGAAGCGTAAATGGTATTTACTAAGTTCCCTTTATATGCAATGCATTATTAAGTAATCTGTTTTATGAAAATTGAAAGTCATATTTTTCTTTATATATAATCAATGTTTCTTGTTTGTTTCGGTGAATTTTTTGTTATAAAGCTTCATTTACCCTCCAATTCACATATTTGAATGATTATATATTCAAATAAAAAAGGCATAATTAGATTAATCAGTGTCGAATTCATATGCAGCTTTTCATAAGAGTTTCATAAGAGCGTAAACCAAGAGATGCTTCTTTAAATTATTTTTTGAAGCAAAATTATTCAACTTCTTTTTCTGTGGAATTGCGAAATGGATATGTATTTTTTGAAACAATAAGTTACATAAATAATGACAACACACTAAATATAACACAAAATACAATTTAAACTCATTTGCTGCTGCCTTCCGTTTCAGAATTGGTATACTTAAGATATTTTATTAAATTTCAGTCCATAAAACATATGATGCCTGTTTCGAAGTTAAACAAACAACCTCAGATATAAAACCCTTTTTTTGTTAATGCCAACAACATATTTAAATTTCATGACAATACAATCTTATTGCAATATATAGACAATAATCTTATATACAATATATCTTATTTGCAATTATTTTAGTGAAAGCTGAACAGCGCAATAGGCATCACTATGTTATTCTAACGAAAAACTAAAAACGCATAAACTCGTTGTACTTAATTTAATGCATACTTTTTTAAACATTTGACTTGTTATTCTAAACTACTTTATTTTCTAAAACTAGGCAATATCGCACTGACATATGCTAACAAAATATAAAATATTGTAAAACTCTTTAAATCATTGATGCATAGAAAATACTAAGAATATTTCTTTAAGATATATATATATATATATATATATATATATATTTAAAGAAAGTACCTTTATTCGTGAGAAAGCACTTTTTCTCCGAAAATCGAGCCAGAGAAAAAGAAAGAACCAGGTGTCATTTATCCGTGTATTTTATGCAAATTGAGTTTTAACGGCATGTAATTTTGAGATTGTTATTCCACCTGGTTTAACAAGACGTGCACTTACGTACTTGAAATGTCATAAAATCGTTTGGAATTCCGGAATAAATTCTGCAAATGTAATGGTATGAGAGCATGAGAAGGCATGTTAAAAACATGTCGTGAATATCTGAAATCGATCATAAATATTCTGTATGGTACTTAATGAAATATGTTTCAAGACAATATTTTTAAATGCACTTTGAATTAAGTTTGGGGAAAAAATCATACTTCTTATATAATAATTATTGTGCAAAACATTGTGTGTTGCTTTTTGCTTTATGTATGTAGTATGTTTAAAAATGGGGGGGGGGAGGAGGCAACACTTCGTATTTCGTAAAAATCTGCAAAGAAGAAATATTTGAAATGCTATTGTCTAGCCGTTGAAATTTACAAGGTGTGCCGGAATAAGTATCTTCCGTAAAATCTAATCATGGGGAAATGTGGACAATAGATGTAAGACGACTTGCTACAATCGTTACCGAGTTCTCTTGTTCTTAGATTTCAGAAGAGTACAATATGTTGAAAATATAATTTCTTAAATGTTTTTTCTTGGATGGCAACGTTACTCCTAAATACACTTTTTTTAGCCTCGTTTTCCCGATGGCAGCTTGTTGTTAGAGGTCTAAAGCGTTGTTAAAATTATGTTATGAGTTTATGGAGATTTCCGTTTTGAAATAAGATTTGAATAAAATTGGTTTTAAGTGTTCAAAAGTTTGTTTTTGACAAGGGAATCTTTAGCTAATTTGCTTTTTAACACGTCATTCTAACTGCCATAAAGGTATTTTAGAAGAATATAAATATAACAAACGCGTTTTAAAATAAACGGCTTCTTAAATTAAAATGCAGAGAGTTGATTTTGGCGTCTGCTCTGACAAAAGCTATGTTAGTATATAAATAACTCTAGACACGCTTTAACACAAAATGTTTTTTAAAATGTGAATGAAGTTCAGTAAACTTGTTTATGAACAGAAGTCAGAGCAAGAGTTATGCATTCTTTCCAAGCATAGACTTCTAACTTCAGTACACTTTTTACAAAAAAAGAAGAAGCACCATATTTCTTGAATACTGCTAGGAAAGTCCCTTTTCACATCGTAAAAAAAGATCACTCCGTATTTTTTACACTCAGTAGTGATGAAATCACAAGCAGACTTCCCTTTTTTTACAGTTAATTGGTGAGCTGAGAAGTTATTGTATCCTATTTATTGATTTCTCCCCAGACATTTTTCCATTCTTGTACCTAAAATAAGATGTACACAGCAAAATCTGTTCGCTGAATTTCTTTTTCCTTGTAATTATGAATCACAGAGGAATCTGCAATCATGAATTATGAGAAGGAGCTCATAGAAACAAGAAACTTTTAAGAATACTAAAGGTTTCTCTTCTACTGTGTACCGAAAACCCTTTTCTGTCCTTTATCCCTCATGTTCCTTAGAATCCTCCATATAAGCAAACAGCTTTATGCCTTTTACACTTATGCGTTCCTTGCAATCAAAATTTGCTCTCACACAATCTCTCTTAACAATGAGAGTTAATTACATAAAATCCTTAGCTGTCGTTCTTGATTTTAGACCCTGTATAGAAGGACTCTCTAAATTTAAGAATTGTAATTCTTCCTATACTCTTGTAAATTCTTTTAGTCAATTATCTACATTAACTTCTTTAGATCTTCATGATACAATTTTTTCCAAATTTCTGAGAAATTTCAGTTTTATAGTCGTCTTTAAACCTGTAAATAATAAGATTTGAATATTTAATATTATTTTCTTCATGTTCCCACGATGGGCAAGTGGATAAGATACTGTTGTCTGAAGTATGAAGTCCCGCGTTCGGGCCTACACGCAGCTGTCAATCTAACAGTCTGGAGTTTTGGGAGGTTTTCTCCAGATGTAACGTGGAGACGCTAAGACTTTAGAACATTTTTGGAAATGTTAGTGCCTCTTAAAAATTCCCCCGCCCAAGGACCCCCCCCACCACCACCACTATAGCAGATGCCCCTCGTGTAGGCTTGCCATAGCACTAAACCATTAGTTTCCTCATTAGTTGCACACTCTGTCAATAGACAAATCTTATAGACTTCAGAAGAATTTTGAAAATGTCTTAAAAATCTCAGCATGCTTCTCGTTTTAAAATTAGAAAAAATCCTTGGAGAAGCCTTAATCAGTTTCACTATTCGCTGCTGGGCTTAAGCCCTAGTTATTTGTGAGCTTTCCGCTCCACCCAGTAACGTGCACTTATTATTCAGTGAAAGATTGTCCTTCGTTAGAGGATTTACACTATTGCTCTGATAAGTTGTCTTTGATATAATTAGTTTAATAAAGTCATCAAAGCAGCTGCTACCACTTTTAAATTTACGAACTTTCAAACCCAATAAAAGTAAAAAGAAGGCATACGTTTTATTCAAGACCACATGAGGCCACAGGTGGCACTCCTAATTCGCTACGTGCGTTCGAGGACTTATCGGGAAAACTTTGTGGAGGGTCTCGCAAATCCATTTATTTGTATTCAAGGGACTCTTTTATCTGTTCGTTTATTTCCAACCTTCTGGAATATTCCCAAGATTGTTTGATCAGGTGATGCAATTTTTATCGCAGAAGTTTCCCTGGAAGCCTGGGACTTATTTTGAAAGACCTAATTAATCACACATTTAGTTATTGAATCTGGGATTTATGCTGATGATTTTCTATGAGACACTAATTCAACAGCGTTTCTCGAGAATGATTTGATTTTAGCTCGGATACTGATTAGACTATTCCCCCGTTGCTAATAAATATTTCTGTCTGATAGTATTAGAATTTTGCTTTGACCCTTGTGAAACAACTTTGTATATCAAGACAAAATCTAACTGTGTAGTCAGATTTTTGGATTACATTTGAGTTCCATGTTTTCAGATGTTTTTTCTTTTGTTTTTCTGGATTAAAAGGTGGTTTTTAATGTATGTTTTTTTAATCAGGGTAAAAGGAATTTTGAAGTTGTCTGCGTATATATTAAAGGTTAAATTTATTTAATTTTATGAAAGGTTAATAATAATTTTTCTGTTGGACATCGCATGCTTTATTAAAAAGAATTATACCACTTGCTTGTTGATTTAGAAGTAAACATCTGTTAGCCTATTTAATTATTGAACTACTTATAAAGACTACCATGCACATGCTAAATTCGGGGTTCAATAAGTTATGTTCAAGGTTGTGAGTAATTTCTAAGGATGTGCAACCAGTATTTGGAAGTCTCAATTTAAGCCACCTTTTGATGAGGATTTAAATTGTGGAGAGAATATCCGAAAAGAGCTTAACTAGCTTTATAAATCACGTTCGCTGATGTGACGTCTTTGCTTCTGGTATTAAATTACTTGCTAATATTGGACCGCATTTCACTCACTAATACTTTAATATTCTTAGTTACGAAATATTAGCGAAAGAATTGCAATCCAATATTAGCAAGTAATTTAATACTAAGAGCAAAGACTTCACATTACCGAAAACGATTTATAAAGCTAACTTTTGCCGGTACATTGCTTTGAATAATGAAGAAAGTGATATATATGTTTATTAAATTAATAATTTGATAACTAGATATGACTTTCTTCATCATTAAAAGCGATGTTTTGGCAAAAGTTAGGTTTATTTTTATGAATTCAACCTGTTGAAAAAAGTCACCGACATTTTTGTATAGGTCCGGCTTGGGATTGGTTTATAATCCGTTTGTACGTTCATAGAGAATGACTTTACCCCGACAACTGTACGTCTTAGGACTTTAGTATTGGCGAAGGCCTCTTTCTAGGCCTAGTAAAAGAAAGTTTTGAAAATCATTTTGCAAATCAAAAATTGGAGCCAACATAATTTTCGCAGATTAAGTAAAAAATTCCCATTTTCCCCCACTATAATAAATTATGCGTCTAATTTTCCTTGGAAAACGATAATCTTTTTTATTTAAATGATGACGGTATTGATTCCAAATATTAATAATTAGAATTGCAAGCACAGAATCCTTTTATGCATGTTGTAAGTTTAAAGCTTAATCACGTGACAAAAATAACTTAGAAATTATTACATCCAATGAAATTTTAAAATGTTATACACACGTCAAGTATTTTAATCAGATTTACTAAACTCAGGCATTCATATTTATCAAAGCGAAGTTTTCTTTAGTCAAAACTTCTAACGCCATAACCATTCGAATGTAAGCTAAAAAGTTGCGGCATGATTGCGAATAAAACTCCACTTTTTAAGAACAAACTTCTTCGGACATTTAAAATCAATATTTATTAAAAATTGAGACGTTTTTAAAATTCCAAAAGTTTTAATTACTATCGTTTCTTTAAGACAGCAGTTTATAGTACTGTAGGTTTTTCTTTCCTATTGATGTTATACATTAAGGCAAAAAAAGAAAGAAAGAAAATTTGTCTATATCTTTCGGTAGCACATCTGCTCTAAAGTTTTCCAAAATTTGGAGAACCCACGTTTATAGGGTAATTTTTAATGTTTTAAAATTTGCCTCTCACATAATGTTATAGCACGAAAATACCACAAAAATAATGCTTTTTAAATCACATTTTTTAAATTCATCAATATCTTCCGTACACTCAGTACCTACAAAATTAATGAAATTTTGATGATAATTTATATATAATTTTATATTATATTTAAGAAAAGAAAATACTAACTGACATACGTTTTTCCTTTATTGAATACAAGTTTTAAAAATCTAATTATTTTAGAACTTTAGTAATAAGCAAGTTGCACACACATTATTTTTTAACTGATAAACCTAAGTTTTTATGCGAAGAATCGTAAATCCAAGAAAATCAAGTTTAAAAAAAATTAACATCGCCGTTTTCCCTTACTCTTAGCTAAAGCTTTAAAATTTGTTTTATGGGTAAAGTTAGAGACCTTAACTGCATGATAATTCTTATAAAAGCATCCCTAGACTCATCTCTACAAACTTTTTTTTGGGGATACTCTCAGATTTGTTAACTTTTTTCAGCATTCTGTGAGTGAAACTGCAATTTCTAGAATGCTATATACTTTATAATTTGTAAACAAATAAATAAACATTTCATTATAAAATGTGATATTTAGTTTGATTTTGCGGTTAAAGCAAAATTACCCGAGGGTCTCTGTTTAAGCTCTGAGATGCCTTTAGCAAGGGACTTTTTAAGGAGTTCTTGAGCAAATTCACGTTACGTTTAGGGAAAACCGCCCCAAACGTCAGACCGTGAGTTCGACAAGTGAGCAGCAGGCCAGAATCCTGGAGTTTCATAAGCGTGACCAAAAACATGCTTGAATCTTTTTGGACGAGAAAAAAGCGTTAACCCATTAACGCGCAGTGTTGCCGCTCTGGGAACACCAAACTCTGACGTTTTGACTGTTGCCAGTCACGAAGAATGGATTTGATTTCTATAAAAATAGTTGCGGGTGGCATAGCTCCACGAGAATCCTTTACTTTTTAGCACGTCATTTCCCGTAAAAAAAATTGTCAGGATTATCTTTAACAGCACTGACATCTGCTGAATAATGGAAGAATGAGAGAACAGCCGGATAGATTGCCCAATGCTGAAAAAAGGGCAGCCGTTGCCATCGCTCGACTTAACTACCAGCAAGATGGCGGACGATCGAAACGTTCAACGCGTGCCACAGATCTAGACACCCTTTTTTGACGCAGCTGGCTGCGTCAAAAACTAGTCGGCTGCACAGCCAGCTGTAGGGATGGACGCGAGACGAAAAATTGGCGTCTCGCGTCTCGCAAAACAGCCGAAAAGCTTGTCTCGTCTCTTAAAAATCCCTATATCATAATGTTAAAAATGTTTGTCTCGTCTCGCAAAAAAACTGTAAATCTCTGTCTCGTCTCGCAAAAAGCCGTCTCGCGTCCATCCCTAGCCAGCTGCTTCTATAAAAGGGTCTCTAGATCTGTGGCACGCGATGAACGTTTCGATCGTCCGCAATCTTGCTGGTAGTTAAGTCGAGTGATGGCAACGGCTGCCCTTTTTTAGCATTGGGAAAGGGTTGCGCCTCAAAGGGTTAAGCGGTAGAAAAATTGAGAGTACAGAGACTGCTAACCTGGCGATAGAACTGAGAGCTAGAAAGAATGATCGCCAAATAAATCCCCAGACTGAAAACAAATGAAAAGATCGTCAAGTGTTAATGCAAGTTCACCAAAATTTAAATGTGGGCCTCTAAGGAGTTATAGTCAAAGAGAAGTTGTAACATAATAAATGTTATTGAAACCACGTGGGAACAGGATGAAAATAGTGGCATTCTCGGAAAGAAGGGCACCTGCTAAATACACTGCTAAAGTTAAAGCCAAAGTAATTTAAAAAATAAAATTAAAAAAGCTCATTCATATGGTAAAATTTCAACACACTTCAAGTACATTTACAGAAATTAGTATTTTTGTGTATAATGGATGCATAATGGACATCTGCCTACGGGGGAGGATACCTTGGTCGAAGGACATTTTAAGAGGTTCTAATGCGTATTAACGTTACAGTTGGAGAAAACCGCTCCAAACTCCAGATTATGAGTTCGATAGCTTCCCGGTAGACCAGAATCCTGGCCCTTCAAACTTCGTCTATTCACCATGTTGAGTGCCATGTTGAGTGTCCACTCGGCGATAGTTTTCCCTCAATAAAATGTAATAGTGAGGGTAAATTTAAAACTAAAATCTTGAAGATAAAAGTTATTAAAGGATCAAGTGTTATTACTCATCATTCAGAAAAATAAATAATGTAAAAATTGTTACAGTATTCTGTTCTGTTCTTTTTCACCAACTCTAAAACAAATTTAATACAAGGAAACATTCTTCTTTTCTTTATCTAAGAATGCAAGGTCCAAGAAAAGATTAATTACGTTGAAAAATTTAATTTTAATTATTCTAGAAATAGAAGATTGTACTGTGAATTACATACATTTCCAGGGATTAATTATGTTTTGGAATTTCACAATTGTTATAATTGGATACTTAATCTGAAATAAACTTACATAAAAAGATGTTCCGAATTTTATTTTAAAAATATTTTCAAATCCCTTTATTCGGTTTTAATAAAGTGTTTCGCAATTGAAATTTAACAATTTACTACTTAATGTAAAATAAACTTACTGGAGTTTTAAAAAAATATTTTTAAATATTTTACTTTCCAAAACATGTTCAAATCCTGTCATTTGGTTTTAATTTAAAAAATTCGCAATTTACGAACGCTTTAATTAAGTTGAAAGCAAGGTATTTTCAATTTCTTATTGTCTTAAAAAATTTGTTCATAAAAATAAAAACATGAAAAGTAATAATTTTCAATAAACAGCGTTTGGAAAATAGCCTTTTGCTTTTCTAAAATCTTAAAAATTAAAATTGAGAAATGTTTATAGCTTTGGTTAGTCTTTTTTTTATCACATTTCAAAGACAATCTTCAAGTACGATAAATACGAATTACTTTGGCCTTGGGTATTATTTTAGGAATTTATCTTCCTTGCTGTTTATGCAATGGTGTCAGCATGATACAGCAATGGTAACGACATTGCGATTGTAACGGCATGTTACAAGAGTTAATCAATAAGCCCTGATGAGTATAAAAATATAAGTGATTGAAAGTTGTTAAAGTCCATAGTACAGCTTGTGAAAAGATTTTTTTCCAAACGCTTAAACTATTTTAAATACTGTTACACAAACGATATGTTTGCTGTGACTTAATGCATGATTTTTTCACTAATAAGTATCGTTCAACACATCAGTTCATATAATAAGGAAGAATTTCAGCTGAGTAACTTTAGCGGTTAAGTCCGTATTATCAAGCATAACCAATATTATTTTTACTGGAAGGCATTCCTAGTCTTTTTTACTGAAAAATCCTTCCTAATGACTTAAAAAATGTTTTCAAAGAATTAAAATCGCTTAGTTTATTTTTTTTTTCTTGTCAGCATATTTAAGTTAAAACTATTTCCACGAAACTTTCTTTTAATTAAGCATTGGAAGAAATTTCATGATTAACATACTAAATAAATTAAAATTAAAAGAAGGAACATTTCTAATGTTGTTTTCAATAAAGGTGATATAAATTTTGAATGGGAGCAAGTTTATTTGTATAAGAATGTAGAGTAAAATTAAAAATGCCTCAGTGAGATTATTTAAAGATGCAAAATTGCTGTTTAATTGTTTTCCTAATGTCGGATCGTTATTTTAATCTTTAAAAAATTCCTTCAAAAGTAAACAAATATATAAAAAAAGACGCAAAGACTAAATATGAGAGGTTGAATTTAAACAAAGTTTCGTATTATGTAAATAAGAATTATTCTAAAAGTAGTGACATTTATTTTTTTGGATTTTCTTCATATTACGAATCAATTTTTAAAAAATACTCAAATACTTTTAATCTTTGCTTTATTAACCTAATTTCTTTTTTTGTAACATTTTTATGTAGAACTTTTATTAAAACATTTTTCTTGTGAAAAGATTTTTTCCAAACGCTTAAACTATTTTAAATACTGTTACACAAACGATATGTTTGCTGTGACTTCATTTTACTAAAGAAGACTTTTGATTACCAAAGCTGATTCGAGTTTTATAAGTATTTCCATTTCAACTTGAATACATTTTCCTTATATCTCTTACGGTGTATTTGTTTATCGTTCTACATTTATTACAATATTTTATAAGCTATTTCTTTTGTGACTTCTTTGACTATTTATTTTTATTATGCAATAAGCCAGACATAATAAAGCAATCATTTGACAAACAAGCGGCTACTGTCGCTCAAAACATAGCGTAAACACTAATATTTTAACCGCAGTCCAACAATTTGTCTGCCTGTTTGCCTGGTACAAAATCTCACAAATCAGAATTTATTAACTCGAAATTTGCATACGCTTTTGATATGTTGCAATCTACTATAATGAAAATCTTGTTTAAAGTATAAATAGTTTGTTCATTGGAACAGCCAAAGGAAAAGCATTCTAGACTGTATAAAAAAACCTCAACAAGAATATTGAATAAAGCTTAACCTGGCATATTGAAGTTTTATTTTATTGTAAAAGACGACGTGGCAACAGCATAAGCTTAGAAGAGGGTGTCAAAGGCAACACCCCTACTCCTCTTTGACTAGAAAACCATTAATTTTAAAATTCCTTTCAAAACATGAAGAAAGTTTGCCATTAAAGTTTTGCTGCTAAACCTGAAGAAAGTTTGCTAACACTTAGCAGCGCAGCGAAGAATCAAGATGTTTTTTAAAATATGTTTGCTTTAAAATTTAAAACAAAATAACTAATATTATTATTTTTCAGTCGCTTTTTATAGCAAAAGGAATGTCCATCTCATGAGATTATTCACTTTTTAAAACAATACGTTAAAAAAAAACTAATAATCAGCCCTGGTACAAAGTGGTAATACACTAAAAATCTTTATTTTTCTGGTGGCATTAAAAAAAAATCGTTTAAAAAATTCAAATTTAGGTATGATGCTTAAGCAAACCTCATTTGAAAAAGTACTCTCTGGTTTTTCCAATGATAAAAGAAATTAAGTAGTGTGATGAAACGTAAAATAATTAGATAATCGTATTCCTTTTTCCAACAAAACTATTACTTTATAGTCTGTGTGCTGAACTTGTGTCAGCTATGACGAACTGTGTAGCTGGCTATAGTGAACAAACACCAAAGCTCCTTATATATACCAAGACGAAGAGAGCGAGAGGAGGCGGGGGACCCGGTACAAAACGATACAAATAAATTCTTTCTTAGTAGCCTTAGAGTAAGCTTTTTCTTTTTAACGTCTTATACAAAGCTCTAAATACCACTTTCAAGGTTTAACTAATTACTTTAACTAGATACAAGGTTTAACTTCATAAGTATGCTTGCAGATAACTAATGTAGAGCTTTCTATGTAAATTGCAGAGTTTAAGTGAATGGAATTTTATGCACGGGTTGCTCAGATTATTTAATGTGTACTCTTGCAAAAAAGCTATATTTCATGACATCATTAAAACTAAAACAAATGAAATAAGTCAGCAAATGCTTTTTAGATCCATTTTCCGATTAAAAAAATCAATATTCATTGCTTCTGAAAAGTGATAGGAAAAAATACATTAAACATTAGCTTATTCGACACAAAAAAAACACTAATAATTCAGCAGAACCCAGCAAGCAATTGTGAAGGCAAACATTCTAAGATAATCCACGCAATAAGCGATCCATCGAAAAGTTATGACGTCCGCAAAAGCATATCGTCCCAGAAATGAAATTTGGATATACTTTTATTTATTCCTTTTCCACAAAAGCCCCCGAGATTATGCAAAACATATTCCTTTGCATTTGTTTTAATACAACCGATGCATAACACAAACATGAAGAGTAACAACGCGTAATCCTTTTACTTGAATAGCGCCGAAGATTAAGGCATTACATCGAATAATGGAAATGAATATTGCAAAGGATCACCGTAGCATTTTTTTTTTCTTTCACGCGTGCATTGGGGAAATAAGGGATGAAAATGTGTTTTGCGGAAAAGTGAACATTGAAAGAATATCATTACATTGATTTTTCTTCGAAGAATGAAAACATGAATACTTAAAATATCATCCAGCTTGCATCTGGAAAGAATGCAACCTTTTCCGATAGTCTTTTTTAACTTTTGGTAACTTTTGGGGTGGTAACTTTTTCTTTTTAAAAAATAGCTTAATCTTTTGGTACTGGAAAGTCTGACTTGAAATATTTATTTATTAAAAGTGTCCATGAAATCGAGTTTCACATGTAATAATATTATTACTGAGCGTAATTATGAAAATATTTATTATAACTGAAAAAGATTACGGCGGCTACTACTATATTTGTAAAAAGTGATGTCTAGGTTAGTAAAGTAGTCATGCGCTACTGATTGAAAACGCCGACTTCGCCACCTCTTGGAAAAGTGCTGAGTTAGTATTCCTATCTCGAAAATGGAACAAGAATGATTCGAAAACGTGTAGAGCATCATCGATTTATTACGAAAAGATACCCAGTGGACAATAATGTGAAGAACAGAACGGTAACTGACGAAAAAAGAAACGTACATTTCTTTTTTCGCGATTTCCTACACTGTGACGTCCAACGTTATATACAGTGTGGCGTTAAGCCACTAAATACACACACAAAAAAATAGCGAGTGGAGTTACTGTCGTTGTCGTGTCCAGGGATAGAAGATTGCACTATCCCCGGAAATAGGTGCCATTGCCCCCGAAGGGGTTGGACGTCTGCTCGTTGGTCTCTAATTTTGAACCAATTCCAGATGAGGGACCAACCACCACTTAAAATTGGCACCCCCAGAGAGAGCGACTGTAGTTAACATGGTCATTTAAATTTACTGAAATTTACATTTGACGATCTAACATTGTTTTGTGATTTTTTTAACTCAGCAAATAAGAGGCTTGTGAGCCTTATTAGAGTGCTAAATAAGCGAATTTGCATTAAATGAACCGATTTCATAACAGGTTATTCAGAGATAATACAATAATTGGATACGTACATGAAAACCGTGATCATAGCTTTAGGCAGATTGATCAAAATCTTTCAGTATCATTGCACGTTCTTGAGGAAATCCATTGTTTCCGTCACATTTCGGCTTGCAAAAAATATTCCATTATCATTTTTTTCTTCTTTCTAATAGCCAGGTCAGTGGCCTACTGGAGGCTTAACCGCTACGAGGGCCATAGATTCTGGTCATTTCATTATGGAGACACCTAGTAGGCAGACCACTGTGGGTTTGGTATGAGTAGTCTTCTAATTTTGAACCAATATCAGATGA
The DNA here is from genome assembly GCA_038373885.1 of Cheiracanthium punctorium. Lineage (NCBI taxonomy): Eukaryota > Metazoa > Arthropoda > Arachnida > Araneae > Cheiracanthiidae > Cheiracanthium > Cheiracanthium punctorium. The sequence continues at coordinate 187,987 of JAWZYV010012699.1, read as the reverse complement.
CAGACCTAGCACCTGAAACCGACACTCCCAGAAGTTTCGTTTGAAAATGGAGAACTTTGGTTCCACGAACTGATCTTACGACCACCAGCTCCCAGTAGCGTACACGATCCCACAGCAGTCCTGTTGAGTGGAGTTCACACTCCCAAGAACTGGCCAAGCCAGTGCTCTATGACTTTCCGCGTTCTTACGGGAACGGAGCTTAGGGACTAGGCCACTGCGGGAAGCAGACCACTAAATTAAGCACAGCGAAATCCCTAATAGCATGAGCAGCAAACATAGTGAAAAATAATCCAAAAATTCAGGATAATTCTCACCTTGATTTTCTGGTAAATGGCCGTTTTCCTCACGAATTGATAATTTCCTGTTAAAAGAAGAAAAATGTTCTAACTTTTTGAAATTTTATATGAAAGCGGTAAATTTCCGTGTTTGGTTTGTTTTTTGTATTTTGTAAATAGTGTTGATAAAATGTTTTCCGTTAAACATTTTCGGATGAAAAGAAATATTGACACATGACACTAAACGCGCTCGTATGAGTAATTAGTAGATATTAAACTAGAATTAAGAATTCAATTTCAAAACCAACCAAGGGTGTTTCAATTCAGATTCATAAGTGTTGGAAAGCCTGGAACGTAATTTCTGTTATTTATTTATTTACTTATTTATTTCCAAATGGGTAACGAAAAATCATCGAGGTGGTAATTTTCAGATATTTTAAGAAAACAATGCATTTGCTTTAATTTTTTTTTTATATCGATATGGCTTGTCACTGCAAATCTATACAAAATTCTAACCCGATTGGTCAAGTAGCTTACGAGTACTGTTGGACAAACACTTGTGAAAACTGAAATTGATTTCTTGTCAACCCAATAATTTGACTATTTTACCAACAACACTTTATCACGAATTTCAAATGCTAAATTTTATGAAATTCATTTCCCCCACTGTGCCATTGTTGTCCAAATTGCGATTCTCAGACTTAAATAGCCTTCATTTCTTCGTTCAGTCACCCACGAGCAAGTTGAATAGCGTCTAGTCTCTCACTATAGCAAAATAAGATTAATAGAGGGAAAGAGAAATAGCAAAATAAGATTTGTTAAGAATATTATTCTGTATACGCAGTTAGATAATGTATAGCTGTTTAATAAATATTCAAACAACCACTTAAACGATACGTTAATTTTCCTCTTATTATTTAGAAAAAACGGAAAGTTACTGTTTAGATTTTCAGGAAACGGAAAATTGATAATCTGAGCGGACATTTTCCGGCAAGTTTGCTGCATGTCGTTTTTCCGTTAATTTACAAATATATTTTATACAGTAAATGTTTAAAAATTCTAACCCCTCGGAACACCACTTCTGCCCTCGCAGTCTCGTTTTTATTGGATCAAGCCGCATATACACGCTTAAATCTGTTGATTAAAACTAACACTCCTTTATTGATTAAATTTCTTAATGGCTGATTTACGTCCTTCTACACTAAAAATTTCCGAAAAATACTCCTTAAAGACAATAATTTGTAATCTCCTCCATTCGCCTCAATGCTCCCAATCCGCTAGATTCTATTTAACTCCATTTTTCACTAAAATCTTGTCTATTTGAGAATTCTGTCTCTCCCCCACGAAAAGATGCTTGTAAGATATCCTATTACAATCACGTGACCAACGCTCTTCAACGGAAAACGGTACATAGTCACAACGCAGGAATCGTGGCTGTGGCTTCTGGCGGGCATCGAAGAACAAACATGTCGTTATTAAAAATATGAATTAAAAGAGTTTCTAAGGAGGATACCGGATGTACTTTTACTTAATGCTAAGTCCTTTTGCTGTCGGTGATTACTTCTCGATGTATCCGCTGGTGATAATTTTATGTTATATCCAAATACCAAATGTATCTTTTTACTATTCAGAGTTGTGAAATAAATTCAAACTAAATGTGGAGAGGATGCTTTCGGTAAAAATTTTGGTTTAATGGACCTAGTTTCTTACGATTGGATTATAGAAATCTCATCGCTGTTGTACAAATGAAGTTATGATATCTTCAGTGAAGTGAGTAAGTACTATTTTACCTTTTTCATGGAAATAAATTTGGTTGCTGCATTAATTAAATCTCACAGCTGGTTTAACCATGACTGCATTTCTGCATTCTCACTATACTGTGAATTCGTTTTATAACTAGAGACTATAGTGAAATTATATTCTATTTATTAAAAAAATACTTTTTTATAGTGTATTAAGATATATGTAATGTATTTGCCTTGATTTAAAATTTATTTTCTCGTGCTTACAATCATAGATTACAGCTCTGGTAATAAAAAATGAAGAAAACGAATAGTTCAATATATTAATCAAAAACAGCAAATTTCCATAAACCCTTTTAGTAGCTTAAAATAATAATCTTATTTAGTACAGATATATTAATTATAAAAAGGACTGATTTTGTAAAAATGCTCATTCTATAGCTTAAATAATAATCATAATTGAGTACAGTTATATTAATCAAAAACGGACCGACACTCCTCTTTTTTGATTATTATTTAGCCTAAATGGAGCTGTTGTATAATGCTCAAAAATTGAGAATTTTTCGCTCCATTGATTTTTGTCGATTAATGGAGAAAATTTTACTCAATCGGGAGAATGGCTATTTGAAGTCAAAAATTGAGTAAAAATATACTCCGTTTGATTATTATTTTACTCAGTAGATTTAAGCGTGTAAACTCTTGCAGTGTAGTATGAATGCTGTATAAAAAATAAAAATAAAAAATGCAGTTGTTAAAAAAAAAGGCAATGTAGCACATAAAAAGAAAGTCTCCTAGAAAGATTGAACTTAAAAATCCAATTTCTTTTACTATGAATCTGTGTTAGTGCCAAATGTCAATACACTAATAAAGCAAGAATTCAACAACAGTTTCATATAATTCACAAGATTGACTGTATTTTGATACAGTAAATTGTTTGATTATTCAAACTAAGTTATTTTATGACTTAGAACTATGGTTTGTTTAAAGTATTTAATATTAACCTGGTCTTTAACTCGTAAATTTTAAAAATGGAAACTATTATATTACTTTATATTATTTTTTTAATTATTTAATTAATATGATTTAAATCTTCGGTTAAAAATTAATATATTCAAATAACAAATATATATTTATGCAAATCTATACAAATATAAGAGATTAAACTGCGAGAATACCTGTTACTTGATTGGTTATTGAGTTATACTACAGGAGAAATGATTGTATCAATTTCTAAATTCCTTTCAGTTTAAAATTCGCACCCGTTTTATAAATAACATTTTTTCTCGTGGAAATCTATTGAAACAAACAGACAAAAAAGGTTCAAATAAACCTAATTTTACTTGCAACAAAAAACTGTTTGTAAAACTGGTTTTTATTGGTTACAATAAACCGTAAATAAAACAGATTTTATTACTTGAAAGAAGAAGAAAGATTTTTATGTTAACCCTGATCCGTGAAGTCGCAAAATGGTCTCATTCACCTTTCCTTGTAACGTCACTTAGGAGTCGAGTGGACACTCTGAGATATCATTGAAACGACAACTGTCGCAGCTGTGACTAGTATGAGTGGCCGCGTCACGAAGTCACTATGGGGGACGTTCCGACCTCGCAGTGACGGCACATCTCCGTCAGCTTGACCACACGTGGCTCGCTTGTGACGTATTTTCCGTCACAGTGCTATTAGGACAAGAAGTACTTATTTCAATCACATTCAAATGAGTTAAAAAAGAAGCAATTACGTTGAAAAACTAAATGCTTTGTTTCTCAAGAGAACGCAAAATTCAATTTGTTACGAACCTTGCTTTTTATTGCAATGTTTTCTATTATTGTTATAATTTTATTTACTATATTACAACTTAATTTCTATGAACTTCCGTTTTATCTTAAATATTCGTTAAATTCGTTGCTCTTTGCTATTTCTATTTCTGACCAAATTTGTTTCCTATCCTAGGTCAGCTAGTGATGATTTCCTGTAAGAAAATAAAACTCTGCAAAAGTTGAATTTTAAGAATTATTCTCTTAATAACTTGAAAATCTTTTTATCAGTTTCTAGTATGTTTATCTTAATTCTAAAAAGATAGCTCATATCTTAAAAAAGACATGAGCACATTACAGTCAAACTATTGTAAAGAAATCATTTTAAATTTTACACAATCTATTATAACTTTCGTCTATTAAGACGGTAATAATGAATTTCAAATACTTATCAGAAACTTAAAAAATTAATATGTCATTAAAATAAACTAAATTCTGCTTATAAATAAAATAAAAATAATATAATTAAGAAGATTATATAGATCCTTCATGAGTTGAGTAAGCATTAAATCCAAACATTTTCAAATACTTTCATGCGACGTTTACTTTCTGTAAGAGGATTATATTACACTATTTACTTTTTAAAAAGTATAGGTCATTAAATTTATATTTTTAAGCTCCACGATGCTTTTTTATCGAAAAAGACTAATTATAACTGGAATTTATGAGACTCTAAATCATTAAGACTTACAGTTGAGAACATCAGCTAAAACAAACTAATGTACTCGAATATTAAATATCCCTTGCACTGAAAAAAAATACCTGTTATTTCATTATTTACTAAATATTTAAACAAAAATAATTATTTTAAATCGTGATAAAGTCGTAGAAGCTTTATCATTAATTCAGATGATTGCACATTTTCATGAGATAACAAAGTTTCGAAGATCATAGAGAATTAATTTATTAGTAATGCTCACTTTTCATACGGGGGCATATGTCAATAACCTAGAAAATTGTTATTAAATTGTGCAGACATAACCACTGAATGCATTTTTTTTAGAAAAAAAAATTGTTTAACGAATTTTTTTTTTTTTTTTACAGAATAATTCCTTCTAACATTAAATTTTTTCGTGTATTGGTTTGTAGAATCTACTTATATTTCGATTGAACTATCCGTCGAACAAAGTCATCATATACACTTGGTTTTTAAATTTAAAACTATTGAAGAAAAAAATAACACACCAAACACTAACTAATAAACAACATAGCTGAAAAACTAACTTACTGAGTATCAAGCTATCAAAGATTATTTGTTAGTTACTTTCTGAGTTAGTTACCCAAAGATTGAAGTATAATTTGTTAGTTTGATTGTTAGTTTGTTTCTTTAGTTAGTTATTTTGTTTGTTTGCTTGTGAATTTTTTTAGTTTAGATAGTATTTACGATAAATTAACAGTAGGCGCATGTATTTTTGTTAGTTCCTTAGTTAATTCTTTTAGTTTGTTAGAATTTTCTGACACTTGTATTTAACATGCAGTTAACTCTTTGTAATTTTACTGGATTTGTGAGGTCAATTATCGTTTAAAGACGAAATGTAAAATACCGATTACCGTTTTAACATTTACTGCCCATAGAACATTAGGTATCGAAATTCATTTGTGCCACTGTGAAATATAACGATCTCGTTTTTATCATATTTCTTTACATATAGAACCATTATGTGCATTAAGATTCTTCTGCGTAGCCAGTGGCGGCTCCTCCATTTGAGCACATGAGCACGCGAACCCCCAAAGGAAAAACTAAAGAATAAACACATTAAAAAATTAAATTTAAAACAAATATTAAGTACACTTCTAGACTTTTGTGAATTTGAAACGTGAGTTTTACTCCCCCCCCCCCCACTCTTATTAAATACGCTTATTATAGCGAACGCACTGTAGTGTAGGTAACAACACAGTCTAATCAGTCGCACGTGCGAACGGAAATTTCTCCCTCTGAACCGCTCTCTGGGATAAGAAGCCCAGACAGCTGGGAGGAAGCACGGCACTCATGAAACTGTCCGTTATCACAATTTCATTGTGAACCCAAGGCCACTTTTTTGCGGTATCGCTTCCGGATTTTGCCTTGGTTTGTTACGTTCGGTTAGTTAATTTTTATTTCATTTTCTTAATATTTTTTTTTATTTCTACAATTTTTCACTACATTATTTTTTTAGAAACTAGTGTAAATAATTAAGATACGTGTTTCGGAGCTAAAGCAATAGCATTTTTCAATATTATCCTTTGAAAAAAAATTGAAATAAAATGAGTCAAGACAGCACCTTTGCTAAAACTTATCTTGGTGACGAAATGTAAGACCCAAGATGACTTCTTTTCTTTCAGTTGCGTGCATTGTTTTCCTTTAACTGCTGGAAACGCAAAAATATTTTAAATTGTAAGGTGCGTCGTATCTGCATATTTAATTTTCGAAATTTGTTTTGTGAACATCCTTTTAAATCACCCACGAGCCGCCCCTGTGCGTAGCTCTGTGAAAGTTCAATCACAATTTTTACACTTACAAGCCATACAGCATACTGTGGAGGAATTTGTTAGCGCACCACTGTAAAAGTACCATAATTGCAACACAAAACATTGACTAGTAAAATGTTTTTTTAATATAATATACACGAATTTCCTTAAAATATACATTACGTAACTAACTATTTTTTTATTTCATTTTCTTACATAATTTTTTGCAGATCGGATTTGGCCACAAGCCGGCTGTGCGCATAGCACAGTAGTTTTCTTAACCGCGATTCCATATAGTATACTATATGGAATCGCGGGCAGGATTCTTTCTGTGCCGGTCAGCAAAATACGCTCTTTACAGATTAACACAGAGAACATGATCACGATGAATGATAAAATTTTCAATTTCCTATCGTAAATTATTGACTTTTTTTCAATTGCGTATCATTAGTCTCGGTTAAATATTTAGTCGTTATCCTGCAATCGTCCATCGTGATTAACTTTTCCTGGTTGTGTGTATGACAGCTTTTACCAAAACATTGTTTTCGATTTTTCAGAATATATTAAAAAATTATTCTTTAAAGGATTTAACTGATTAAAAAATAAATGTATTGAAATATTTTTCTAAAATTGTAGTATAAATAAATACAAAGTAACTACGGATTGATTAGATTTCAGTTACCTTTGTCAAAATGTGTGGTGAAGTTTGAGGGACCTGTCTCAGTATATTTAAAAAGATCTATGATAAGAATTAGTGATGTCAATCTTTTAAAACTTTCATGTTACAATCGTTTTTAGTAATTCTCTACCTCATACGTTATTTTTTTAAAGTCTTTGGCACCCCAAAGTAATCTATTCAACCGCTTTGCCCTTAATGCAGCTCTGCTTTTCAACTAAAAAAATAGCATACATACCCCAAAATTATTTTGTAGAGCGGAAAATAAAATTTAAAATACAGTGAAATTCCGAAAGTAAATTTTATGTACAATAAAAAAGTATAATAAAGTGTGTTTAAAAAGTATTGAATATTGTCCTTGCAAAAGCAAGATTTTAAAGAAAAATAAACTTAACGTGAATCTTCTAGAAAGAAGTATATTCTGTTACGGCAAAAAAATATCTACATAATTTAAGTTTTCAACAGCCGTTCAAATAAATAAAAAAGGGAAAATGAAAAAGCTTATTAGAAACATTCTGAGTTCCTACAAACATGAAAACCATAACATTATTAAAATATTTCTTTCGATGAAGAATATATTTGTGTCTACTTTTGAATTACGAGTGATATTGTTCTTCAAAGAATTTTGCATATGAAAAGTAAAAAATACGCTTATATGTAAAGAACAGCACAGTTTTATTATATTTAAAATAACAGAGAAATTTTAGCCGATTGTAAAATCTCACAGCATCAAACAGAGTGAAATCTTATGCACAAATTAGACGTATCTATTTTACCAATAAAATGCGAGAACTTCGTTCTAATTTTTTAACGCTTTTATTTCTTCGTTCTTCGTTTAGTGAATCAATCATCCTGAACCTAAACATTTGCATTTAAAAATTATCTTAAAAGTCATCTTCAAGCGAAAACTTATCAAGGCGATAATACTTCGAATTTTGATTTTAAAATCAAGACCTGTTTTTATGGATTTGTAAATTTTTAATTTTTTGTTAACACGATTTTTTTTCAGCGTTCATGATCTATTTATATGCCATGCCATGCATATGCCATGAACGAAAATTTTTTGTGAATTTTTCAATTTTCATATACCCTAGTGCTGTTCCAAGGGTCGAAATTCTATCGTAATAATTATTTTTAAGTTTTAACGTTTGAGGTTCTGCTGTCAAAGAATATATGATCATTGTATATAGTTTTTATTTTTTTATTTTGTTCTATTACGCCAGCTGCGAGCGTGTCAAATACGTCATTATGCATTAATTTTCGAGTTATTTAAAAATTGTCAACGATAGCTAAAATGAGGTATGGCTTGGCTAGGCCATATTTAAAATCAATATGCGCTTTTTAACATTTCTTTTTATTATTACTTATATTATTACTTATATTATTTTTGTTATACTAGCCAGGTTTTGCCAAGGCTACACAGTTATTTTGCCTGTCTTTTTCAAAGTATTAAAAATTAAATAAAAGATTAATGCAAAAAATGAAAAAACAAAATAAAAAGGTACTCAGTTTGTATATTTTCATACATTTTTTGTAAAAAATTGTGGGAGGAGGGGCGGTAAAAAATTAGTTTTGTCCATTGAACTTAAAATAGTTTGAAAATAAACTTAATGAATCTCAAAATTTCTGTGTAAACGATGATTTTTTTGTAAAACCTCTTTTGTCTTTTGCTAAATACCCTTGACCATTACGTTTAGAAATATAAAATCTCAAGCCGTCGAATTATCAAACTCTACTTGCTGCTATGTACAATAGGCTATGCGTAAAAACTGGCTGCTTCAATAAAAATTCAATGTTTTTGAATGTTTGTCCTTGAGACTTAATTATTGTCATCGCAAATGCAGATACAATTGAAAAATGAGTTCTTTGAAAGTTAAATGGTAAAATGGTAGCGGAATATGTTATACAGAGAATAAGAATTCACTTATTGAATGATGCTGTTCGAGTTAAAATTCTTCAATCAATCGCATTACGATTCATATAAATAATGCGTATATTTGTTCCTTTGGCTAAATCTTCTTTTCCATTTAAGTTTCTTATAAGTAAAATGATTCAATTAACTTTCAATAATAACATATGTGGTAGCAAACTACGGTCCTTTATGGTTAGCCAGGCGCAAAACCTTTGAATTGTTTTTTCTTGGCGACGTTAAAAGACAACTTAAGAAAAAAATCGTTGCTCTCCAAAACAAAGCCGAAAATGTTAATCAGTATACAAAAAAAAAATATATATTACATACGAAATACAATATACAAAAGAAAGTTGTGTGTTTATTGGATTAATCATTTTGTTTCAAGCTATGGAAATGTGGAAAACATATGGAATTAAATTAAAATATGAAAATAATTTATTTATTTCAACCTGCCAGATGAATCTGTTGAGGGCGACCAGTTTTCTTATTTTGATGCCGATCGTTAATTTTTAAAAGCAAAACAAATATAGTACTATCGCAATACATTATTCTATTTTAATGATATTTGGTATAGTTGTCTGGTTTCCATTTTAACAAAATTGAACAATCACAGCTTCTGCTTAAAATTTAAGTTTTTGCTTATCAATGTTCAAGGCATCCTCAAAGTTGTGGAAATGTGGCTGCCATATAATAACACGCTTAAATCTGTTGATTAAAACTAACACTCCTTTATTGATTAAATTTCTTATCGGCTGATTTAAATCCTTTTTACGCTATAAAATACTCATTAAAGACAATAATTTGTTATCTCCTCAATTCGTCTCAATGCTTCCGATTCGCTAGATTATACTTAGCTCAATTTTCACAATATTTTTGTCTATTTGAGTATTCTGTCTGTCTCTTCTCCCGCACGACCCATATCCTATTACTATCACATGACCAACACTCTTCAACGGATAACGGTTCATAGTCACAAACGCGGGCATCGTAGCCTTGGCTCACGGCTTAGTTGTGTGTGTATTCGCTTGTGATAATTTGGTTTTATTTCCTAATACCAAATGCATCTTTTTCATATTCAGAGTTGTGAAATAAATTCAGCCTAGATATGGAGGAGATGCTTTAGGTAAAGATTTCGCTTTATGACATAGTTTCTTACGATTGGATTATAAAAAGCTGTTGTAAAACAAATGAAGTTATGATATCTCCACTCAAAGCGAGTAAGTAGTCTTTTACCTTTTTCATGTAAATAAATTTGGTTGCTGCTTTCGTTAAATCTCACAGCTGGTTTAACCATGATTGCATTTCTGTATTCTAAATGTACTGTGAATTCGTTTTATAACGAGAGACTATTGTGAAATTATATTCTATTTATTAAAAAAATACTTTTTTATAGTGTATTAAGATATATGTAATGTATTTGCCTTGATTTAAAATTTATTTTCTCGGGCTTATAATCATAGATTACAGCTCTGATAATAAAAAATGAAGAAAACGAATAATTCAATACATTAATCAAAAACAGCAAATTTTAATAAACACCCTTTTTATAGCATAAAATAAGAATCTTAATTGAGTACAGATATATTAATTAAAAATGGGCTGATTTTGTAAAAACGCTCATTCTATAGCTTAAATAATAATCGAGTACAATTATATTAATCAATAACGGACTGACACTCCTCATTTTTGATTATTATTTAGCCTAAATGGAGCTGTTGTATAATGCTAAAAAATTGAGAATTTGTCGCTCCATTCATTTTTGTCGATTAATGGAGCAAATTTTACTCAATCGGGAGAATGGCTATTTGAAGTCAAAAATTGAGTAAAAATATACTCCGTTTGATTATTATTTTACTCAATAGGTTTAAGCGTGAACAACGCAATTATTAACAACGTTTTTTATATCAATTTATGGGTCGAAGTTGGAAAAAGAGGAAGTCTCCGAGAATTATTTGTGTGCGAAAATTTCTCCTGAGTCAGTATACTTTTAACTGTAGTAGTCATAAATCAACATTCTCTTTAAAAAATATAATATTTTTACTATCCAAAAATAGTTTAAGCCTGTTTAACGAGTGTTAAAAGTGTTTTAACAAAAATTATGAAGTCTGGGATTCCCACATGATTAATTAGGGCTGAAAATTCTTCTTTTAATAGCGTGCTGTCTTTTAATTATGCCTTGGTTCATACGTCATTTTTCTTAATCACTTATTATGACACAAAGACCCCTGATTCCTGAAATTTCCATCCATTTTGCATGCCACGAGGGTATTAATTAAATTTTAAAGCATAAGGTTTTAATAATTCCTTATCTAATAATTTTTTTAAGATTATTGTGAAGAAGAACGTAATGCTTTTTTCAAATGCAAAAATGCTGTTTATCCGGTAAGTTAATAATGTCTTTAATTAGTGTTTAACTCTTTTGTTTTATAAAAGTTTATTTTACGTATTCCCGAAAAAGGATTTGTTGAGAAAAAAAGGTAAACATGCGTTCCCAGCAAGTAATGATGAAGCATTTTAAGTTATTCAATCATATATAATACTCCTAAATCAATATTGGAATAATTTTCCCTCGTGGAGCTTAATTCACTTGCTGTTTTAGGTATGAAGTGTATGTTAATGTAATGTTGTTTTTTACGTTAAATTCAAACAAATTAAGAATTGTTTGGTGATAAAGAAAATTTGTCTTACAATGAATTCAAATGTGTTTTATTTCAAAGCAAGAGTTTCATAGATAACTGTTCTTTTTTTTGTCCTTTCAACAAAAATATGTGGAAAAGGGAAAGGTGGTCATTCACCCTCGTACTTCAAAATGTCCTGAAATCGATTTTTAAGTATACTTGTCTATAACATTTTACAGCAAGTATTTTATGGATATCTCTTTTTCTTCTTTGAGAGGCACACTAGGAAGAAACTGCCTACTCTTCGACAGGTTACAACAGTTACGGTGTCCTGTCATTTACGGAAAATCCTGTCATTTTGGACATCTGCATTACAAACTTCATGACTAATTAGCTTGAGTAGTTTCACCTAAGCAAAATACTGACGAGCAAAAAATGTATTACTTTTGTCTCGCTAATATATATCAACAATGGACTGAAAATGAAAAATTACCTATAAGAAGAATTTTTTACTTATAAAAAAATGTAGGTATTTAACTTAAAAAGCTCGAGTGAATATCATAGCTCAAATGTATTGTTTTAAGATCATTTTAAAAATTTATCAAATAAATTTATTATTTAACGCACTGCCATTAATCTGGGTAATTCACTTACAAAAAAATGGATGAAATAGAAAAAAAGGCGAATATCATAGCCAAATTTTGATGAAAATAGATGCAAAAAGGGATTTTACATGCCTGTGCAAAATTTCAAATTTTTACGTTCAGTAGTTTAATTTATATTGAATAAAATATGTTATTTTCCTGAGTTAAGAGACCATATATAAAATAATTAAGTGACAATTTTTTGAAAATTGCGTAAAATAAACGTAAATTAGATTTCTTTTGTGCAAAAACAGTAAAAGATAACGGTATTAAAAAATATCAAATTTTGGAGCAAATAAAATTATGTTTTTATATTTCGATGGTGATTCTATAAAGCGTCTATTGTTGCGTCCGCTACCATATCCCACCAAATAAAATGTTTTCCATGTATAGAATTAGATGCAGTAGAGTCTTCCTATACAACGTCCTATTTCTGAAAAACTAACTTCCTCAACATTCCAGGCATGAATTTGACTTTTTTTAATATTGGAAACATCAGGTCTTTGGACTTCCCCATACTTCATCAAACATTCAACAAACATTAAAAATCACGTTTTTCTGTGTAAATTTTCATCTGACTGTAAATTAAATTACCGCCAAAAGTCTTATAAGAATATTGCATATTACAGACAATAATATTAAATGAAGAATGTGACATAACAATCACAGTGATAATATTGGATCGGCAAAATAGTAACTGCGTTTTTTACATGAAATTCAAACAAATAAATTTTCACTTATGAAAACATTCTTCAAGTTCGACCGTAGCTGAGTAACATTCATGACTGTAGTCAGAAGAGCAGAGAACAGGCTCTCACTACTGGCAGCATTTCACCTATCTAAGACAGCCTCCTAGAGAAATACGCAATAACAATTTCAAAATTAGAAAGATTTTCAAAATCGTGAGCAGTCGTTTTGCATTTTTCCTTTAAATCATGTGTACGAACCAAGAAAGTTATGGAATCACGGGTCATTTGAACCACTGACTAAATATTCTAAATTCTACACTTGATATTCTCAGTATAAAAAACTTTAAGACTAAAAACGGTATTTTCAGTGAAAAAAATTTTGGTTTTTTTTTAACTCTCGCGAGAGAAATTAATGAAAGTCGAAAAGTTTGGAACCTACAAATAGCGTTTCTCAATTAGCAGAAAGTCCCTTAAATCGTGCAAAAAATAAATCGCAATATCTCCGGAAATTATCGTAGAAAATGGGTGAAAATTTATATTTAGTGTATTTTGAAGGTTTTCTTTCGTTTAATAAAGTAGCATGTTGCCATTGAAAAAAACGAAGTTGATTCAGAATTAAATATGAAAGATGGTCCCTTATGCAGATTAAATTGCTAGAAAATTAAAGTATGCGTTATTTGCAAAAAATTAGTATATATAACTTTGCAGTCCGACGAATAATGGCCAAATAAAGAGCAAGTGGGCCATTTTTTTCCGTAGCTGTACATACCTAAAATCCAGCTTCTTAAATATTTTAGACAAATATAAACCAATTACTAATGATTCTGTTACTTGTGTGTAAACTCTGTGACAAACTAAGAGTAACATAGATTACCAGCAATAAAGGTTACTTTAAAAAATGAAAAAGAATCACTACTTTCAATTATTTTACTAAAACAAACAAAAAGTCTTAAACATTTTATGTTATTTAAAACCTGAAATAAGAAAATTTACCTTTTAAATCCAAAAATAATTATAAATCTATATCAGCAGAGGTATAATACTATAATTGCCCAGGTTACGCAAAGAAAACTCACGTGAAAATCAAAATATTTTGTCTTTCAACCATCACTTGGAGTGATGGTAGGGTAATTGCAAAGGTAATTACTAGAGAGCTTATATATATATATATATATAAAAGTTCTCTAGTAATTACCTTAGCCTCCAATTTAAGTTGAGAGTCATTCCTGGTGGGGGATTTTGAAGTTGTGGAATTTCATGGAATAAGATTTAGTAACATAGGTCACAGTAACCATGAGACAAAAATAAAAAATTAAGAAGTATTTTTAAAATTAAAAATTTAATCGAATTAGGTAAATTTATAAAATTACTAAATTAATAAATCATATAAAAATGGCTAAAAACTTGGAAAGTAATAAAATATTAAAGGATATATGGTCCAAAGTTGTGCTCATGCTCACTAGGGCAGCTTATTCAGCCAGTTATAAACGATGTATAAAAATGTAGATAAAGTAAATAAATTTTTAATGAACACTTCTAAAAATATAAATTACTATAATTCTTTTCTCAAATAGGTAAAACAAAAATCACACACAATTTTTTCCCCTGTATGGGTAGATTTTTTTTTAATTTGATAGCAAGGTAAGCGCCTTTGTGCGTGTGTGTGTGTGTGTGTGTGTTTCTTGACTGTTTAAACTTATTGTTCTAAAACCTTACAGATCTTTCTTTTTGTGTTAAAAAATTATTTTTAAATAAGCTATTGTTAAAAACAAATTTTATTTAAGCGAAAAAAAAAATTCATCTATCATCATCTTTTTTAACCGTCTTATTTTAATTTTAAATTGCACTCTGTTTATTTTAAATTTATTCCTTGAAAAAATTGTTTTATGATTGTTTTTTGTGATGAAGACAAAATTAATTTTCTTCTGGCAAGCACTTAAAAATAAGTGAATTAGAATATTTTTATCCTACAAACATATTTTTATCTTTATTAAAATATTTCATATTAAAAAATATAGTGTAAAAACAAGGATTTATCCATATTGCTTATGAATAACTTTTTCAAAAAACTAATCAAAAATATTTTTCAAAATTAAGCTAACTATTTTTCTTTACACGTGGCAATCTATTTTTCTTTAAATTTTTCCTTATCTGTTTTTACTTACTTTAAGTATTCATAAAATTTCAAAAATATTTTATTGAATAAATTGAGTGTGCGATAACAATTTTTTTCATTTTTGAACTAATTCGGAAATACTCAAACACTTTTTTTCCCTTGCTGTTAATTTATAATCATTCTTTTTATAAATAAGGTTTGGATTGCACTTTGAAATGAAAATTTAACAATAAGTTAAATTATAAGCCAAAATAGTTCGAAATGCCAATGGAAGACACCTTAAAATGAAATTTGGCAGGCTTTCAATTAATTTTTTCCTCAAATTTTTGACATATTCTTTTTTAATTTTGTGCCTTTTTTTCAGAAAATCTCAGGTGATTTTTAATGAAATTACTACTGCAAAAGTCAATAAGACAAATTTTTAATTTCTGAATATTTACCACATGTAAGGAAAGTATTGTACGGAAAGAGTTTGATGTAATTACACATTTTGGGGAATTCTGAATCCATTCATGCTATATTTTTACGGTGTTGTATGTGTGTGTAGATGTGAGTGAACACGATTGCGCTAAACGATCCATTCGATTGAACTCAAATTTGGTATATGAAATGTGTAATGCAAAAGTCACGCTCTTCACTTTTCAACTTCTTAAAAAATGCAGAAAAAAATTATTGTTGACTAACATGATATATTGGCACAATGTGTTGTTACATAAACTACTTGCACGTAGTCCTAAGTCTATAATAATTCTGGTAAAGCTAGAATTAAACTTAAATAGGAACAATGTGAGCAAACTTTTATGTATAATGTTAGTAGTAAACCAAAATAGTTTAATTTAAAAAAAAAAAACTAAAAATAAATATCTGAACTTTAGTTTGTATTACGTTATTTTGGAAGGAAATAAGCAACAAAAATCAACATTCAAAGAACATTTATTAAAAAGGTTTCTTTTATATTCTTAAAAAGCATCGACGGATATAAAAAAAACAATCAGATAATCTTTCGCAAGCTTTCCTGATTGGTTGAATTCTGAGAGTATGAGTTTTGCAGCAAAACAGTTGTTGGACAAAGTGAAATATACATCAAAAGAAGATTTCCAACATTTTTTTTTTCAGCCTTAATGTTTTCAAAGTGTTTCAAATGACTATTACAGTTCGTTTTGCCTTAAAAGGATGAACACTCTGATATGAACAACTAAATAACTTCAGTGGATAATGTTATTTTTGAATCTATAACCTTAAATTACAGATCACCATCGTATGATTGCTGCTGATTTTGTTGTGCATGGGTAGTGCAGCTTTTTGTACAGGGCTACAAAAAGGAATTCTTATATGTTACGGCATATGGACAAAATTTCTTGAACTTGAGCTAGTTTCTAAACGGTGCATTCGTTGAATCGCAAATTGGGTACGTATATTGTAGGTTACAGTCCCGTGATCTCCATACATTTTGATATTTGTAGAGTTAGTTCATAGATGTGGAAAAAAGAATGCTCATGCATTATTTCCTTTAGATACAAATCATGTGAAGTACTCTTGTGTCTAAATAGTGCATTCGAGTACGCCCAAAGAAAGCGTGCATATCATAGATCATATTTACACAACTTGTAATGATTTTGATGTGTGGAGAACTTTTAGTTTTTGTACAGGACTGCAAATAAGAATTATTATAAATTACGACCTATAGAAGCAAACTATTTAAAATGTGCTAATGTCTTTATAGTAAACTAGCTGAAGTACCCGTTCTTCGCACGGGAATGAATGGACTTTTTGACATTAATATTTGTTGTGATTACTAATTATTGTAATAAAGAGACATAGCAAAATGGATATCGCGTTATATTGTGTTCAATAATCATGCATACTGAATTTCAAGGCAATCGTTTTTATGGTGCAGTAGGCGATGCTTTTAGCGCAATCTAGTGGCGAGTTTTAGCAAAACGGATACGGCGAAAGTATTCTTCGCATTCAGATATCGATGTATACGAATTTTCATGACGATCGGCTGAATAGTCCTGAAGTTCATGTGTTGACGCGACATCTAGTGTCAAGTTATAGGAAAATAGATCGAGCCAAACTCTTCCCCGTGTTCAAATATCTATGTATACCTATTTTCATAGCGATCATTCGCACAGTCAAGAAGTGATACACTGCAGGGCCATCTAGTGGTAATTAAAGTAATGATTTGCTACAGCGCCGTCATGTGGCAAGTTATAGCAAATGGATAACGCCAAAATATTCTCATTGTTCAAATAGCTATGTGTACTGATTTTCATAGCCACCATTTGAATGGTCAAAAATTTGGCCTGCTGCAGCGTCATCTAGTGGCGAGTTAAAATAATAATGCATTGCAGTGCCATCTAGTGGTGAGTAACATCAAAAGTAACACAGTTAGAATATATTCTTCGTGCTCAAATGTGTAAGTATAAAAAATTTTATGCCGATCGGTCGAACGGTATAGAAGTTGATGCGTTGCAGCGCTATTTAGCGCTAAGTTACAGCAAATGGATAGTGAAAAATATTCTCCGTGTTCTAATATCCGCGTGTACCAAATTTCATCGAAATTGGCTGGACGATATTCGCATAGCAAACGGCTAAACGGAATAGAATTCGACGTTCTGCTGCGCCACCTAGTGGCAAGTTAGAGGAAAACGGATAGCATAAAAACCTTCTCGATGATAAAAGACTTAGGTGAACCAAATTTCATGGAGATCGGTGAAACGGTGCTGAGTTTTTCAACCTCCTACATACATACCAACATTCATTTTTATCTATAACCAGTCTTATTATATATACCAGTCTCAAGTAAAATCCAGTTTCAAATCTAAGCCTCGCCAAAGTGCCAACATACGCCATTTTGCAAGAGTTTTTTCAGGGAATCATTCGAAGCATTGACTTAGCAGCAATAAAAATGGGAAATGGTTCGACCGCCAGGCATTTTTTTGAAAAGTGGAATCCCTTAATACAGCCTCATTTTTTAAATTATCAACTATAACATGTTTTATTCATCGTTACCTCGATGTACTAAATGCGAAGATTTCAATTTTCTGAAATTTGGCGGATTTCCCCCAAGTTAAATCAATGTACTCAATTGGCGAGAATTCTGAAGCTACATCGCTTGAAATGCCCTAATAACTGCATTATTTCTGCACGGATAGTTAAAATTTAATGCTGTATTCTAAAAAAACCTTTGCACTTGTTTTCAAAAATGCTATTCCCTTAAGCTCTCAGTAAATTGCGCCAAAAAGCCTAAAACTGTGCAAACCGCTAGAACTCACTTTCTAAAAATCGGCCTATCAGCCATTTTATTTTTCGCCAAACTAAAAAAATTTACATATTAGTCTCGGAAATCTTCGATCCTCATTGTTTTGCGTATAAAACATTTCATTCCTGCTCTCATTTCTTATGCGCACACGATATTATAATTAAAAAAATAACCTTACAAATATAAACTAAAAAAATCATTATTATTCTTTTATTTTCACTTTAAGAATTTAAAACATTTTATTCGGCAAAATCGCCACACATGGCAACCAAGATGGTTATTTCACACACTTTTTTCACTACAGGAGTTACAATTACGTAAAGCTTTCTGCGTGGAGAACATAAAAAATCTCTTAAATTCCGGGAACGGGTGGACTTTCAAAGTTTTAAAGTGGACTATCATTTATTCTATATTATTTTACATATATCTGTGTAAAATTTCAGGGTGACAGGTCCATTTTTGTGGAATTGTATACTACCCAAATCAACAAATTGACAAACAGAATTTCATTTTTATTTATAAGATAACCTACGCTTGTTTTTAAAAATACCCTCTCATTAAATTGCGCCAAGCGCTAGAATCATAGAAAATCTGACACACTTTCAGATTTTAAATACGCACTAAAGTGCTATATATAAAAAGAGTTATAATCCATGGGTCTTCCCTATTTTCGTTCCTTCTTTTATTAAGTTGGACAGTTAAAATTGATATTTCTAACATCCTTTTTTCTGGATGTAATATATTAGAAATAGATGCAGAAAAGCTGCTCAGAAAAATGCACAATTCCAACTGAATGAAAATTTAAAAACTTATACGCAGGTGTATTCATAACCCAAATAGCAGACGATTAAATTACTATAAATAGCGCCAAGCGTTAGAATCCTCCTCAAAATCGCACATCAACCCCTTTTATTTTTCGACCAATTAAAAAGTTGCACATTTATTTTCGGAAAATTTCCAAATTCTATTTTTCTTTTGAGTATAAATCATTTCATTCCCGCTCTGATTTCATATGCACACGATATTTTAATTTAAAAACAACCTTACAAATAATCTAATCAAAATAAAAAAAATCGTTATTCTTTTATTTTTAGTAAGTCTGAATCATTTAATGAACTGCCGAATGTGGCAACCTAGATAAGCTTAATTGTCGCTTAATTCACTGTGGGGTTACAGTAACGAAATGGCGGAAAGCAAAAATTAGCCTTTTGCGATACGTTTTTATCGATATTTCCTAAAATAGTTCGAATTTTGAAAAAATCGCTTCGAGATGTGTCGGGACCTGTCATGGAGAATTTCCGTTCAAAATTTGGTAGGTCTACGTTCACCCGTTTGCGAGCTACCGTTTGCGAGTCTCAAATAAAATCCAGTTTCAAATCTAAGCCTCGCCAAAGTGCCAACATACGCCATTTTGCAAGAGTTTTTCCAGGGAATCATTCGAAGCATTGACTTAGCAGCAATCAAAATGGGAAATGGTTCGACCGCCAGGCATTTTTTTGAAAAGTGGAATCCCTTAATACAGCCTCATTTTTTAAATTATCAACTATAACATGTGTTATTCATCGTTACTCCGATGTACTATATGCGAAGATTTCAATTATCTGAAATTTGGAGGAATTCCCCCAACTTAAATCAATGCACTCAATTGGCGAGAATGCTGAAGATAGATCGCTTGAAATCCCTTAATAACTGCATTATTTCTTCACAAATCATTAAAATTTAACGCTGTATTCTAATAAAACCTTTGCACTTGTTTTCAAAAATCCGTTTCCTTAAGCTCTCAGTAAATTGCGCCAAGCCGGAAACAGTGCAAACCGCTAGAACTCACTTTCTGGGCATTTGAGCCATTTTATTTTTTCGCCAAACTAAAAAATTTTAACATATTAGCCTCGGAAATCTTCAATTCTTATTGTTTTGCGTATAAAGCATTTCATTCCTGCTCCGATTTCCCATGCACACGATATTATAATTTAAAAAAAATAACCTTACGAATATAAACTAACAAAAAAAAATCATTATTATTCTTTTATTTTTACTTTGAGAATTTAAAACATTTTATTCGGCAAAATCGCCACACATGGCAACCACGATCCTTATTTCACACTTTTTTGACTACAGGGGTTACAATTACGGAAAGCTTTTTGCGTGGAGAACATAAAAAATCTCTTAAATTCCGGGAACGGGTGGACTTTCAAAGTTTTAAAGTGGACTATGATTTATTCTATATTATTTTACATATCTGTGCAAAATTTGAGGCTGATAGGTCCATTTTTGTGGATTTGTATACGAATCAAATCCACAAACAAACAAACAATCAAACAAACAAACAAACAAACAAACAAACAGAATTTCATTTTTATTTATAAGGATTTAATTCAGCTCAAGTTAGGTACGCATGTTATAGGTCACTGTTTTACGCAGTAAATAGATTTCAGTGTTCGTAGAACTTTAACACGTGTGTAAAACTTTTTTTACAGGATCGGAAAAAACAATTCTTATACAATGAAGTCTAGATTAAAATTTTTGTACTTAAAATTCTCTAGACAGTTGTATATTTGATTACTAAAAGTACTATTTTTTTAAATACATTGAATTAATGGTACGAATTTGGGGAAACTTTTCAAACACTATATTATAATTTTCAGTTCTGTTTTTTTCTGACTTCAAATCGCTTCAAATTTGTTGAAAGGCTTGGTATCAGTCAAGTCTTTGGAATGTCCAATGGAGTCACTCCAGGTTTTTTTTAATTAACAAATAATGACAGAAATACATAAAAGATGATTTTTCCTTACGGACATCACATACCTAAGAAAAAATATTTTGTTGAATCTACAAAAATTTTGTTATATCAACACAATTATCCGGTTGAAATAGCGCCAACCAAATTTTTAGTGAAATAACAAAATAATTTTGTAAAAATTATTTGGTTATTTCAACAAAACATTTTGTCTCTATAACCAAACAATTTGGTTGAAATAATCAAATGTTTTGTTAATTTAACCAAAAATTTTATGTTTGAATAGTTTATTTGGTTAAAATCAGCCAAATTATTTATTTGAATTAACAAAATTTCTTTGTTAACTGGTGTTGTGCTGGCTCTTTAATCAAACTTTATTTTGTTGATATAACTCTTATATTTTTTAACCCACAAACAGTTGTCTGAAAGTTTCAGAAGTAGGACTAAATAATTTTTCTCTTCATCAAAATTCATACATTTATTTTAGTGCTTTTATAAATCTAGAAATTCAATGTCAGTTTTTTCCCCATACAAAAAATTGGCAAGACAAAATCACATTTTGCGTTAGTAATAAAATAAGTATGTGTACTAGTTCCTCCAATTTTACATTATAACGTGATCTTTTACTAAGTAATAACGATCCAAATTCCAGCAGATATCAATAGAAATATACGCGTCAGTTGTTTTGTAGCGTCTGGTAGCCACCTCTCTCTCTTTCTCTCTCTCTCTCTCTCTCTCTCTTTTATTTTTTTCTGGAAAGACCAAATAATCATCGTCTGTCTAACTGAGAATTTATACACTTAGCTAGCAGAACTTAAACAATTTGATGAACATAATACGAAGCTAATAAACATTTTTATGGCTTGAGTGTTTTATTTGGAAAATGAATGTATTTTCCCTTTGAAAGAATATAAAAAAAAGATGAGTGCTAACGATAAATAATTTCCTTTCCGGCGTGGTATACGAATTTAAATGTTTGCTACATAAAGCCGATATAGATTTTTTTAAAATGTGTGTTGCGCTTTAAAACTTAAACTACAAAAATATTTTCGAACTTCATATATGTTTGTTGTATAAATACATTATGCCGGTATTGTCCAGCTAAGTCTGTTTTCACTATTTTTTCCCCAAAAATATCTGCATGGAGATTATACATATAGTAACATTTTTACATCCTTACATATTTTGCGACCCGGTACACTATTGGAAAGTAATTCTGACTGTAAGACTAAGCTAATCTAACGCATATTGAGTGATTTTAATCTTAATCTGTAGAAACTTATAAAAAAGCTAAAATAAAAATCTAAGTTTTTGCGAATAGATAAACGAATTAGGCTTACCTCTGAAATTTTCAGCAAACTGTGGAAAAGCCCAATTTATTTTTATTTTTAATATTATCCATTTTTAAATGTATTAGCAGACAGTGCATATCCATCCTTAGCTCTTCCCTCTTCCTCCTTAAATAGGAATAGAGTATCTCCTTTGGGCGGGTCTGGCTGTCCTTCACACTCCTGAGCATCTCCTTGAAGCATGCATAAATTGACTGTCGAGCGATTGCCTATTTCATTTGTTCGGAGTTTCGACAAAATCGTTTTGTTAAAATTAAAAGCATGTTTTTAAATCCCTTTGGTTCAAGCAAACGAACTTTTGTTAAATCAACACAACAAAGCTACCAATCTACTTAACGAATAAAGTTTTTTTGCGTGCATCTAAAATTTCAAAGTGCAAATAGGTGTCTTATGCATTTCTAAAACATAAGAACTATTTCACTGTGCCAGAAGTGATCAAAATTGGTGGTTGCAATAATCACATAAGTGTTACTATAAACACATGTCAATATATTTCATACCAAGGGCTTGGATTGTTAGTAATCAATTGTAAGTAATAGCATTGATCATTATTTTAACTATATTTGATTTAATGTTGTTTAAAATTATAATGAAATATTAAAAATTAACATTTTATAGGATATAGTTATTGAAACTAAACGGCGTATTCTGGCAGCAAATGGTTGTTTCCATGTTTAAGGAATCAAAAATCAAAAATATTCTAAAATCAAAATTTATTAAAAGAAATACAAAAATTATGCTATATAAAGTAAACATCAGATATATTCTCAATTATGGATAAGATACTTGGACTTTGACTAAAGCACAGGCAGAACAGCTGGTCATCTTCCAACGAAAGGTTCTTAGAAAAGTGCTGGGTTAGTGCTGAGAACGAGAATGGACTGTGGAGACGGAGACATAACTTCCAACTATATAGGTTATTCAAAAAGGCAGATATCAGTTAAATTCATGAAGATTGGTCATCTGCTGTTTGCGAGCCGCATCTACCAAATCGACCTCTTATCCTTGACTTTTAAGATCTTCAGCCATAAACCTATAGGAACCAAACGAATTTGTAGGCCCAAGCTGAGATGGACTGATTGTATGGAAGATGTTAAATTATTATGCGTTACCAACTACCTAGCAAACGCACACAGGTTCTCTGAACGTCTATTAACGTTCAGAAAACGTCTTCTGAACGTTAATAGACGTTCAGAGAACCTGTGTGTGTTTGCTGGGTATAGAACGTTGGCTAAGAGGAGATCGGAACGGTAGAAAGTTCTCGGGAAGAGACTTAGGCCTTTGGAAGACTTTAGAAAGATTCTAATAATTTTATGAAGCACAAATTTCGTTTGAATGCACTGGATTAGCTTCTGTTTACTAATTTTGAAAACTATGCGAATATTTGGTGCAAAATTAGTAAACAACCA
This sequence comes from Cheiracanthium punctorium, assembly GCA_038373885.1. Classification (NCBI taxonomy): domain Eukaryota; kingdom Metazoa; phylum Arthropoda; class Arachnida; order Araneae; family Cheiracanthiidae; genus Cheiracanthium; species Cheiracanthium punctorium. Next base: position 164,293 of record JAWZYV010012699.1, on the reverse strand, counting down.
TTTGGCTTTAATCTTTCACTTGTAAAATAAATAGCATGCAAGATTTTTAATTAAAGAAAATATTATGGTATGACTGCATAACTCATGAAGCAAGAATTCAATCATTTAGTCTGCCGTGCTCCAGTTCTTTCAGTACAGCGGACTCGCCCTACAAAGCGATTATCTTACGCGAATGGATACTATTTCTTGGCCGAGATTTTTTTAAATTATTTGAAATGAATATTTGTAATTCTCTAAAATATTTGTGTGTGTGTTTCCAAAAGTTCTATAAGCTAAATTTTCACTTAACGCGAGCATTCCTGGAACAAAATCAAAGCTCCACTGCAAACTAAAAGTCTGATGATTCTATAATTAGCTACAAAATGTTTTGTTTTTAGCAATTTTTTTTTAAGCGATAATTCAAAGGAATATTGGACTGCGGATGTTTTTATATGGTAGTTTCCCTGATCAAATCAAAAATGTCGCTCACATCCAACCGGCCCACCCCTCAAAAAAATGGGGGGGGGGCGGGATTTACGCATGCTTATGACTCAGAACCCATGCACAATTCGAGAAATTTTCCTTAAACCTGAATGTCAAATCATACGAAAATAAAAACGTCTGATGCAGGAAAAGCATACAGCCTACAGATAAAGACGAATAGGTCACAGGTGTTTCTCAGTCCTCTGATCTCGGGGACTTATCGATGTTAACCTCTTAAAAGATTTGCAAATCCTGTTATTTGTATTCTGGAGGATGTTCGCACATTCGCTTCGATATTTTACACTCATCTTATGCTGCATATGAAGTTATGGATTCGAGTTAGGAGAAACCTTCTTTGGCGCGTTTTGGCGTGTGGTTATCGATTCCACCCACACTTCATTTCAATCATTTTGATGTGGCACCATTTAAATTAATATCTATATTACAATTTAAAGTTTACTTAATACAGTCGGACCCGCTTAATCGAATAGCCAATTTTCAACGAAAATGTTTTCTAATAAGTGGGATATTCCATTATCCAGGACTACATTCACTAATAATTACGGTTTGTTACATTGAAATTTCATTACAGTAAGCCGAATATTCTTGTAACCGATATCACATTAAGCGGTTTTGACCGTATTAATGTTCAGTACCTTTCTGGAATTTATTACTTTGTGTAATCCCCCACCCCTTTTCTCTGTGTATTTGTGAACTCCCTATTGCTCGTGCCATTTGTTATTCGGGTAAACGCAGACAATTGAACAATGGCCCTATAACCCGCAAAAATGAAAAAAAATGAACAATAATCTTTCGAAAATTAAAATATCAAATTAAAAATGAAGCAGAATCTTAATAAATATACTTTAAATATTACTAAGAAAGCAAGCTGGCCAGCACATGCTGACCCGTGATAGTTCACTTAAAAAAAAAAAAATCATACTTAAATAATAATTCACATGTTAGTATGAGCGGCTGATTGTAAATAAAAATATTACATGGACCGTTTCGTGGCCGACCTGGGCAACCTAAATTGTAATAAAAACTACTTTAAGATTTGATTAAGTTATTGAACAAAATAAGTTATTTAATTCATAAAATTGGCTTAAATATATACAGGTTATCAGAAATCGTAATCCATTTTTCTTAAAGTTCCCAGGAATTAGGTATTAGGGCATAACTTGCGGGGCGGGCTGTTAGCTGATGTCCGCTAGAGACATCTAGCCCAACCAGCTCTTCTTTCTTTAAACCTATCTTCTACATAATCCGCATTTGACCCATTTGTTGGCTTTATCTATTTATAATCCTGATCATCAGAAATCGTAATGCCGTAAGAACTATCTCCAATAATAGACAACTGTATGAACTCCAATAATCAGCTACATGCTGCACGATTTTTGTTCTCCAATTAGTAGGCGATTCTATTCGTTTCCGTAAATTAATACGGAAAGTTCCTCAAATAAACTACTTCATCCCCTTCTACCCCCCCCCAACTGTTAATAAATATAAGATAGTGCTCCCAAAAGCTCAGTGGCAAAATCCTACCGCCATCCGTGTTTAGAGACAGGTTTTTCTCGCTAATCATTTGTTCAGCGAACTATGAGTGAGCTAGGATCGAGAGTACGTGCATGTTAAGACAGTGACAAAAATCGTCCGATGAAATGCCATTCGTAGGTGTAGAGACAGGTTTTATTCTGGTTCTCATAGGTCGGCTAAAGTACGCGCATGCTTAGACAGTAGGGTGGAGTGAAAATGGCCAAAAAAATTTTTTTTTTAATTTTAATATTGCCTGACTCAACAAATCGTGCTGTATGGCAGAAAAGTCACAGAAAAGAAATTCTAGTCCATTCACTGATTGTCTTCATGTTCCACACTGGGCTTAAAGAAAGGAATGTTAACGTAAAAAGTAAAAAAATCAATTTCTTAAAATTTAATTTTAATGTTTACTATAACTTTATTTTCTGACTCAAAAACAGTTCTAACTACTAAAAAGAAACAGTACGGCAATGTTTTATTGCCGTTAACAAAAAAAAAAGAAAGAAAGAAAGCAGAAGAAAAAAAAAGTCACTAACTTGCAAACAAGCGTCATAAGCTTTGGGGTAAATTTTGAATACATAGTTATTAAATACTAGCTAAAGTACCCGTCGTTGACGGGTTAGTGGTGAATGCAAATTTCCAAAAAGCAAGAACTTTCTTCAGCATTATAGGAGTACACAGAATGGATGTAGTATGTTGTCAAAGTAAAGAAAGCGAAGTTATAATTTTTATGCATTCAGGGCCTGATTACCGAGAAGGCTCGGGAAGCTTGAGCTTCTCCTCAGAATTTGAAGGGGGGGGGGACAAAAGTGACTGAAAAACTGATAAAAATTCAAAATTTTGTTTTTAAATGGTCTTTTAAATTATTGTAAAGATTTTCAATGAAGAAAAATGGAAAGCTATTTTTAATGTTTTTTGAAATCTTGATACTTCATGTCGATGATACTTCATGTCTTGATACTTGATGTTCTTGATACTTCATTTCTAAACTGGTTCAGTTTGCAGTGTCTTTGCCTGGGACACCTGCTCCATTAAAAAGAGTTTTTTGTATTATGGTAAACATTTGGTCGGCAAAAAATGGTATGCTTTCATTATGTAATGTTAACCATCTTCTAAATATCAAAATTAATTCTGAACTTCCATGTTGTAACTTTTATGGTGTATCAAAACAAAGAATTCCCGAAAAAAGCAATGTCTAAATTCGACTAAATAAAGTTTCGACTAATGTTCAAGTAAAGCAATATTTTTAGTTTATTTTTTAAAGTAATTTAAAAAGTACTGTAAAATTTCGTTACAGTGGACTAAACTATTATGAAGATTAATGAATAAAATATTTTTATCAAAGGAAAATTTCAAATTAATGAATTAAAAAATATTTTTATCAAAGAAAATCTAATCAATATTTTTGAAAAATTCGAAGCCAAGAATTTAAGTTAAGTGACAACCTATCATGTCATCCAATTTCGTTTCATTCCCTGCAGTCTGTATTTCGTGATGCTGCAACAAAATTTCAGCATTTTAAAACGATTGTCACAAAATCTCAAAATGTAATCAAAATATTCTAAAAAATTCAACGCCTATAAATTAAGATTAGCAACTATCTATCATATCACCAAATTTCGTATCATTCGTATTAGTCGTTATTACGTGATGCTTGAAGAAATATAAACGTATTTTGAGAGAATTTTCACAAAATCTCAAAATCTAATAAAAGTGTTTAAAAAATTGGACACCTGTAGTTTATGTTGAGCAACCAAGTATCATGTGACCCAATTTCATATCATTCGCTTTAGTCGTTATTACGTAATGAGGGAACAAAGATTCACTCAGTTTTAAACGACTTTCGCAAAATCTCGAAATCTGATCGATTTTTTTTAATTAGATGCTTATAGTTTAAGGTGAGTGACCACCTATCATTTTTTCACCTTTGCAGTTATTACGTGATGTGCGAACACAAATTTACGCAGTTTGAAAAGATTTTCGCAAAATCTCAAAATCTAATCAAGATTTTTTTTTTTTTTTTGATGCCTATGTTTTGAGTGACCACCAATCACATAATACCAAATTTCATTTCAATCGCCTCAGTCGTTTTTACCTGATGCTCGAACACGAATTTACGCAATTTAAAACGATTTTTGGAAAATTTCAAAATCTGAACAAGATTTTTTTTAAAAATCGGCGCCCATGTTTTAAGTTGAGTGACCACCAATCACATGCTACCAAATTTCATTTCAATCACTTCAATCGTTTATATGTGATGCTCGAACACAAATTTACGCAGTTTGAAAGAATATTCGCAAAATCTCAAAATCCAATCAAGATTTTTTTTTTTTAATTCGACGCCTATGTTGAGTGACCACCTATCAAGACACCCAATTTCATATCATTCGCTTCAGTCGTTTTTACGTGATGCTTGAACAAAAAAAGCGCCACGGGCAGAATGACAGAGCGACGGACAGACAAACTTTCTTTTGAGGGTTGCACCGGATTCCCAGCTGCTTGAAACGGATAGAAATCGCAAAATTTTTGAATTCCAAGAAATGTACAGACAAAAGTCTAATTTTATTTATATAGATAGATATTGATTCCTAAAAAATTTAATTTAAAAAATATTAAATACTTGTTATACAGGGTGTCCCAAAAAAAGTGGTAACGTGATATAATTCTTTATCTATTAGAGGTGAGCGGGCATCGTAAATCGAAAAAATATTCACAATAAAGTCGGAAATAAGGCTACGTTAAGAAAAAAATTCCTCTCGTTAATTTATAAAAAGTGACCCTTTTTAAATTTGTTATACGACTTCTGTACTAAAATATTAGTAAAGTGTTCCCCATACACTCAAGAGGTGATGTACAAAGTTTCAAAATTATATTCTAAAACCTGTGAGAGGTATGAAGATAAATATATGCTGACTTAAACCACTTTACAGTGACTCTCGAAGGAAAAAAAAATAGTACGAAAGAAACATGGGATGATCGTATTTCAGGGGTCGTACAGAAATTACGAAAGAAAATATTTTTTCTTCTCTAGCAATAAACGTTTGCATTCTAATTCATGTATAGCCCCGATCATCTTTATTTATAGACTAGCTGAAGTACCCGTCCTTGACGGGTTAGTGAATGCAAATTTCCGAAAAGCAAGAACTTCCGTCAGCATTGTAGGAGTACACAGAATGGATGTAGTATGTTGCCAGAGTAAAGAAAGCGAAGTTATAATTTTTATGTATTGTTAAAATAATACAGGTTAGAAAGTCTCTAAGTAATATCATTTCATTCGCTTTAGTCGTAATTATGGGATGCGCGAACGAATTTTTACGCATATTGAAATAATTTTCGCAAAATCTCAAAATCTAATTAACAATTTTGAAAAATTTGAAGCCTAGAATTTAAGTTGAGTGACAACCTATCATGTCACCCAATTTCGTTTCATTCCCTGCAGTCTTTATTTCGTGAGGCTTGAACAAAATTTCAGCATTCTAAAACGATTTTTCCAAAAACTCAAATGTAATCAAAATATTTTAAAAACTCACCACCTATAAATTAAGATTAGCAACTACCTATCATATCACTAAATTTCGTATTAGTCGTTATTACGTGATGTTTGGGGAAATAGAAACGTATTTTGAGAAAATTTTCACAAAATCTCAAAATCTAATAAAAATGTTTAAAAAATTGGACACCTATAGTTTATGTTGAGCAACCATCTATCATGTGACCCAATTTCATATCATTCGCTTTAGTCGTTATTACGTAATGTGGGAACAAAGATTCACTCAGTTTTAAACGATTTTCACAAAATCTCGAAATCGGATGGATATTTTTTAATTAGATGCTTATAGTTTAAGGTGAGTGGCCACCTATCATTTCACCAGATATCATTTTTTCACCTTTGCAGTTATTACGTGATGTTCGAACACAAATTTAGGCAGTTTGAAATGATTTTCGCAAAATCTCAAAATCTAATCAAGATTTTTTTTTAATTCGAAGCCTATGTTTTAAGTTAAGTGAGCACCTATCATGACACCCAATTTCATATCATTCGCGTCTGTCGTTTTTACGTGATGCTTAAACGAAAAAAGCGTCACGGACAGAATGACAGAACGACAGAAGGACAGAACGACAGAATGACAGAACGACAGAAGGACAGAATGACAGACAGACAAACTTTTATTTGAGGGTCGCATCGGATTCACGGGTGCTTGAAACGGATAGAAATCGCAAAATTTTTGAATTCCAAGAAATGTACAGACAAAAGTTTAATTTTATTTATATAGATTTACATATTACTTCATTTTTAAAGACAATTAATATTTAGAAAGCTCACTAATACAGAAAAGGAAATGATACCAAATTTACCTTTCGAGTATTATTGACTAATAAAACACTTTTCTTTAATCAGTCTTCAATTTTGGAGTCCACATGCTGGGCAAAATAATGAACTTCGGTAGTTCCTTTCGTGATTTGATTCCACAACGAATGTATCCATGTCTGGCTTTTGCTCCACATGTTACCAAGGATGCTTGCGTTAGTAGTCTTACATGCCTTTCTACTGCTTGAGAAGGGCAAGGGAGCTTCTCTATTTCAAATTCTGAACCGTTTCTGATCATACTTGCTACGTCTTCGTCACTGAGGTTCATGGTAGCTGGTGTTTCCAAAGGATTGTCCCAGTGAATCATCTGAAAATACTAATCTGCTTCGAAATTTATAGTTAGAAAATCAAATTGGCATATTTTTCCTTTCCAGTCAGTTTTTCTTGCTCCTTCTAAGGTCGAATTCTCGAATATGTGATCATTCATCAAACAGCATTGCCAACAGAAAATTTTCAGAATGAGCAAAATAAGAGTTCCTCTGAATAACTTCATGAATGCTTCACTTAAAATCTTCTGGGAAGAATGAACTTCTTTTCATGATTACGTGCTCCATGTGTAGCTCCTGGGATTTTCTTTATTTCAAACCAGGATGGCACATACATTTTCATCACATAGTCTACTAGGAGTTTAACGCATTCTGTTGGTTCGGCAGTCGACACGTACAGGCGTAGAACAGTTCGCTGTAGTGAGTCAGCTTGAATGAGACATCCTGCCTGGACTTCTGTTTCCCAAATCTGGATGGCACTGTCCCGAGCATACTGCCCTAGAAATATCGAAGAGGTACTTTTGGTCTGTACTGAGATCTTTTTTATCAATTTCAGGCAGAGCAACAGGAATAGAAACAAAATTTGTCACAGCAAGCGTTTCATACGTTTCCAGAAATTTTCCTATTGTTCCAGAAAACTGGTGTGGCCCAGATGTCTTTCCGTCAATCTTATGTTAAAGGTGCCGAAGAGGTAGTTCATTAGTATGCAATAAGCATACAAACCAGTGCAATTTATGGCCAACAAAGATTTCAAGCTGTCTAACTACGCTATTTTTCTTCCCATTGTTGACTTTCAGTGCATCTCACCCAATGGCAACAAGATCCTAAAGTGCAATCTCTTTCTGTGTAACAAAGTTGATGATGCTGCAGGTAATATCAGTACTAGAGCCTGAATGCGGAGTCACGTGTCCTATCTGAACAGAACCAGGTTCTGACAACATAACAATATGCTCTTCCACAGATACAGTAGTATATAAAGAGCTTCACTTCTTATATAATAGTTGTGTCCTTTCTCCCATCGAAGTATATGGTGTACAAAGACTGTGCTATTTGTATAGAATTAAGTTGTGATCGTATCTTTCATTATAATTTTTAATAAGAGGAATTACTTCTTGGTGACTTACCACAGGCAAGGAGGCTTTCTTCCAAATTCTTTCAACGTCCAAAGAAATAATTTCGATGATCTCTTTTATTAAAGGATTCTTTTCGTTCCCCCTTATTCCACAGTATATCATTTTTTGTGATTAAGAAATGCTTCATTAAATCAGAATACGTAGGTGGTAACACTGTCTTTTTCAATAGTACTGGAATTCCGAAAACACTACAAAACGTTTCACTTCTAGTTGTGGTCATATTTAAATTCAAAACTCCGTATTATTTTTTTGACAAATATAAATCAAAATTAATAAAACGTATTGCTTCAATCTTACAAAGGAGAAAAAAGTAGTTGAAACAAAGGCAATCGCAAAAACGAATCATTCCACATAATAAAAGTGACGTGCCTTATTAGGTTACTAGCTGGATACCCGTTCTCCGCACGGTGGGAAACGAATATTTTCCTTACACATATAATTTGAATTAAACCCAGTAATGCGGAATCTCAAAACGTGAAAAAAATACTTGAATCGTGACTATAAGTTGACGTCATGAGTGCAAATCTGAGATGATTGCAACCTGATGACACAAAAACTTCGTCAGTGTCACTGGCGATCAAAAAAGATCTTTACGGTATGCAGATGAAACTTCTCTCTTTCGAAAAATGCCTGATTTCTACATGATATAATTTTGTTTTTTAAGCTTAATTATAGCATTTAATATATACCAGATGAATAAATTACATGATGTTGACAAATATTTTATTTTATCTTGCATTTCCTAAAGCGTGGACAATGCATTAGCGCAGTTATTTTGCAGATGACTTTATTGAATTTCACCTAAATTAACAAAACCTACATGAAATAATAGATGCACCACGTACGTTATAAGCCAAAATTGCACACAGTTTTCGTGAAAATCGTCACATTTCAAATGAAAACATTTGTGACGTAACTTCTGCGATAAAGTTTATCACCCTTACTAAACTCTTAATGCAGTATCACACTTACATAAAACTGACGTTGGTCTCACTGTCAACTCGCTCTAAATAAATAACTAATTTCATGTTTTATTTTTAATAATTTACAGTAGACCCCTTCATAACACGGGTCTAACACACGAATTCGTAGAACACGGAGAAAAATTTGTGATCGTTTTCGTGTAACACGTTAAAATAGACTCGTACAGCACGGTAAAATGACACATATGTTCTGATATTATGAGGCTTTAGCTCCTGTAATTAACATAACTTTTGAATGGCAATACCAAACATCATTGTATTACTACGGAGTGCAAATAAGTTTTGACGCGATTATTCCGCGCAATCCGCACTCCAGGTGGAGTATAGCGCAGGACCAGTACAACACGGATTCCTATAACACGGAATGTATCTACCGTCTTATAGGGAATCTACTATAGTTGCATAGTGTCAAATTCAAAAGAAAATTCTAGGTTGCCGTATTTAGTAATATTTCATCTCACCTTGGTGGCAAATATCCGAACTGTATGAAAAGAAAACTTTACAAAATTTTTAATTCTGTATAACCCTCGAAACAACTTCAGTGTTTACCATCTACGACGGTTTTTCATGACGTGACAACTTATGCTTGCGTGTAGTGGCGTAGCCAAGGAGGGGATAGGGGGTCACAACCCCCCATGAGGAGATTTTTGCCATACAAAATGTATATTCTTCTCTCCCTTATCACACACGCGTATATATACATATATGTGAGCTGCAGTAATCGTAACACCCCCATGAAAAATTTCTGGCTACGTCACTGCTTGCGCATAATTGATCATTTTTCTTTTCATGTATCAGTTATCAATATACTTCAGGATGAGAATCTCCATTGAAAAAAAAATGTTCTAAAAAGTCTGACCCCAGAAAACTCTGGGAGGACACAATGGAGTTACCATGGGCCCCACCCAGAAAAAAATTTCGGGGGGGGGGGGTTTACAGAAATTAAATTTATAAATTCATAAAAGATGAAAAAGACCAAAAGATGAAAAAGGCCCAATTTTTCACAAAAACGCTTCATTATTATTGTTTTGTTAACAAAATTTTAGATTTCAGGGGGAGGGCTGGTCCTCCGGGTACGGCCTGGGGGTTACACAAATACGCGCCGGACATACACTCTTGTTTATGTCCGGAGGAGCATGTACATTAGTGCTTGTGTACTGCTCCGGATAATCTGCCAGCAAGGCAGCAAAAATTGACATAAAAATGGCATCCACACGCGAAGGAATTAAAACTAAAGGTATATAGAATTACATGAAAACTTCGATTATTTTTAAAGTGCAAGTCTCTTACAGTTCTATTTGTTTCACATTTGATGCGTTTTCACTTTTACGAGTCTTAAAAGCTGTAGAAATGAGTGGTTTCACTTAATTGTTAAATTTAATAACTTAAGTGGCAACAATGGATTCCGTTGCTACGGAAACTATAAAAATGGAACATGAAATGAGTTATTTACGTTTACTTTGCTAGAACTGCCATATTGATGTCATTAACGCCACCAGTGGATGCTAAATAGCTCAAATCACAAATTAAACTTGACACTAAAGGCAATTCGCAATACCCTGTTTGCGGAATTTAAAAAAAAAAAAAACATCTATGCATACGATAGTGACATCAGCTCATCTCAATTGTGGAATGGAATTAATAATACGAACACAGTTGAACTACATTTGAATATTTTTCGCCTACTTGCTAAGAAATGTACTAAAGTAGGAATCAACATAGATTTCAATTCGTAAAACAAAAAATACATTAGACAGTATTAATTACGCCGTTCTAACAATTTGCAATAAAAGAAATGTAGCGCTGCTTTAACATATAAGAATCAATTATTTATTACATGTAAGTACTTCAATCGCTAAAATGCCAACATGCACCATTTTGCGAGATTTTTTGTTTTCAGGGAATCATTCGAAGGTTTGATTTAACAGCAATCAAAATGGGAAATAGTTATCTATCATTTATATAGTTCGCTCGCCAAAATTTAATCCAGACATCTAATTAAATCAGTCATCTAATCTCTAACCAGACATCTAATTAAATCTCTAACTTAAATCAATTTACTTAATTTGGTGAAAATTCTGAAGATAGATCGTTTAAAATCGCCTTAATAACGTCATTATTTCTGTACGAAGTATAGCGTCGTATTCTAATAAAACTTATACTTGTAATTAAAAATACCATTTCATTACGCTCTCAGAAATTTGCGCCAAGCCCAAAACTGTGCAAATCGGTAGAACCTACTACTTTCTCAAAATCGCCAAATCAGCCATTTTTTTTTTCGACCAACTAAAAAATACACATATAGTCTCGGAAATCTCCCAATCCCTTATTCTTTTACACATAAAAAACATTGAATTCCTGCTCTGATTTCACACGCACGCAATGCTTTAATTAAAAAATAACTTTGTAAATAATCTAAACAGAAAAAAAATCATTATTCTTTTATTTTTACTGCAGGAGTCTAAATAATTTAATAAAATAGCCAAACATGGCAACCTCGATGCTTTTTTCTCACATTTTCACTGCAGGGGTTACAATTAGGGAATTAAGGAGATCAAAAATTAGCGTTTTTGACGGTGTTTTGTATCAATATCTCTTAAAATAATTCGAATTTCGAAATTTAAATTAGCGGAGGTTCTTTCTCGAAATTTTCCGAATTCGTGGATACCTCGATCGAAACTCAACTCCCAGCCGTTTAGGAGGAGATGATGCTACACACAGACACACAGACACACAGACAGACGCGCACAGATTTTAATAGTATAGATGATATAACAGTTAGATTAGAACAGGCGCTGCCATCTAGTAGATTTTAGAGTATAATTTGCTTTTTTTATGTACAAAAAGCCATTTCTGGATCTGATATCTAGCAGTACCGTTTCAATAAAACAATTTATTAAGGAGAAATTAATTTCTTAATATTATTTTATAAATTAAAGAATTATTTAGTAAAAAAATTTTTTACTAAATAATTTAAACATTTTTTTTTTTTACATAAAAATCATTAAAAACTTGAAAAAAGGCCAATATAAACATTCATTTGAGGTGTGGAACCTCAAGATGCCAACATTTTTAGCTGAAATTCGGAGACAATTGGTTTCAGCTAGTTTGGCACCATATAATGACTCAGGCAATGTGAATTTCGAAAAAAAATATTTTTTCGATACACCCTATTAGACAGTATCCAAAAGCAACTTAAAGAATATGTTTGTAGCTGTGTTTTAAGGTATATAGATTATTTTGTTAGCGCACAAATGAGGAGCAAAATCTTACAAAGAATTTAAAAGTAATCTTTATCTTGACAATGCACAGATAATTCAGCTAGTACAGTGACTTTTCAAGGGTCTTACAGAAAATCCAGAAGAAAACGGTAATCGGATGATTTTTAATCTTCACACGGATAGTCCAGAATTCAGTGTATTTCCGATATATTAAGCACGATAGAGTTGGTATGATTAAGCCATTGTTGAAATATTTTGTCACGGAGTACCTTAATTGGCTTATTAAATTTCTTTATAGGATGTTAAGAATACGAAATTCTATTTTCAAAACACGTTCTCTAAACGTTTACGTAATCTCAAGAAAGCTTCAGTAAAATTTTGGATAATACAAATCCATGAATTTTTCTAGTGATTTCAATTGAACCTCTTTTGTTTGTTTATTTCGCATGCTTAGTATGATCTTCTTAGCACCAAAATGTGTAAATATAGTGGAGCAAATTATTCTTTCTCTTAAGGTAACACTTTTTCTCATAAGTTTATGTTCGAAATATTTATTCCTAGCGTTTTTATAAATCGCAATAATGACCATGGTAATATTAACTTAAAAGTCGCAAGTCTCTATATGAGGAAGAAGAAGAGTTACGAGATAAATGAAAAACTGTTTATTATTTTTAAGAATATAAAACGAGATAAATTAAAAACTGTTTATTATTTTTAAGAATATAAATATTTCAAGATTTTATTTTATTTTACCGTAAACCAGGGTTACGGTAGAAATGTCATTTATGTATGTATGTAGAAGTTCATAACAGCTTATTCTACATCCAAAAGGAAAGACATACCGTAAACCGAGGTCACTTTTTAATACAAAATTTGAGGTTTCCATGCTATAACATTAATATTTTTCTCTACCCCCCCCCTTCATAGCCCGTGATTTGAGTTACCCCATCCTTCCTCTACAAAACTGTGCATTTATAAATCTCCTTGCTTCAACCATTTTTAAGTAATTAGAGTTAAAAGTTGTCACAAACTCACGACTACTTCAGGGAGATTTTGTGGCAATGTCTTTTTGCATTAGAAATGCGTGGGACGAATTCGCATACTTAAACCACGTATTTTGTATTTAAAGCTATTTTTAAGATAATATATTTAATTAAAATAATTAATTAAATGAAAGTGTTAAAATCTTTAAAGAGTAAATTATACGTTTAGGTTGGCATAAACAAACTGGATGTATCGTGAAATGTGATCACTTTTTTCTACTATTTATCGGAATCAGTCTGAATTTTTACACCTCAAATAAGTCTAATGGAACTTTACAGAGTCCTCTATTGTAAAGTTTTGTTGGAGGATCAATACTAAACACAACATCTTCTTTTTGATACAAAATTTTGCCAGTTTCGAGTTCAACCACATCTAACTGTTTCCATTTTTTTCCATTGCGTTGACAATTGCGCCCCCTAGTCTCTTCTCTACCAACTTTCCTGGGAAAATCTCTCCTTCAAAGTTAACAGAATATGATTTCCTTGATCATATTTTGTTTCCGTGGGCACAGTGCGTGAGCTCGGATAGGAATCCCATTATCTTCGAGCTCCGAATTCTTTTTGTACGTCCTCGGAATTTTAAAATAGCGTTATGTATCGTATGTATCGTTGCTGCAAGGCAAAATATACAGTTAAAATATAGAAAAACAATCGCTGGGTGACAATGTGACGAATGAACGCTGTCACAAAATCACCCTACTAATTCTTGATTCTTGACATAAAGGTTAATAACTCATCGAAAACTCGGCCAATTAACCTCATTTTTCAATATGTTCTGAGTAGCATATTGATTTTTAATGATAATTGCCTGTTAAACGATGTCCTCTTCTGTATTTCACTGTACAAATCAAAGCTGTCAGTAAACACGGCAACGCTTCCAAAGTGATGCTTGACAACACTGTTTCTGTCTTAGAGTTCGACAGGGGACCGCTAGATGCCAGCACATGTGACACCAACACTGAACACTCTGTTTCCTGTTGCTCCCTAGGTTTACGACGCGAGATTTGAAATAGGAAAAAATAAACAATGCGTCACAAAGTCACTCCACTAGTCAGAATGTAACCCTGGTTTACGGTATATTTAAAAATGATGTTAAAATAATATTGGTCTATTTCATGAAATTCGGGAAATTTACTGAAAAAAATAAGATTGTAAATGCTTACAAATGTTTTTCTATGAGTCAAATAAGAGAAATAATTTAATTTTTTATCGTTAAATGACAAATACTTACAATAAAATATTCGTAATTTTATATAATTACACGTAAGTTACAAAAATTGAAATCCCATGCATTAATTTCATGTATAATACATATTATTAAAAGAACACAATGAAATGTATTTAATTTAAGAGATTTAAGAAATTAAATATAGAAATCAAGAATTTTATCTCTGAGAAACTTCAGCTTTATCTAATATTTTAACTAGTCTGCTATGGTTGAAAATAACGAGGACAAATTATGATTATATTTTGTACACTTATCCTTTGATTTACTCAGCTGCGATATGTTCATAGAAGAATCGTGCAAAACGAAACAGCATAAAACGAGAATAAAAATTCATGCAAAATAGAAGGATATATTCAATTAAACGGAAAATAGTGTAAATTAATCTAAAAAAATCAACAAAAGTCTAGGATATGCTCTTTATAACCGTGTAAAATGTGATAAGGATTCAAAAAAAGAAAAAAAAAATTTAGATAAAATTTAATGCTTATAATTTTTCAATTTAATTTTTAAAAATAAAAACATAAACATTAGTAGACACCGAAAATGGTAGTAACTATACAAATAAATAAACAAGGCAAAATTTCGATATAATGAATTTCAAAAGAAAGATTTCTGAAAAGTTCGTTAAGTTAAATCTCACTCTCAATGAATTTTTATTTGTGCGGCTTTCTTTTGATAAAAGTAGTTTTCATTAATCTGAAATGTATCAAACTCCAGTTTAACGTCATACAAGGAACCGAAAAGAAATAATCTTATATGCGGAAAAACTTTAAAACGGGTTGGAGGGAAAACAAAGTGCGGACACTAAATGAAAATGTTATTTACGCGACATGCCTTTCATTTATACCTCTCGATCAATTTAGACAAATTTCAAAATCATTTTTTAAAGAAATCAATCATTTTACATTTTTCCCTCTTTCAGCATATCAAATTTTATTTTCAATTCATATGAGTTTTTATAAATTTGTGTCTTGACCTTCAATTCTTGAAAAAACACTTTCAGTATTCCTACAGCTTGGAACGTTTCAATCGCTGAGGAAACCTAAATTAAATAGCATTCATAGCAACTAATACTTAAAAAAAGATGATAAAAAATAAAAAATAAAAAAAATAAAAATCGACTTTTGACTTTATTTATATAGGCCTTATAAGGCACGTAAAAGCCATTAAGCCCTTATAATAAACGCCATCAAGGCCTATAAACGTCCTATAAAAGCCTTGAGATGATCTTTGTAAATCTCGAATTATCCTTTTCTTTGGCAATGCTGATTTAATATCATTATTCGAGAGTAACCAAAAAGCAGTTCATCAATATTTCCACAAAGTCTGCATGATTGAGATGTCGGTAACATTTTCTACCTTGTTGAGAAAAGTTAATTTACTTTTGTATGGTAAAAAACCGGTGATTACATTCGCTGATAAATTTCTTCATGTTGATCAAATTGGTTAGTACTCTTTTAGTAACAGAAAATTTGTTCAAATAAAAAAGATTATAAGTAAACTACTAATCTATTCGAATTACAATTGAATTCATTCTTTAATCCCTACGAACTAATAATACTACAAAACATAACATAAGGATTCTCTTATATTTTGTTTTAAAATGCACAGTTAAAGCAATCAAAATTAAGCCCTTAATCTCTCCAAAACTATTTTATTTTTTTTATTTACATACAAAAAGAGTGTAAATTGGATACTGCTTAAATCAGGAGACAAATACATTTTAAATAAATTTAAGTTCGGAGTGAAGTTATATTGTGAAACTCATCTTGCAGTAAAAGATATGTGTAAGCATAGACTAATGTGTTTCTTATTTAGCAACGATGAAGTTGCCCATCACAGTATACAACAGTTTTGTGTGAATCCGTTCCCATATTCAGATAAAATTTGTACTCTAGCGTTACTTTAGCTATCGGAAATTTAAATAGTCAGAATTTTTTCGTCTCTCTACATCATCAATGTAAACATTAAACCTCTTCAGTGTGTTTACATTTAACACTTAGTAAAAAATTTAGTTCTGTAAAGAAAATTTCTATAACTTATTTTAGCCATTTTATAAAAAATAGAAATACTATTCTAATAATGGGAAGTATTGAAACGAATTCAATCTGCTTCAGAAGGTCTTTAAAATACATCTTATAAATTGCTAGCAAAATTCTACTTTATTGAATGACTTCGGATTTAAGGCACACTAGAATGCGTTCTGTTGGCCCAAATATATAAATTGTATTACAGATTGTCCACGTGATGCACTCGACATTTATTAAATTAACTTATTCATATACAACAATTCTTCATATACATACATATACCTATTTATTTTACCCCACTTTACTCTACAACAATGAGATGTCAGAATTCAATATTTATCTAGAAATTAAATGTAATAGCCCTGGCCATAATATTTTTAAATTTGAATCATTTGAAGTCATGATAGGAAATTTAAAAAAAAAAATTGTAAAGTGGATCTTTTTTAACCTATTACCTATTTTATCAGTCTTTATCGAAAAAGCAGCCCTTAAATGAAGTTTAATATTCTTTTAATTTAAAACTGATGAAGTTATATAATATTAGTACAATAGTCTCAATACTTTTTGATGGAAGGGACCGGGCTTGCCTGGAACTATCGAAAACATATTGTTGCGGAATTACTCTGCTACTCCTGGGGTTCGTCGTTCTAAAGTCCAGTGGTGTAAAAAGTTCAAGTAAAAAGTCACTTGTCAGGATAGAACACAAACTTTATTTCTTCTAGAACTTCGTAGAACAATCAGCTGCACACAATTCACAAGCACAATCTAGCAGTAGCGTGCTTTTAACAATCCGCTTGGATCAGAAGCTCTCACAAATGCTGTATTTCTCACACAAAATAAGTCACTTTTACAGGCTAAAATTCCGTGGAAATATTCAAGGGATATAGTACACTATCCCTTAAGACACAGCAATGAAGAATTTACACACAGCACTTTAAAAACAGCTTCGCAAAGCAAGCTAAAACACAGCTTCTATAGCACTATCAGTTCACACAAAACAAGCGTACTCAGAGCTCTTCACACATTGAATGTTCAACTCGCAACTGACTGGCTTCGGGGCGATGTCCGCTTCTATAAATAGCCGACGCAGGAGGTACAAGAGGTTTCCAGAAAAGTCAATTTCTCGAGGGTTCTACATAAAGCGTGAATTTTGATTACGTCATAGAAGAGAAATGTTAGGTTATTATGCGTTTTTAATGCAGGAAAAACAACTTCCAGGCCCCATTGGGAAAATCGCGCCAAATGACCAAAAAGTCGCCAAGCTTGGCGACTTTTGGCGAAATATCGCCAAATTTGGCGCCAAAAATAAGTCCTCAAAAGTGAAGAGATCAAAGCTCTAGGACTAATATTTCTCGAGATTTCTAGAAGCCCATAGAAAAACATATGGGAAAGCGAAACCTCCGTATCTCCGGTTCTAATTGGCCGATTTTGATGCAACAAAAAGCAAAATTTATCTATTTGAAGCGTAGAATACGAATTTTAAACCATTCTAAGCCCCAGAGCAGTGGGTTGCCCCGAAAATTCGTAACATTGCCCCCTTCCCAAGGACTGCACGTCCCGGGCAGCACAATCCCTAGTTAGGAGGTCACACAGGTACCTATACTGTATAACACTTAACAAGATCTTAACAGCATAATTCAAGCAAGTAATCAATAGCACAATAAGCAGATACACATTAATAAATAAATAATTACACTGTAATAAATCATAAACATAATAAACAAATACGCATTAATGAAAACTAATATATTACAAATATGTACACTAAACATGGCGTAAGTAGTGAGTGAAAGAGAGTTGAGGAAAGAGGAAGAGAAGGGAAAGACAGGAAAGAAATGAGAGTTGAAAGAAAAGAGGAAATACGCCATAGTGACCATGGTCTGAGCTAATTACAACCGCGGTAGATGGCAAGCCGATCGTAATGTACAACTCTTGGCTTCGAGTTTGGTGACTTACGAATCCGTACGATGACGTCATTCAGCCGGTTTAGGACTGTGTAAGGACCATCCCACGGCGATTGCAGCTTGGGAGACAGGCCTTTCCGTCGAGTAGGATTCCATAGCCAAACTTTGTCACCTGCGTTGAACTCGTGTCCCGTAGCTTTCGTGTCGTAGCGAGTCTTCATCTTTTCCGTGTTCAGGTTGATCCGCTCCCGAGCAAAATGATGTACATCTTCAAACCGTGCCCGAAGGTTTCCCACGTTCTCCTCTGGCGATGAAGGCGCATCTGGAGGGCGGCCGAACACTAGATCGGCGGGAAGACGAAGATCTCTGCCGAACAGCATCTGGGAAGGTGTGAAGCCGGTAGTCTCATGGACAGCACTCCTATAGGCCAGCAGGAAGAGGGGGAGTTTCTTGTCCCAGTCCTCTTGATTCCTAGATACCAGGAGCGAGAGGTTGTTCAAAATTGTGCGATTGAACCTCTCCACCATGCCGTCGGATTGTGGGTGTAAAGGCGTAGTCTGTGTTTTGTCTATTCCGAGAAGTTGACAAAGTCCTTTAAAGACTGCAGAGGTAAAGTTCGTTCCTTGGTCGGAGTGAAGTTGCAGAGGGGTTCCATATCTGGAAATCCATTCTTGCACCAATACCTCTGCTACGGTCGTAGCTTCTTGATCGGGAATAGGAAACGCTTCGGGCCATTTAGAAAAGTAGTCAATGACAACTAGGATGTATTTGTTGCCATCCGAAGTTCGCGGAAGAGGTCCCAGGATGTCCAGGGCAATCCTCTCAAAAGGCGCTCCTACATTATAACGATGTAGTCTTCCACGGCTTCGTTTCTTCGGGCCTTTACGGGCGGCACAGGCGTCACAAGCTTGACACCACTTTTCGACGTCGCCTCGAGCCCTAACCCAGTAGAAGCGCTCGCGAACTTTCTGCAGGGTCTTCATCCCGCCGAAATGGCCTCCAGTGTAGCTATTATGAAGTTCTTCTAGAACCTTCGGAATCCTCGAACGAGGGAGTACTAACTGCCATCGGAGTATCTTGCCGTCGTCCGACTCCCATTTACGATACAGGACTCCATTCCTCAGGCGAAGCGAATCCCATAAAGCCCAGTACTGTTTTGTTGCCGGACTGTAAGATGATATTTGTTGCCAACTGGGCTTAGCGCTGGATTTTTCCATAAATTCCACAATAGGTTTGATGTCGCTGTCTGCTAATTGGTCCACCCGAACATTTTCGTCACTCCAGGAATCTTGAGATGGTGCCGGTGATGTAACTTGGCGGACAACGGGATGTTTCAGATGGTAATTTTTCTCTGCCCTGGAGCAATAGCGACAACTGTCTATGCATGGCCTTCTCGACAAAGCATCTGCATTTCCATGAGATGCCCCTTTCCGATGACGTATCTCGATGTCATATTCTTGTAATCGCTGTATCCACCTGGCTATTTGGCCCTCTGGATTCTTGAAATTTAGAAGCCAGGTTAAAGAGGCATGGTCCGTTCGGAGCAGGAACTTTCGGCCGTACAGGTAATGATGGAAGTGCTCCACGGCCTTAATGATAGCAAGGAGTTCCTTTCTCGTAACACAATAGTTACGTTCTGCCTTTGAAAGGCATTTGCTCCAGTAAGCAATGACGTGTTCTTGGCCATCTATCTCCTGGGACAAAACTGCTCCGACACTCTCCTTACTTGCGTCTGTGTCCAGGATAAATGGCTTGTCAGGGTGAGGATACGACAAGATCGGCGAAGATGTTAAAGCCGTCTTCAGTTCGTTGAATGCGTCCTCACATTCCTCAGTCCATAGAAATTTCTGTCCAGTCTCGGTTAATTTGTGAAGAGGTCTTGCAATTTGAGAAAAGCCCTTCACGAATTTTCGATAGTAAGTTCACAGACCGAGAAAACTTCTTGGTCAAGAAAAGTCGTGGATATTCTCGGGACGACTCCAGTTCTGGACTGCGGACGTCTTTTCGGGATCGGTTCGGACTCCGTGGGCGGATATTATGTGTCCGAGGTAACGTACTTCCCGACGGAACAAGTTGCACTTCGACGGACTTAGTTTCAAGTTTGCCTCTTTTAATTTCTGCAGTACCTTTCGAATGTTCTCGAGATGCTCTTCGAAAGTCCTTCCGACGATGATGATATCGTCCAAATAAACGAGACATGCTTCGTAGGAAAGTCCTCTCAACACTGTCTCCATTAGACGCTCGAATGTAGCCGGTGCGTTGCAGAGTCCAAAAGGCATAACTTTGAACTGCCACAATCCTTGTCCCGTGGTGAACGCAGTCTTTTCACGGTCATCGGGATGGATTTCTACTTGCCAGTAGCCACTCTTGAGATCCAGAGTGGAGAACCATTCGTTTCCCGATAAAGTGTCCAATGTGTCGTCTATCCTGGGAAGAGGGTAGCTGTCTTTCTTGGTAATGTCATTCAGACGTCTATAGTCAACGCAGAACCGGGTGGAACCATCTTTCTTTCGGACCAAAACAATCGGCGAGGCCCACGGACTAGTCGATGGCTCGATGACGTCATCACGCTGCATCTCCTCTAAAAGTCGGTTCACCTCTTCTTGCTTAGCAAACGGCAGCCGCCTAGGATGTTGCTTGATGGGAGAATGGCTGCTTGTGTCTATTTTATGTTGAGTTAAGCTCGTACGTCCAAAGTCACCCGAAGTTCGGGAGAAGAGGTCTTCAAATTCAGCTATTACTTTCTCCGCAGCGCTTCTCTGTTCTGCCGTTAACTCCACGTCTTGTATTAATTCCTTCGTCAGGCACTCGGAAGATTTAGCTGTCGTTTGGCTGATGTTCTTATTAATGCAGGTAACAGGAGTGCATGTCGCCAACACTTCATTTTTCTTTATCACCTTTGACTTGTCCGTCACATTTACTACTCTAACTGGAATTTCTGTTCTCGACAAGTCCACAAGTGTTGCTCCCACAAGCACTCCTCTGACGGAATCACTATTGCTTGAGTGTTCGATTAATCCAAAACGGAATTTTTTGCTTTCTTTTACTGTTCCAGAAATTATGGAATCAGTTCTGGGAGGTAGAGTGATATCAGTCTGGGCTATTATTTGATGAACAGGCAAAACAGTTTCATTTTTAATATCGAATGCAGCTATTTCTTCTGAGTCTGAACGAAGCTCATTATTCTTAAAGTCCAAATTAAATTTGTGTGATTTTAAAAAGTCCAGTCCGAGAATAAAAGAGTCTGTAATATTGGCGACATATACCACATGGTCGTATCTGGCATTCCCAAACGTGATTTCTACTTGCGCTTTTCCGCCCACTTCGATCTTGTCACCTGTCACAGTCTGGAGGGTCAGCGAGGGCGGAGTCCAGATAATCTTCAAATTTAATTTCTTGGCCAGATCCGTCCTTATGATGGTTACGTTCGCGCCAGTATCAATCACCATGTGGCATGGAGAACCATTAACTTATCCCTGTACGAAGAGTCCATTACTGCCACCATTCACTGATGAAATCTGCAAGACTTTTAGGTGGGGCTTTTGACTATATGGCAACCTCCGCCCCGCGAGATGGCCACCTCCTAGTTTCCCTCTTTCATGTTCTTAGATTTCTATTGCTGGTCATAAGACTTTCGACCACAATGCTTTTGTACATGGCCATCATCGCCACACTTCCAGCATTTCACTTTCTTTCGGCCATCTCTCGTTCTATCGGATCTTAATTTTCGTTCTATGATATCTTCAATTCTCTTCAACCTGTTCTCGACGCTCTCTGTGTCTTTGTCAGCTGCCTCTTGGACCGTGACAGCTCTAACAGCATGCCGATCTTTCCTGACGGCCCGCTGAGCTGCTTCTAGCTTCATTGCGAAGACGAGAGCAGATTTCAAATCCTTATAATCCTCCAACATAAGTGACTTTTGGGTTTCTGGATCACGGATGGCTTCAATAAAATGACGCACCGCCATTTCTTCTCGGACATTATCAAGGTGGTCCATGTAGGCTAGATGACACAGCCTATCTATGTCCGAAGCCAGCTCTTGAAGGGTCTCGCCAGATCTCTGCATCCTTGACTTAAGATGGATTCTACTATATTATTTCTGGCACTTCTCTCCGAATTTCATCTCCAAGGCACTGGCAAGGGCGTCAAAATCTCCTATCTTCGTCGCTCCGATAGTTTGCAATACATTAATTGCATCTCCGCTAAGGGAAGCGGCCAGTTGATTAGCTTTCTCGGACTCGCTCCAACCATTGGCTCTGGCGACGATCGAAAATTGGGTCTTGTAAGCTTCCCAGGGAGTCTTTCCGTCATAGGCAGTAAGTTTCACTGCTGGGCGGTGTGAAGATAACCTGATGTTTTCGGGTAACTTTCCCAGCTTTACGAGAGAGTCCAATTTCTCTTCAATTTTAGCTTCACATTCTTCACGCATTCTGCAAATATCCTGCTGTAATTCCTTAACATTCCCTTCAATTCTTTATTCATATTTCGTCTGAGTTTCTTCTAAGAGAGAAACTCTTTTCTCCATTTCTTCTTGGCCCTGCTTAATTTCTTCTAAATTTTCTTGGGTTTTCTCTATCTTCTGCTCCAACTTTTCTTGATTTTTCTCTATTTTCTGCAACCCAGTTTTCATCTCTTCTTGTCCGGCTTCAATTTTCTTTTCTAAATCCGCCTTCATTTGTTCTTGTCCGGCTTTCATCTGTTCTTGTGTTGCTTTCATCTCGTCTTGTCCGGCTTTCATTACTTGCATCATATTCATGAGCTTTTGAAGTTGTTCTTCCATTTTTTGTCTAGTCAAAACCATAAACTGGAAAATTAAAGTCCTTCTTTAGAACCCCGATTCTGACACCAAATGTTGCGGAATTACTCTGCTACTCCTGGGGTTCGTCGTTCTAAAGTCCAGTGGTGTAAAAAGTTCAAGTAAAAAGTCACTTGTCAGGATGGAACACAAACTTTATTTCTTCTAAAACTTCGTAGAACAATCAGCTGCACACAATTCACAAGCACAATCTAGCAGTAACGTGCTTTTAACAATCCGCTTGGATCAGAAGCTCTCACAAATGCTGTATTTCTCACACAAAATAAGTCACTTTTACAGGCTAAAATTCCGTGGAAATATTCAAGGGATATAGTACACTATCCCTTAAGACACAGCAATAAAGAATTTACACACAGCACTTTAAAAACAGCTTCGCAAAGCAAGCTAAAACACAGCTTCTATAGCACTATCAGTTCACACAAAACAAGCGTACTCAGAGCTCTTCACACATTGAATGTTCAACTCGCAACTGACTGGCTTCGGGGCGATGTCCGCTTCTATAAATAGCCGACGCAGGAGGTACAAGAGGTTTCCAGAAAAGTCAATTTCTCGAGGGTTCTACATAAAGCGTGAATTTTGATTACGTCATAGAAGAGAAATGTTAGGTTATTATCCGTTTTTAATGCAGGAAAAACCACTTCCAGGCCCCATTGGGAAAATCGCGCCAAATGACCAAAAATTCGCCAAGCTTGGCGACTTTTGGCGAAATATCGCCAAATTTGGCGCCAAAAATAAGTCCTCAAAAGTGAAGAGATCTAAGCTCTAGGACTAATATTTCTCGAGATTTATAGAAGCCCATAGAAAAACATATGGGAGAGCGAAACCTCCGTATCTCCGGTTCTAATTGGCCGATTTTGATGCAACAAAAAGCAAAATTTATCTATTTGAAGCGTAGAATACGAATTTTAAACCATTCTAAGCCCCAGAGCAGCGGGTTGCCCCGAAAATTCGTAACAATATATTTTGATAAAAAATAAATGAAAATATAAAGTAATTTTTGTAATTTGAGTGCGCATTTAAAAAATAGAATGCACCGACATGTTATTACATTACTGGAGATTAGAACAGGTTATATAGGAACAAGTTGGCCCGTTTCCGTACAGTAATGTCGCACCATCGTCAAAGCAGCATGTCAACACTGCACAGAAATATGTATGTGAGGGTATCTATAGGTAGAATACGCCCATTTTCTTTGGGGGGGGGGATTTCTGATGTGGCTTCCATGTTCGCTAGGAATTTGAATTTTGTGGAGCGAAATATTTCTTTCATGTGTTTTGTATGTGTTGGTCATTATTTGGGCACTGAACCGATTTTTTCACAGATTCGGATTTATGGTATTAACTCGAACAATCGAGAAGCAGTATATATTTTCAAGTGTTACTTTATGTATTCATAGAGGAACGCAAAAAATTTGGATGTTTAACATTATTAATAACATAAAATTACTAGTAAATAAAAAATACCTGTTTTACCCCCACCTTATTCTAGTTAGTATAAGCATTAAGACATAAGCTCATATCGTATTTCACTAGATTAAATTTTAGCTATAGTACATTAACTTATTTCAAGACAATCTTTGAAAGAACGTGCTTTAAAATGTCTCTCTGTGTGATTTGAAAACACGACCAATTCCTAACTTATTTTCCAGGATGAAGCAGAATTTCATAGTTTTAAAATTACAATGCAGTTTCTGTAAGTACGTGACTTGTCGTTTAACCTTGTAAAACAGTCGAATATAAATGAAGAAAAATAAAACGAAAAAGAATACACGAATGGCATTTTTGCTTCATGCATCAGCACTTGCGAAGGCAAAAGCAATTTCACAACAAACAATTTTTATTTTACCTTTTAACCGATGAAAATGCCGATGATGATTTATTCGAATTTTGTGGAGCGAAATATTTCTTTCATGTGTTTTGTATGAAGTTGATTCCTGCTTACTTTTTGAATGACATATAGTTTTTGAACAGTTGGGGACCTACCTGATGAAGTATTCCAGTTCTAGTAAGAGCTCGTGAGAACTAATTTTAAAATGATATAGAGGAAGGAGGCTTAAAATGACCCTTTGGAACATCGTTCGTTAGCCTCCGACAGACTCTCTAGGGCGATAGTGTGGCGGCACGATCACCTCTGCGCACACAATACTCGGCAATTGAAGCCCGATCGAACGGGTACCTTTTGGCCGAGCCGGATTGCGCTTCATTCTCCCACTCATAAGAAAAAAAAAAAAAAACTTTTTTTTCTAAAGCACATTTTTGAATATTAGTTGTATTTATTTATGTTTAAATTTTTCGAAATTACTTTTTAAGTTTATCATTCTCAAGCCTATTGTTTACTTTTAGATATTTATTTACTTTTTTTAACTTTCAAAATTGTAAAAAAAGAAAAAAAAGAACGTGTTAAATATATGTATCTATGGTGAAATGTTACTAAGAACAATATTGTGAGCAATTGTAAACCATTGTAAACTAACTGCCTTTATATTGTATAACACTGATGTATTTTACCAATTGTAATCCAAAAATTGTGCTGTAAAAAAATAAAATAAAAATGAGGGAAACCGCTGCTTGCTGGACCTGAGCCTAGAGCTAGGGTTCAGCAGGACAGTAGGACACTTCAAGAACTAAAACAGGCTTTAAACCAAATAGGTAGGCCGTTCCTGAAGGTAGTATCCTATAGTATCCCACTCATAAGTCCCTGGGTTCAAACCCAGCTCTCCCTTCAGGAGGCTTCCAATACAGGCACATTCAATGTAGCTTGTTTATCTGTGATAAGAAGAGACAATCTACGACTGTTCTTTGGATATAAGCCAGTTCCCAAACGTATCGGTGACTGCACTTGTCTTGTAATATCATGTCAGTGAAACATTTACGCCTTCCCTCCTTTTTATTTTCAAGTGTCCACCCCTGGAGAAAATGTTCAATTCGCACCCTGGAAATACCTGATCTGTGGAGCAGCAAAGCTGTGCTGCAGAAGAGGAAATAATGACAGTATGTCCCCACCCCAAAAAACTGAGTTTTATATTTTAAATAAGCACTAAAGTGCCCGTTTATTAAAAGTGTATCATAACCCACGCATCATCCCTATTTCCCCCCCCTTATTCCATTGAGATGGAAAGAGTATCATTATTCATGAGAATGCTGTATTTTCTAGTCTGCTTCAGGAAACAAATCTGGAATTGTTAAAATCGCTTACTAAAGCTCTTTTACAATCTTCGCACAGCATATTCCAACTGTACTTCACCGCTTTAAATACTTTTTGCAATGTGCATCATAATCTATCAGTGTGTTCCACTTGTCTTTCTTGTTCCATAAACGCATATTTGGGATCGATTAGCTATCTTATAATCGATTGCTAAAATTTTCATTATTTCCGCCAAGCATATTCTAACAATACTTCACCATTTTAAATACTGTTTGGAATGTGCACCATAATCCATGAGTGTGCCATGTTTGTCTTTCTGGTTCCATAAAACGCATCTTTGGAAACAAAATCTCTATTAAAATAACCTAGTAACACTGTTTTATAATCCTCGCCAAGCATATTCTAACTATACTTCACCATTTTAAAGACAATTTGGTAAATGCATCGTAATCTATCAGAGTACTTGCCTTCCCTGTACCATGAAACACTTCTTCGGAATTGAAATCTATATAAAAATCTCCTACTAAAACTATTTTACAATTTTCGCCAGGCCTATTCTAACTACACTTTTTGCGAAATAACGAATACAAGTCACTTCCCAGACATGTTGGCGGCTGCATTTGTCATGTAATACCTAATGTATTATTTGAGTGGAGCACCTTTTTCTTCCTTTTCAAATGTCCCCTCCTGGAAAATGTTTCTTTTTTTCCGAAAGTTCTCTCCTGGAAAAAATGTTCCAATTCGCACCCTGGCCAAGTATTTGAATTTTGTGGTGAAAAAAAAAAACGTGTTTTGTATTTGTTGGCCGTTATTTGGGAGCTAAAGTGATTTTTTCACAAGTTCTGATTTATGGGGAAACTTGAACTATCATGACTCTATTCTATTGTCATTCAGTCTCCAGGGGTCAATCCAGGAATTATTTCCAGGGCCAAATTTTTGTGAAAACTGTTAAGTTCTGTGAATTTCAATACTTAATATTGTGAATTTCAGCATTTATCTTTGTGAATTTTTTATACTAATTTTTAATAAAAGTCACTAATTTTTATTGAAATAATTGGTAAAACATTAAAATGGTGGGTGGAATGCCAATCAAGGGTCATTTTAATTGATTGTATTTTTGTAAACGGGCTGCAAAAACGAGCCAATTTTCGTCTGCATCGAATCCTGGTATTTATATTCTTTTGGTTACAAAATTGTACTAATTGTTAGTCACTTTATTTAGATTTCTAAATCCTACTGTCAAAATTCATCTTACTACTCCTTACAAATGTTTAAAAAAATGCAGAAAGTATTTTAAGAGTTAAATAACTAACCGCTGCTCTGCCATGCCACTTCCCAGACTAGAAATGGAGCTCAACAGTAGGGAACTTTAGGCATATTAAAATGTTCTTAGCATCACAGGTGAGCAGGGAATGGGGAAACCCATAAGTTTCTGTTAAGGAGAGGCAAATTTCAAAACTCGACGAGATCTTGATTTTTAGAGTCAAAATGTTTAAGATTCCGTATGCATATACGTAGCATAAAATGCACACATGAACAATATTTTTTTTATATGCCATGCTTATTCACATTAACTTACGGCAGTGTCCCATTATCCGATTTGTAGAATGTAAATAAATTCAATTTCAAAATTTTTCCAAAGAAATGTTGGGAACTATAAAAGACAAGAACACAAATTTGAGGTAAACTATTCATATCTAAAAATTGGGTAAAGGTTAAAGCACTCAAATTTGGCAACAGATATATTTTGTTAATCTCATACAGCTTTAAAAATTACTAGACGAATAATGATAATATGAACATTTATTTGTGTGATTTTGTAGAACAATTTAAGATACATTATTCCAAATCAAATGCTCTTAAGGTTGTTAAGCCTGATCAACATAAGAAAAATAAGAAGCAATCTTGCGAACGTGATATACTGGGGACAGTTGCAATTTCTGACTTTTCTGAAAGTCTTTAAAAGCCTGAGATAATGAAGACAAATCCAGAGACCCAAACTGTGGCACAGTATACATACATTTCAAGGAAGTTTAGGCAATGTCTAAAAGCCTCAAGTTCTGCAAATTGTAAGCTTCAAAAAGGCCTTTTTATAAGGTACATTGAGACCTCATCCAGAGGTTAGATGGCATACATGCGGAAAAGGTGGCCCACAATTCAATTAACCCTTTAACGCGCAGTGTTCCTGCTCTGGTAACACCAAACTCTGACGTTTTGACTGTTGCCAGTCACGAAGCATTGCGATTTCTATAAAAAATAGTTGCGGGGGACGTAGCTTCACGAGAATCCTTTACTTTTTAGCACATTATTTCTCGTTAAAAATTGTCACGATTATTTTTAAACAGCACTGACATCTGCTGAAAAATGCGAGAATGCGAGAACAGCTGGACAGATTGCTCAATGCTGAAAAACGGGCAGCTATTGCCATCGCTCGACTTAACCTTTTACATTCCAATGTTCCTTTTTTTGAACATCATGTTTAATAATTTTATAAAAATTAACTATTATAACTGACAGTTTGAAAAAAATACCGCTTATTATTGAAAGTATAATTGATTTTTTGGCATAATATTTACTTTTCAAATAAGAAAATTTCAGTCTAGAAAAAAATTCAACAATCGGCTTTTTTTACAATTTTCTTAATGCGCAAGAAAAAAATTTCCATAAAATTATAAAAAATTCAAATCTACCCGAATTTTTGCCTATCATACTTGCAAAGGACGAGTTTAATGAAATAACAAAAGAAATCCAAATAATTACTAGTAATGTTTCCTCAGTACTGCGTAAAAGTACGATGTTCCAAAAAAGGTACATTGGCATGTAACGATATACAAAATCAGTTATATCACACATATGTTATCTTATTAGATTTTTAATATATTTAATGCTTATATCTTCTGAAAATAAGTCTGTAAAAGGCATTAAGGCTGTTCTTCGAAAAAAAAGAACTCTGTTTTTAGTCTTGGTACACAAATTGAAATAAACTAATAGCACCATGGTCTCCAAAAAATTCCAGAGGGTTCTTCATAAGCTGCTTTATACACTGCGATAAGCGAAAACGCTGTGGGTTTTGTGAAATTTTCAGAAAAAATTCTTAAACATGGATCTGAGCTGCCAGATTTTTCGAAGAGTGACGCGCTTTGCGAAATTTTCCGATTTTTAAGAATTTTTTCTAAAAGTTTTGAAACCAATACAGATTGGATTGTCTTCGCAGTTTGTAATACAGCTTGTAAAGAGACAGTTTCAAAATTTTGAAGTGCCTGGCATAATTAGTTTATCTGTAATTATGTACCAAAATCACGTGATTTTTTCGAATAACACCGTTAACAATGTATCCTATAGAAGGGTGAAGGACTGAGGGTTTGGGGGAGGGGGGAGTCTCATATGTCTTACCCCTTTGGAAGGAGGGTAGTTAGTTACAAGGACATTTCTCTGCTCTGTGTTCTGATAGCTGTTGGTTTCTTCTGTCAGCAATGAACACGCATGTCTCACAAGTGTTTGTTTGTTTATTTTAGGTCCGTTCGATGCAGAGGGATACATTTTGATGGGGGTTAGGGAATTGGCAGGAAGTCACACGTTTGGTTTGATAATTCTGTCGTAACAATTGCATCTAATTTCATTACTCATGAACCATTAGGAAAAGCAAAAAGGTATGTCCGAGCTCAAAAAAATAACGTTGATGTTCCCCAACCTCACCTCATAAAATTATATAATGAAGGAATGGGTGGAGTAGACCTGTTAGGCTGACTTCTTGGAAGTTATCGGCCACAATTTCGTTCCAAAAAGTGGTATTGGAACTTATTTAGCAAGGGATTGAATATAGTTGTAGCTGCTGGGTGTATCTTACACACTGATTTGCACAAATGCACAACATCCGAAATTACTCATCTGAATTTTAGAAGAGAAATTACTCTAAATTTGCTTCGTTCAAAGCCGAAAATTCATGTTGTACCTGGACCTCGTGCCCATCAATCGAAATCTTCAAGAAAGTCGGATGCGCATTACATAGTCACATCATCACAAGGGCGTTGTGTTGTGTGTCATAAAAACACTAAAAACATGTGCTATGAATGCCGAAAAAGGCTTCATGTGCACTGTTTTCCACAATACCATTGACATTGAAAAAAACCTACTGAATAAAGGAATGAAAAAAAATAGTATTTTAGTATAGTTCATTTTTGTTTCTGCTAATTGTTGGAATTCTAAGTGTATTTTAAAGGATAAAATACCTTATTTTTTCTTGGTAATGTATGTTACATTTTTAAAGTTGTATTTATTCATTTTTAATATATTATTAGTCAAGAGTATGTAAGTGCACAATCGTTTTCATTGGCTCTCTTTGTACTTTTTTATCCTATTTCTTATAAAATATTAAGGTAATTAAAATTTTTGTTAATTTTTTCATGAGTTTTGTGCAGATTTTAATAATTCCACATTATGCTATCAAGTAAACCTTTATTACAACATAAAATTTTAGAACATTTATCATACAACGCTTTGTTTTCATGATGCGAGAATATGACAAAAAATATAGTGTTACATGCCAATGTTCCAAAAATGGAACATCTCAGAAATCATAGCGAAAAATTTTTTTCTGACATTTTTTTTGCTTTATATTCTTTATGGGTGTATTTTAATGTGATTTGGATGAATTAATTGTATCTTTTATTCCTGGATCATAGTACGGCATTTAAAAGGTTAACTACCAGCAAGCACAGCCAGCTGTCGTCAAAAAAGGGTCTCTAGATCTGTGGCACGCGATGAACGTTTCGATCGTCCGCCCTCTTGGTGGTAGTTAAGTCGAGCGATGGCAACGGCTGCCCTTTTTTCAGCATTGGGAAGGGGTTGCGCCTCAAAGGGTTAACAGTGGTGAAGCTTGGAAGAAGTAGTGAAAAAGAGGCCCTATTTGTTACCATAGAGTCCCCCAATTTATTGTTAAGAATCAGTCCTTTAACATCAGATAATTCCACTACAGAAAAACTTCTAGTTCCTATTTACAATTGTAAAAGGAAGTTAAACATAAAATATCTCGAAAATTTCTAACTAAAAATTATAAGATGAAAGATGTGGAGCAGTTCTTATTTTGTGGGCCTGGTTTTGACTGCAAAAAATAGGGTCCCTTTTGAAAAATTTAGGGGGGTTCTGATCCCCCCCCCCCAAACCAGCCCCTCACTGTGCTCAAAATAGCCTTAAGAAACCAGACTCTGACAAAAATCCTGAGACTCGGGATGTCTTTGTTTATCTACGATTCCATTATGACAGACAATTCAAGAGAATTGTGTTTATCCTTTTTTGTTCCTCTTGCATTAGTTCATTACCTTTAGTGTTTCATATGAGGATTTTTAAATAATAAATACAGTGACCTGTCACTTAAACAAATTTCAAAGGACCTACTGTGCAGGGTGTCATTCCATTCAAGAAACCAATAACAATTGAAAAAATAAGTAACGTGAGTATCATGGCTGACTTTGTATGTTGCAGTTTTGACAGTGAATATTTTAAAATCCGCCTCTGTTAGTGGGTTGCAGTTTTGCAGTCCGCATATGCATTGCACAGCAGAAACAATTTCTAGCAGGGTTGCCAGATCAAAATTTATGAAAATAGCCAAATAGCTTCTGAAAATTAGCCAAAAATAGCCAAACGGCGATTGCAGCGCCATCTTTTGGATTTTCAATTAAACTTTGCAGAATTTGAAATTGGAATAGAGTATGGACATGTTTTCTTACATAAGGTTGGGGGGGGGGGGGGCAACATTCTCTCAAAATCTTTTAAAACATTTGTTTAAAAATCAAAGAGAAACTTCTATTTCCTATTTTTCAAAGAGAAACTTCTAACTTCTATTTTGCAGTCTTACCTCAAAGAAAACCAAAATCGGTCATAGGGCAAATGAAAAAAATACAGGATTGCTACCTGTGAGGGGAAAAGTGGAAAAGTTAGGGAATTTTATTTTGGCAAAAATAGTCAGGGAGAAGTCAGGGAAAATCGTAAAATTTAGCCCGAAACCTGGGAATCACATAATGTGACGTGGAAAATTATCAGAAATCTGTGTTTGTAAACAATATCAACGTTTAACCTTACTTTGGGAAGTTGGAAATATTTGAGAAGGTATCCAAAGTTGACGTCCTAAACGTAAAAAATAGTCCGGATTTTTATCGCAAACAAATCTGGAAAACCTGGAAAAGTCAGAGAATTTTTTTTTTTTTTTTCAGAAATTGAGCAGCAACCCTGAAATAGGTACCTGATAATTTAATGAACAATCCCTTATACTGTACATTACATACGAATGGAATGAGGAATTCTATATATATTAGTATCATAGACAGGATTTTATTTTGAAGGTGGGGATCTGCTGCCCCTCCCTGTGGCGTAGGCTAGGGGGATCCGGGAGGTCAGCTCCCACTCCCCCCGAAACTAGAAAGAACAGGGGTCGATGCAGACTGAAATTGTGTCCGTTTTGCAACCCCTTCAAAAATCGATGCAGTCGATTAAACGGCCCCTACACAAAAATATAATGAATTAAAACGGCCCTTCATTTTCATTTTAACCTACATTTTAATGTGTTTAATCAATTATTTTAACAAACAAAAAAATTCCCTGATTTTCATTAAAAATTGGTATAAAAATTCTCAAAAATAAGTGTTGAAAGTCACAAAATTAAGTATTGAAATTCACAAAAATAAGCAATTTTCACAAAAATGGGACCCTAGAAAAATTTCTGGATTGACCCCTGGAGACAGACACGGATAAAAGCATTTTTTCACTTATTTTATTGTAATTGATATATAGATGAGAAAATTTTGGACTCCCTTCCCCGAAAAGAAATCCTGGCAACACCACTGACCCCCTCCCCCAAAATTTGACTCCTCTCCTGTTTGGTGAACTAAATTAACTTATTGTTCTTGAATGCTCTTACTTAGCTTAAAATTTTATACTCATCCTCCCACGAAATAAAATCCTGGCTAGGCTACTGGCTAAGTAATGCAGTGCCGCTCGAACGATTGTGTATATAAACGCATTTTAATGCTTTAAAATGCTTTAATTCTTTAAAAACAAAGAATTCGAACGCGTGTGGTTCCCAGTCTACTTGTGTTCATCACTTCCTTGTATCCCGCTACAATATTATCACCAAAGCTATCCCCATCCTTTCGTAAGCTATAACCCCACGTCCCACTCTCAGTCTCAGTGCTAGAATTGGTGGAAGTAACTGAATTTTCCTTCCTGTTAAGACTAAAAAGTTAGACAATTTCTTCAAAAAACTTACCGAGTTAAATGTGCAAAAAAAAAAAAAAACAGAAAAAAAAAAGCCAAATTAGTTAATATTGGCCAGTTTCTAGCAACCACAATAAAAATAGCCAAGAATTAGTCAATATCAGGTTGGCTATTTTCTTTATAAATTTTCTAGCCAAGTGTGATCAAAAATAGCCAAATTGGCTAATATTAGCCAAATCTGGCAACCGTGATTTCTAGATAGCCTGGGAATTGTGCAAGCCTATCAGTTTTGCAGGAAGAATAAACACAAATCCGGACTTAGTGCAGCTGGAAGGATGATCAACAACTATTCTTGTTGATTTTATTTTGTAACAGAGAGCAAGAAAGTTACTAACACATTGCTCTGAGTTTTGTTTTCAAAGAATGAGAGGAGATTGAAAAGACAGATGTGTTCATTCCCCTTAATAATAAAACTTACTTGACTTAAAATCAAGTCCTGATTATCGCAGGGACCAGAGAGGCAGATGCCCCTGGCCCCCGATTTTGAGGGGCCCCTAAATTGTTACAACATGTAAATTAAGTTTAATATTTTTTTTTAAATCATGTAAATGCCTATCTTTTTCAGTTATTAATTTACTAGTTACAAATAGTCAAAATCTTTTTGTTTTCTTAATTCTACCTCTCCATAGAAAAGAATATCACAGCAGATGAACGATTTCTGCAAAAAGAAGGGGTCACCAGGATGGCTGCTCGATTTTAAGTGATGACGTGGTCAGTGGCGAGACCCGCTGAAGTTTCTGAAGTGGCACCCATAAATAGAAACTGGCCGATTATGATTATTAATATTATGAACAGTCAGGTTTTTAGTTGTATTTATTTTAAGTCTTCATTTTTAATAATAATTTCATAATGCTGATGCTTCATATGTTTATAACGTTCATGAACATGTATGTCACTGAAAATGTTAGACGGCCTTCACAGGACCTCACAGACCCGAACCCGGGACCTTCACAGAGTGAAGGTCCCGGGTTCGGGTTCAATCGCGCGGCTGTCGATCTAAAGGTCTAGAGTTTTGGTAGGTTTTCTCCAGATAGAGCGTGAACACGCGTCAGAACCCCTTAGTAGGCCCTCCAATACAAGTCACCCCCCATCCTTGGGAGATCGCCCTAGCGTAGCGTTCCCGTAATCACAGAAACCAAACCAAACCTAATTTACCTACATTAGTATATTTCATGTTGGATACATTTAATCATGACAAAGATTTGTATGCGAACACAGAAAGAATACATAAAGTGTCATTAACCGGGGAAGTTTAAGCCTGCAGGCTTAAACTGTGGGCTTTTCGAAAGCGGGGTGCAGGAGGGGCGATTGTCCCCGGGCTCAGGCTGTAGGGGAGGGGGAGCAGAATTGGATGGAAATTTTACCGTGTATAAGATATTTTTATATGTTGGCCTAGCGGCAAATTTAAAGAGTACTAATTCTACACAGTTAAAAAAGTTTGAGTGGTGAAAAGACGAAGAATTTTTGGCACGTCACAGCTTTTTAACAAGCAAATGTACAGCCGTGCTGAATGCAGTATTTTCAACACAGTCACACTACAGAAAACTTTAACAGACATAATTTTCATAAGATTTCTACTTATATAGTTACGCTGATCCCTGACTCAATATCTCTGTCACAACTCCGGTTCAGCCACTCCAAAACAAAATTTTACCGTCATTAAGCTAAACAAATTAAACCGTTATTGTCCTAAAAAGTAACAAAATTCACACAGTTAGTGCGATATGCTTGAAATTTTTCATAATTATGCTTTACAAAAATATATAGAACAATCCGCGCTACTTTAAAAGTCTAGAAATACGCCCGTTCCATCCTTTTTAAGCGATTTTTCGCTCTTTTCAGGTCTCTTCTATTTCCGAGATTCAAAAAAGTGAATCATTTGTGCGACAAAATTAGGTGCCGCAACTGATAATTACGTTATATTGTTAAATTGCGATTCTAGCATATTATTTGTGTGATTCCGATTCGTTTAAAATAGTTTTTACAGATTAACCAGTTTAACTTTTTTCCCAAATTGATTTCGTCTGCATGAAACATTGATATAAGAGGGGATGTTTCGCGAAACGAAATCTTTCGAATGTGGAAAGTTCAGGACTTTATTATAAAAAAAAAAATCTGGAATGACTACTCTCGACTTTCCGAACACTTACGATTAAGATCATTACCAAGCATTGAAATCAATTTTAATCGATGACTCATTCAAACATATATACCAAATTGAAACTCAATCCAAAGCACCGTTTAAACGCTAGCGCACTTTCAAGAATTTCCCCCGATAGGCAGCATGTGAAAGAAATCTTTGTCGTAGCCCTGTAGAAAAACTATAAGTCCTATACACACCCAAATCAATACCGGTGTTACGATGGTGGTTTATGACATATAAACCCAATTTGAGCTCAATCGAATGCTCCTTTCAGGAGCTATCGTGTTCACTCACATACACACAAACACACACACATACGCACGCACACACATACACACATACATACATACATCTCGTAAAAATAGCATAAACGGATTCAGAAGACCTCAAAACGTATCAATATACCCAAATCTCGAAGTCGAATTTTTTCATGATTACAATACTTTCCTTTCATGGTACATGTTCGGAAAGTAAATATGCACTTCCGATTTCGGAATATTCGGGTAAAAGTAGCTTCACAGTAATTACTCGCGATAAATCTCCTATCTATGATTCGGCTGATTTGGCGATATGATGAAGTCAGAAACGACATTTACAGTTTTTAAAAAATACTTAAAAGTATTGAAAAAAAAAATTGAAACTGGAATGAGCTTTCATAAAGCTTTCAGTTCACGGCAAAATTTTAAGTTTTCGTTATAATGGTAAATTGACGATGCAGTGTTTCTCTTTGACTTGAAAAAAATTATGATGTAATGAGAAAAAAAAAAAACTTCACACATATCTTGTAAACATACGGCAATTTCGTATGTAACCTTACAAAACATTTGAGATAGAAATAAATACTCGAATAATAAAGCTGCTTTAAATGCTAGTATGCTAAACCTGCCATGAAAACTGTTGATCCTCACGGTTATTCGGGCTAGTATTTTGGCTCGCGCCATTTGCTGCCGTGGTTATAGCATCTTATTTCAAACCCTGGTTTACATAAACAAGGAAAGGCAGCGACGCATTGCTAGATCTCTGTCAATGCAGCCGCCTACACTTGTATAGCGGAGTGTGACGCCGTCCCTATTTGAACGTGAAAATTCCTTTGATCTTGCAGAAAAAAACACCAATAACTGAATCATGGGCAGAGGAAGATGATTTTTCCGTAGGCAGAAGTGGAAATCTCAACAAAGGGTCTGGAACTTGGGACTATTGATACATGATCATTAGTTGCCTCCCCTCGCTAAAGTTATACAAGCCATTTTTTGAAGTAAACTTTGTGAGGTTTATCCCCTCAGCGGTAGAACCTGCGCAAGTTCGGGGAAATTTCTTCTCGGCCTTTCTTTATTTGATGGAGAAAGTGCTAAAATGGGAAAAGAGCACCGCCACAGAGATATAATAAAGAGAGAGGAATATTTATTAAGGCCTTATTACTCGAATAAAATTTGGAGCAATTTGGTTGCCCCAACCAGTTGCTGGAAAACTCTTTCCTGGAAATTTCCCTCGGCTACCAAGGCAACTGTCAATTCCAACTTTTCGTTCAGAGGTGAAAATATTGCTGGTTGCTGGAATGGCAGCCAATCGCAGTGCTCCCTATTCCTACATCACGAGATGGCGGAAGACTCACCGATACCTATAGTAGTGATGAGCGAAGAAAATGTCTCTCAAATGGAATAGCGATGTGGAATTAGATCTGATTCAAAGCACTAGCAAAATCCCATACTTATGGAACCGTCGATATCCCTTTAAAGAAGGTTGCTGAGACGATAGGATACCTATAATTACATGTTCTAGCAATCGCCGATTTGGCGAATCTCTGACGTTTGTGAGCACAGACGAATTTACTTACTATGGCAAACCTGCATGCTCATCGACTTGACTGAACGAGTTTCCTCAACTGGTTGCGGAAACCAAATTGCTCCAAATTTTGTTCGTGTAATACGGCCTTTATGGAGATTAGGTGCTCCCTCCTGTAAGGTTAAACTGTTTCCCGCATGCGCATAACCAGTTTCAGTGAGCTGTCAACGCAGTACGCTACTACTTAAGTTTTAGAAGATGCTGGTTATATTAAATATTATTCGCAAAACACGATGTCGAAAAAGCGTGTGCGGTATAGCATTTATACTAACGTGAATGAACATTGCCGACAATTAAATGAGAATTACTTTAAAAGTAAATTTATTAATAAAGTTTCTAGCGCAAAACCTTGGTGAAAATAGTACTGGATGCCTTTAGTTATTGCATTTCTTACACGCATTTCAAATTCTCGTATTCAACTACCTAAATCTATATTTTCTCTTGGTATCGCAATCTGTTCCCAACAGTGGCGTATTCAAGGGGGAGGGGGGGGTTCAACCCTCCCTCCCCCTTGCCAAAAATTTTTTAACAAAATGTCCATAAATTTTCCGAGCGCGATGCACAGCCGTAGTAAATGCACCAACGAAATCACGCCGTAAGGCAGCGAAATGTGACGTCAGAGCAATGCTCTCCGCTTTGATTCGCTGAGTGACTCATCGCGGGGTATTAATTGGTACGGAACGGACAGTATGAATCCTGCTTCACTTGACGATAGAGGGGAGCGCCTGAACGGTATATTTTTCCGATTTTTACCGAATCTCCGCCCCCCATAGATCGTTATTTTCCTTGAAGAATGGGGAGAGCCCTTTTGCGTATTTTACGGTATATTTAAATATAATTCAAATTCTACATCGAGGCTTCTTCTGATTAATTTGGTACTCGATACAGAGAGATGAAACTTACTTGTAATATCTCGAAAAATAAATGTATAAAAACTCGGCTGTTCGAACCACGTCAGGGGGAAACCCCCATGAAACCCCTAATTTTTTAGTTTCATTATTGCCATATTAAAACGATAGTAATCGACTATGCCATTTTATCTCTCATCTTTCCTGTATTTCGCCTGGTAACCCTACGTTGAAAATTTATGATTGTAACCTGTTTATTGAAAAATACATGTGATGCATATTCTACAGCTTACGAAATATTGTAACAATAGATTAAAGCTGCTGTGAACTAATAGTATTTAATTATATGTAAAATTATGTTGCATTTTTATGTCGCTTTTTTGGGACACATTTTCCGGAAAATTTTCAATAAAGGGGGTGAGAGATAAAATGACATAGTCATTAATAAAAAGATACAGAAACACGTATGTAGATTTGCTGTGACAATTTCTTCGCCAGTAGGTAATGAATTTCTAGTGTTCAAAGAACATATTTTTTGTGCTTCTGTATAAAATCGGTACATACACCATTTTAAATGTGGAAGATCTTACCACAGTTTCCAATATTCCAAAACTTGTTGATACGTCTTTTACATCAGTTAGAACACGGGCAGATAGCAAAATTGAAATAAACCGAAATCTTAATCCTCTAATAATGCCTACTGTAAGAAATTCCCAAGCAAAAAATCCTTTTTCCGTTAAATTGTGTTCTTTTAAGTCAAATAACGCAAATATATATATTATTTTGTTAATTTAAGTTTTTTTATACATTTTTTCAACAGTAACATTATGATTTTAAAAACATTCTAAACATTAGAAACGAAGCTTTAAAAAAATTATCTTGTATCGAGTGAAAAGGTAAATTTCTTACATGTAAATGGCAACTATTAATTTTTTCTTCATAAGAAATATAGAGTATGCAATCCCACACTGTTTTTGACTTCGTGGGGTTTCGGGATTGAGACTTACTAATCCCACAGGATTGGAATTTCATTAAGCTAAGAATTCATTTCAACAGAGAAAAATAGGTATAGTTGATTTTAAGCACCATGAAGTTTAATAGTAATAATTGATGATATTTGATAATTAAGACAATAACTTACAAAAATATGAAAATTATAGTTATGATATTCAAAATAATATACTTAGTTACTAAAAAAGAATGTAAAAAAGACAATGTGTATGTGTGTACAAAGAGTCACTTGTCTTCCTAGTCTTGATCTAATTTTAGTAAAATAGTTTAAAATCGTGGATTAAAAAAATTGAAACCTAAAATGAGAACTTTTTATAATTGATTCGTGATTATTCTCCAAGAGGAAAGTTAGTATGAAATATTTCAGTTCACTTGGAAATTGGGAACTTAGCGTAAAATTTAAACTCCAATTGGAGAATAATTAAGAAAATTAAAATTTGTAATTATTGATTCATGTGTTGTGAGATAATATAGATACATACGCAACAATTTTTGGTTAATTAGAAATTAGGAAGGTGACGTAAAATTCCAATAAAACTAATTTATTCTTACTAATTTATTTATAATCCCGCAAACATTTGTGCGGGATCCCGTTCCCGCGGGATCGGGATTGCATTCCCTAATTAAATATCATTAGTATAGCAAAAAATGTATCATTATAGACATGTTTACTTTGTTGACTCCATCCATGTTGCCTCTGAATATTGTAGACCCAAACAGCTACTATTATTAATTAAAAGTACAATTAATTACTTCAAAATTACACTTTGAAATACTTTCCCCGTAAAAAAAATAAAAGCTATCCCGTTTATAGTAGCATGCATGCTACCTAAGCAATATTTCTGCCATGAAATATAAGCTTTTTTTTCTGTGAATCTAAGCAAACCATTGCTTAATTTACTAAGCATTTCCATATATGTATGCCCTTCAAATAGACCTAATCCTTCATTTTTATGAATTTTCTCGAACCAGGAGAACAAGATAGTGTTTTCTGTTCGGAGAGTAATTTCAATAAATTTGTCCATTTCGAAATTTTGGATCTTATTTGAAATATCAAATTACTTCCGTCTCCAAACTGTCATTTTTCTTGGAGAGCATTTCGAATATAAAGTCAGAGATGTATAATAGATGTGATAGTCTATGAGATTACCATACACCTATCAATTCAGATTATGTTTCTGGATTCTTTAGCTTGGAATATGATTTATGCTATGGCCTTCAAGAATTCGAGATTTATGTAAGAAATTACGTTATATTTCATTCTGGAAGAAGTATAATGGTGACGTATGGATATATAACGCAATTTCCTTCTCGGTATGTAATTTTTTTTTTTTTTTTGTATAGGGAATATATATGTATAATACTCATCTATATATATTAAACCTATTGAAACAACATACGTAAGAGTATTTAACATCTCTTAACGTTTAGAATAGAGTAAAAGAAAAGAAAGAAGAAAGAAAGATGTCAAACCCATCAGTTACAAAATCTTTAAAAATGATTTATTATAAAGCTGGAGCAATTGGCATCAAGAAAATAAAATTAATCACATTTCATTTAACATATTTCGTAACAGGAGTGAACAAGAGAATAAATAAAATCACAACTAATTTTCAAAACACCTTAAGTTGCCTGGCTATTTTTTAAATGCGATTTTTATGTATTTTAATCTTTTTGGTTTAATTTTAAACCTTGTTGTATCAGCTTTCAATTCTGTTTCTATTTTGCTTAGAACTTGAGTCAGAGGAATTTTGATATTAATAGTTTAAAGGTAATGCCTAGTATTTAAGTATAGTTTCTGCTTTTTCACAATGCATCCTAACTAAAACAATTATAGTTGGAATGTTATGAAACATTGATTAAATATTCTACAAATGTTCGATTTAGGAAACGGACCTCTGCTGTTAATGTAGTTAAATTATTTTTTTAGTTATTTGAAGTCATGGACCGAATGCTTTTTCTGGTAGTAAAAATGTTAAGTTTGCTAATTTTTCAAATTAAATGATTAAACAAAATGATTCATTTCCTCGAGGAGATTTCAAACATCAAAAGATATCCTAATTTAGAGTTTTGATCTTTTGCAAAAGGGTTTTTCATAGCAAATTTTAGGAAAAACATTAAGAGCGAACTTATTTTTTCTTGTAATGAACATTTTTTAGCGATAGTTTGTATTGAAATGCGCATAAGTAAGCAAGTCTTCAACTATTAAAAAGTAACTTCCAAAGGTAGGCAAGCTTTTTAAACAACAGAAAAACATTTTAATAACCTTTTATCCAAGACAGGCTTAGTAAAAAAAAAATTTCTTATTTTAAGATATTATATACCAATTTGTTTAGTTAATTTCCAAAATGGACGAAACTGAATGATACCGTTCCCAAAAAATGATGCATGACTACTGCTTTTTCTAACATTTTTCAGCAAAGTGGAAAAATATTTATCATTTCGATGTGTCCCACTATCTATTTGACTGCTAATGCAGACAAATAGGAACCGATAGCCATAAAAATTTATTAGAGAAAGATGCGAGACGAGACGAGACAACGCTTTGCAGCTGTTTTGTGTGACTAGACAGCGCTATTTTTCGTGTAGCGTCCATTCACGTACGCGCAATATTTACGAACACTATTCCGAAGTATCATGTCATGGTTTCTACTTCAAGTTTTGCATATAACAGCTCCTTTAGATAACTACACTAACAAATCACAATAGAACGATCTGAAGGCTACAATTAATTAAAGCTCTTGCACTTTTATCCATTATAAACAAAACAAAATTAATATGTATTATTGAGATGGTTTATATAAATTTACTGTCCAAAAGTTTTGCAAGTTTTGCCAAACCAAGCGTTTGTCAAGTGTAACTCAAACACCCCCCCCCCCCACCTCCACCAAAATAATAATAATAATAATTTTTCAATTCAACTGATATTTTTTACATGTCTATATAACGAATTACTTTAAAGATAAGATTTGATTAAATTATTGAACAAAATAAGTTATTTAATTTATAAAAACTGGCTTAAATATATACCGTTTATCAGAAATCTTAATCCGATTTCCCAGGAATAAAATGAATTGAAAAACTAATTTAAAGTTCTGAGCAGAAAATATAAAGGAGAGCAATTTGTTACAAAGCATTTAATATGTTGCTAAGCTTTGTTAATAGAAGCATAGATCATCTTGGCTTTGATCATAGAAGCTTCTCTTTTAGGCATGGAATGCTCAAGGTTTTGCAACGCTTTCTTTCGGTATTTCATGGTGAAAAACTTCATTACTGTGCTCTGAAGCTTTCATTTTTTTTCTGGGATAACTTTGAGGCATATCTCTTCCAATTATACTCCACAGATTCTCAACATAATTTCAATCCAGAGGGATTTATTCTTGAAATAAATGTTATATTTCTCAAACTCAAAATAGTTTTGGCCAGTAGTGTATACGTTTCCCGCCTTAAACAGTATCTTTAAGAAGTAGCATTGGATTGGCCCAAATGTTCCTTTTTTCCCAGAAAATGCTAAGTGTAGATGATTTTCAACAGTTGATTTGGATAGGGTAATTCCGGACCCATGCCGCATATTTTTTTGAATTTGTGTAAGAAATCCCAGGCTGCTTATACTGTAAAATAAATGATGAGGTGCTGTTTATAGTAGTCTATAGAACATGTGTGCTACTGCAAAATATGAAACAATTTCGTTATAATATTTCTTCAGAATAAAAGCTCATTTGCTTGTTGACAGTATGTAAATATTTTCCGGACAGTACTATTTGGGGGAAAAAAGCTCTTAAATCTGTCGAATGTTTTTTTAAGTCTTGAGAAAAACAAACATTTGAACACTGCCTTTATGTAGTGCATACTGTACTGTGTACTCTATTGAAAAAGCTTTTTGTAGGGAAATTCAGAGTCTTTCAATACAGTAAGATCTTCGGGCAGCCATTACTTTAAGTACTTTCGTAGACGTTCATTCATTCCAACAAAAGGAAATGAGATGCATTAGTGATTATAAAAT
This sequence comes from Cheiracanthium punctorium, assembly GCA_038373885.1. Taxonomy (NCBI): domain Eukaryota; kingdom Metazoa; phylum Arthropoda; class Arachnida; order Araneae; family Cheiracanthiidae; genus Cheiracanthium; species Cheiracanthium punctorium. Next base: position 121,042 of record JAWZYV010012699.1, on the reverse strand, counting down.
AAAGCTGTTCTTCAAAATACAGTAGAGTCCCGCTAATCCAAACCACGCTATTCCAAAAATCCGTCTACTCCGAACAGAGATCAGAAAAAAATACTGATTTTTTAAACTTAAAAACTGGAAAAATTAAAAAAATGTGCATTTATTTAGGCCTGAAACTTTTCACTGAACCGTTCACGAGCCGATGAACGCTGTAAACAGATGACGCTAGCAGATGTCCTTGCCTATTAGCCTCACCATGGCACAGTGGTTATGTCACTGAAAATGGCAGACGGCCGAAGTGTGAAGGTCCCGGGTTCGGGTCCCATCGCAATGCTGTAGACCTAACGGTGTGGAGTTTGGGTAGGTTTTCTTCAGTTGTAACGTGAATATGCATTAGAATCCCTTAGAAAGTCCTACTACCAAGGCACCACCCATCCTTGGCAGATCGCCTTAGCGTAGCGTTGCCATAATCACAAAAAACTTGCATATAATTTACTCCTTAACGAGTTAATACGTTGATATTATTCATGAAATCTGGCTGTTCTGAATTCCTGCTTAACCGAACAGTGTTTGGTCTCAATTAGTTCGAAATAGAGGGACTTTACTGTAAATGTACATTACATTTATAGCTCTTTTACAGGACCAAACAAGAAAATTGTTATATATTTAGGTACTAAATTTATAAATTAAAAATAAATTTTTTTGTTAGCTTATTGACTTTACCCTTCGCTCGCATCGTTGAAAAGACGCAACGGAAAAACTACTCTCTGTTTTGCATGATTTATGGCTGCTTCTAGGAATTTGCATATGAATATCTGGCTGTGACCCGGCGTCTTGACGTCTTTGCAACTATGGGATTAAATAGAATAATCACTTGTTTAGAAGTAGTGAAAGCATTAACAAAATCACATTGGTAAAATATTACATAACCACTGCGTTAGGCCTGATTTACCTGCTTCTTGTACACATATCTAATTTTTGCAGGTTAGACTGATTATCTGAGTATTTCTGTAATTAAGTGCTCATTATATCTAGCATGGAATGTTTTGTAAACTTTCTGCTCTAATTTAAAAAGACTGCTATACGCAATCGCTTTTTTAAGGGACTAAAAGATTCTTTTAGCATGATTTACTGTCGTGCTCTTAAGTACCTTTAAGTGTTATCAGTTAGTGGATATTTTTGTTTTAGCCTTTACTTTATTTGATTTATTTATTTATTGCACCAATACGAAAGACCAAGTATAATTGAAAAGCAGAACCCCTCAGTTTTAACATTACTGGACAGTCACATTCTTCTGACCACCCCATCTAAAGGGCATACATCCATACATATTTAACTTGTATATTCGCCAAGTATTAATATGCCAGACAATTGAGACGCATGCCTCCACTCTCCAGGCAAATTTGTCTTTCTTTTCCGCAAAACATGAAAGCGGAAGCAAGTGCAGTTTTCACTGAGATGAGGCACAAATTTGTGGAAAAAGAAAGTTTTCTTTAACCAGTTTGTATGAAATATTTTGGTGTACTGCAGCTGTAAATGCACAGAAATCCTTTCAGTATTAGTTATTTGTTTTTCAGAAACAAGTTCTAGGATGAAAAATGCCTTTAAAGTTCTTTTTTTTTTTTTATTATGTACTTAGCTAAATAGCAAATGTACAATAATATAATCTCTTATAAATTTAATGATTGTTTAGTGGCGCTGTCTAGTGTTTAAAACAGAACACTGTAAATTAATCTGAAATATGTCACACAATCGTCAATAGATGGCAGCACCAAATTACTCTGAAAATCTTTTTGAGTGCTGCCATAATGTGTGTTTGTTTACAATTCGTCTCACAACGTAAAAACTAATAAAATTTGATGACATAACTTTTTATAATATAAATATTTCTTATTATAATGAATATACAAGATGCATATTGCTGTAAATTCCACTAATATTTATAGATTTCTAAAAAAAGAATGGATTTGTCCCTTCTCCTACACCCCGAATAAAAAAATATTAAAAAATCCTATTTCTTAAGCTTATTTTCAGTATTTTGAAAAGGTAAAATTTTAATGCGATCATAAATAACGTACCAATTTCATGGCAGTCAAGCACAAATAAGTAAGTTCAGCCAGACAAAGATGCGTGATAATCAATTTTCAACTCTCAAAGAAAATCCTACTAATGCTATAAATGCAAAAGTTTATCAGTTTGTATGCTTGTAACTCTTTCGCGATGAAATATGTGACGAATTTAAAAGAAATTTGGAACGGAGATACTTTATATCATGAATTAACATTTATGCCACCTAATATCCTGTTAAAAAAGGCTTCATTACGGCCGACTTGATAAGTATGTTGTTGTGTTGTGAGTTTATGCCCAATTATCTGCACGAAGGATCTGGGCCGCGCCAAGTGGATAAGACACTGAACATAGTACATGGCTGAAGTGTTAAGGCCCAGGTTTCCTTACTATCGCGTGGCTGTCAATCTAATCCCTGGAGTTTTGGTCTATTTTCTCCAGATGTGGCGTGAATCCGTTTTAGAACCCATTAAAAAAGGCCTCCACTCAAGGTACCCCCCGTTAGGTAGATACCCCTCGTGTAGGTTTTTCCTTAACAAAGTACACATTTATCCCGGAATAAACTTTAAAAAATACTGTTCTCCCGATTTTCACAGATTTCTAAATTTTGTGGCTCATTCTAAAGCATGACTTAAAAACGACTATCACACTGGCGGAGCCTTGGATAAATAACTATGAATATATATAAATATTTGTACTGTGGATGTGATTTAATACAATTTAGGAATGTGAAAAAGCACAGATATTATTAAAAATGGGTGAATTTATGAAAAGCAAAACAGATTTACGCATATGTGATTGATATTAGCTGACAATTCTTTTTTCGGCAAATTATTCCCTTGCACCTATGGATCCCAGCACCTCTGGGGCTACGCAGCTAATAAATTCATAAACGAAATCACATTCCATCGCTTCAGGAATTCCTTCAATTTTATCTAGAACACTGCATGTCACAAATCATGCGATCTCAGGTAAAAGAACAAAATTTAACAATGGATTGCACATACAAGCACACAAAAGACGGAAAGCCATGAAAGCAGTGACGGATCCAAGGGAGGGACTAGAGGGCCATACCTCCCCCCCCCCCCCCACGCACACATTCACAGAAAAAAAAGATATTGCTTGTAGATAGCATCCAGTGTACACATTGTTTAGATCAGATGAGCTTCCCTTCTTATAAATAAGCCTCTTCCTCAAAAATTTATAATGGTTTATGAGAAATATTCTGCTTATTCTATATTTTTTAAAGTCATGATTAAAAAAACAGTACCTTCCCCAGGAAATTTTTCTATCAGCCAATGCGTGAACTTTCACCGTCAATATTACATCTAACTAAGGACTGATTAATTATTTCATTTTAATTCAATAACTCATAATAATAAAATAAGCAAATAAATATTTGCAGCTAATAACGTGATTAAATAAGAATTATTAAACTACTATTGCAGTGTTATTCTGTTGCCAAAGGATAGGACTCTGGATTGAGGATCAAATCTTTCCTGATTGAATACAACCATTAAAATAAAAAATAGTAAAAAGAAAACGGATAATTCGATTAAAATAATACCATAATCAAAGAATGCTATTTTGAATTAAACTGTCAAATCAATTTTCCTAATATTAGCTTTTTATTTTGCCGCACGGGCTTCGCACACTAATGAGGTGATGCAAATCTGAGGATTTGAGAATTATATCATAAAACTAAAAATTGTCCTAGGTATGAAGATAAATATATTGAGGGGGGAGCGTGCGGTGAAAGCTGGGTTTGAACCCAGAATGAGTCGCAATCCGGCTGGGCCAAAATGTACCCATTCGACTGGCCTTCAATTGCCGGGTGTTGTGTGCGCAGAGGTGATCCCGTGCCACCACCATTGATATACAGTAAAGCACCGTTTATACGTTTCTCGTTTATACGACTTTTACATTTATACGTCGTTTTTGTTAAGTCCCGATTCATTCCTATTCATTTTAATGTAAAAATTATTCGTTTATACGACGCACAATATCGGTTATACGTCGTTTTCCACCTTCCTAAAATTAGGATTTTTCTGTATGAGTCAGTTCTGTTTGCACTGCTCTGTACCCACGTGTTTATTTGTGTGCGGTGTTTATTTCTCGACCGTTCTCGCTGTTTATTAACCGAAAATGTCTCGAAAGCGTAAACCACTCTCATTGAAAGATCAAATAGGAATTTTAGAAGAATTTGACAAAAGCACAGGATTAACAAAGGTAGAATTGGCAAAAAAAAAAAAAAAAAAAAAAAAAAAGAATATTCCTGTTTCAACTCTGTAATGGTTTATGAGACTAACAATTGTGTATGACAGAAAGAAAATTGAGGACAGGGCAGCTGCTTGCGGTAATTCTACCTCGAAGAAATTACGTATACAGGAAGGCAAATTACCTGAAGTAGAAGACATTTTAGTGAAGTTTTCCTCACAATGTCTTGCATCAAATATTCCTGTGAGTGGACCCGTGCTTATGGAAAAAGCAAAAGAAATCGCAGTGAAACTGAATGTAACAGACTCGTGTTTGTCAACTGGATCTGGATGGCTTCAAAAGTTAAAAATACGCCATGAAATTTGAAGCCAAGCGGAGAATTAAAAGGTATGTCAGCTGAAAAAGTGATAAGCCGGCTACTGTAGTCATAGGGAAATCGCGAAACACAAGATGTTTTAGGAACGTACTGTCTCATAAAGCCAATACCAAAGCCTGGATGACTGCTACAATTTTTATTGAGTGGCTGAAAAAAATGGATACGGAAATGAAAAAACAAAATCGTAAAATTTTGCTTTTTATGGACCAATGTAGGGCCCATCCCCATGACACTGACTTTTTACAAAATGTGAAAGTAAGTTTTCTTCTCAGAAAACTATACAAGCAAGCTACAGTCCCTAGACCTGATTTCTCATTTATGGAATCAAGTAAAATCTGAAATAATCAAACATTGTTTCATTAAAGGAGGATTTCCAGATGCAAAATTAGATTATGGTGATAATAGTGATGAAAATGTTGCCCATGAAAGTGATGATGAAACGAGGTTAATGGATGAAGAAGACTGGAATCTTTTGAGAGGAGAAACCACTTTCGTGAGTATGTGAACTGTGATAACGATATATTAAAGTCAGAATTATGCACAGTTGAAAATTTAATAAAGACAAAATATCTGTTGCTAATTTAAGCGACGATGAAGAAGAATGCGAAGGGACTACTCCACCTTCCTTTAAAGAAGTAATTGACTGTACTGAGAAACTTATAACTTATTTTGTCTTTCAGAATAACACAAGTGAAAAGGCATTTAATAATCTTAATTCAATCCATGATGAGATAATCAATACCCAGCGCATGCGACAGCATCAGACAGCTATGAAAGATTTTTTTAAATTCAGTTTCTGAATGAATATAAAACTCATCATAATAAGTATGCAATGTATACTATTAATATTACAGGATTTGCAGTATTCAAGGTTTAGTACAATAAAGGTATGGTTTGTTTCACTTTTATGATAAATGTTTTTGTTTTAAAATTTAGTCAATGTTTTCTGTGTGAAAACTATTAAGAAGTAATTTACTAATAGCTTAAAAAACTTACATTTACAGAAATTTGCATTAATAATGTTAAATATTTAATAATCGAAGTTATTTCTTAATGTTTCATTTATACGTTTTATCGTTTATACGTCGTTTTACGTCGGTCCCTTGAAAGACGTATAAACGGTGTTTTACTGTATATGCTAATCTTCTTAAAAAATCTTGCAGCAAATGCATATTATTTCTTTACTGAAAAATGCAACATTGGTGAGATTATCACTGGGGGTTTTATGTATTAGTTTCCGTTTAAGATAATTCAAAATGCAATCTATATATTTTTACAACTCTTTTTGCGATACTACTATAAAATGTCTAAATAAGTCCTATCGTTTTCTGAAATAATTAGTTTATTATATATAAAGCCAACGGAAATATTAACTTATAAACTTACAAACACATAGCATTACTATTGACGGAAAGATCTTTTTGCCACTTTTTTCACCAGCTGGTCATTTAAAGAGCCGGGCGGACGGCTCGCAAAAACCTGTCAGCACAGCCAGCAACCGCACTACTGAAGGCCATCTTGAATAGTACTTTCGAGACTGGCCTCTTGGTACTACTCCCCCCCCCCCCCCCCCCCTAGAGAGTGACGAACGATGTTCCAAGCAAGACTTCCTACATATTAAAACAGAGCTGTTCATTCCAGCCAACTCTACGGGAGAAATGTCCGCGTGCAAAACTGGATTACGCAGCTTAGCGCCACCAGATGGCAGCTCAAAAGAGTGGTCTTTTTTTTTTGTATATAACGTGCAAATTCAATAGATCCATGTTGTATTTTACGCAGCTTTTGCTTTTAAAATTTACTTTCATAAAATAAAACAGGCCTTTTTCCGTTTGAGTAATATCGGTTTGTCTTTAAAAAATAGTTGAAAGAAGATTACTAGCTAAAATAAGAAAAAAATAAAAGCATTTTTAAGCATTGTCATTCGGAAGATTTGTCGGCACGATGGCAGAGCATTCTAACAAATTTAAATTTACGATAGAGGGAAAAGGCTCTTTTTATTCAGTAGTATAGTAATAGGCAAAAGTGTATTTACGCAACAACATAAATTTAATTTATTCATTATATTAAATGTTCATCGTTAACGTTCTTTGTTTAAAGTTCGTTCAAAATAGGTTGTTCAGGACTCAATATGTTATTTTATTTAAAATATTAATAAACTATATTTCTTTAACATGGTTCTTATTTAAATAAAAAAAGTACTACATAAGCATATGTAAAATATATTCTTTAATAATTTATAAGATTTTGGTTGAATTAAATACGAATTTTTCCCCCCAGAGGAGTGATATTTAACATGGGAGAAAGAGATATATAGTATTTTTTATTTATAAAAAATAATTTTCTGTGTAAATTTTTAAGAAGCATGAAAAAAAAAAAACGTCTTTCTCATGAATGCTTTTCATTACAAAATTATGGCAATTAAAAATACTTAAAAGCAGGGTTTTATTTATTTATTGAAAATCATTTGATTTTTTTTTTTTTTTTTTTTTGGAATTTTATTTTCCATTAGCATTGTGTTTTTATATTTTTGCAATGTACATGGGGCAGTCTGTGATCAGAAATAACTTCTTAACTATGTAGTATATTCTACTCACCGATTACCAGAAATTAAATAGCTATGTTTTAACCTAGACATTCTATTATTTTGAAATTGGATAGTGCAAACTAAATAAAAGGTAAATTTAAAGAACAAATCAAATGTTTATTTAATGCAAACTATTTATTTGATAAAGAAAAAGGCACAGTTATGCAACATACTATATTTTTAAGCAGGTGAATTATTTATTTAATTGTTTGAATGAAAACACTTTTCGGTTGTTTGTCAACTCCTAATTTCTTATGAAGGCTAGAATGAGCATTACCAAAAGAAAAAAACTGTTTTTCTATTCCAGCAGATAAAGCCACAGCGGTTGTTATTTGGTACATAAACTGAATTTCAAGTTCTGTAATACTCTCTTTATCTCCCATTCATTTTTCTAAAGGTTTTTTTCCTAGATATCATTCGGCAGTTCCAATTAAAACCTGGCAACTTTTAATGAATATGATGCTTATGAAACTTTGCATCTATTATTTTAAAATTTTCTAAAGACACATCATCAAATGTATTTAAAATTAATTGCCCTCTTCATAAAGACAACTTGCACATGGGTCTTCATCAGAAGGCGAAGGAGCTTCTAAATATGAACACACATAATACATTGTTAGCAGTTGACCAAAAGGACTCTTACTCAGATAACTGAAATTAAGCTCAACAGACTAAGGCACTCCATCCTCCAACCATTTGTTCAGTTAGTCACCTCATCATTCATATCAGCTCTACATTGTAATGATGATAACATTCCCAGACAGCACATAAGCTAAAATCAAGCTTGACATTTCTTTGAATTTGACGTAATAATACAAGCTTGACAGTTCATTCCATTTTAAGCTTGCAGCAAGCTTGCAGAAGTCATTTTGAACTGTCAAACTTGAATACAGCTTGATTATTGCTATTGCGCTTATGGCGCCATCTGTCGCTGTAGGCGAGAAGGAGAATGGACATTGATAAGTCTAACGTTTTCTCAAATTGGTCATATTAAATAAAGAAAAGTTCGTAAAAGTTGTGTTTTATTTTATTATCGCACAAAACCTGGACATTAGAACGCGCAAAGGGTAGGAATGAATGGGATAAGCCCCTCTGAAGTTTTATTTACATCTAATTAACATTAGTAATTAGATTAACTAATTAATTATCCCTAAAGTAAATATTAATATAATTAACACAATTTAGTTAGTTATATACTTCACTTTATGGGTGGTAGAATGAGGCGCAATCCGGCCGCTACAAAATAATTTATCATCAGTCATAAATGCATTGACCATAGAATTTTAAAAAAAAGATTCTATATTTCCAAATATGGAAATTCTTCAAAATAAAATACAATTATACTACGAAATTGATTTCAAAATCAGTCATTTGTCTCGATTTTGGCCAGTATTGCCCAACATGAGTGTTGCGATATTGAAAGTTTTAAAACGTGTGCTGCTGTTAAGTTTATATTATGTTTATTTCCCTATTAGCAGAGTCTCTAAATCACACATACCATTACTTTAATTTTGATGCATCACATGAAAAAATAAAAGAAACTAATAACACATTGGCCACTTATCGATCTGGCCAGAAAACGGCGTGATAACCCTAACAATCACTTCAAACTTTAGTCATATCACCCCGACTCAGATTGGCAGAAGAACGGTTAGGACGCTGGCCTCCCAACCGAAAGGTACCGGGTTCTATTCTAGCTGCGGACGCTTGATGGAAACAGTTGAAATTTCAGCGTAGAGGGGAAAATGTGTGGTATAATAAAATATGTGGGCGCCCCGTGTATTTAGGAAATTTTACTAAGCTTGCTATGTCAAGCTTAATGCAAGTGTAAACTAGAACACTTGATTCAAGCTTGCATTAAGCTTACACGCTTGAAATTTTCAAGCTTCATTCAAAATTATTGACTTGATAAATCAAGCTTGCTGAAAGTTTGATGCAAGTTTGCTGTGCTGTCTGGGTTGTAACATCAAGTAAAAGCAATAGGAAATTATTAGTTATATGCAATGGCTATGGGTCCCCCAGCGTATTCTGGTGATATATTATCTCCCAGATAACGCTGTATTAACTGCTCAAAAGGCAGGGGTTTCATCGGAGCCATCCGACTCATTGTAGCCCACATTATGCACATTACGTCAAAATTTGAAGCAAAAGAAATCATACCTGCCAACGCTTCTGGTCTTGACAGAAGGCTTCTTTTATTTTCCCGGTCTTCTGCCAGAAGATAAAATCTTTCGTTTTAAGTTAGTTGATATATTAAATTACATCTCAAACTATGCTAAATTATTTAATAAATAAATCCATTTCAAAATAATGTATTAAATTAATCATTTCAACAGCTAACAGCACAATGCTGTTGTATAAGTGAGGTCAAAGCTTTTGTAAGCAAATCGTTTACTGATAGTTAAAAATAAACACAACTTCATTTCGTTCTTCCCTCAGTAATTCATTAGAAAATTTATTAGAGTGTAAAACTAAAGCTAACATACTTTGTTATGAAAATAATTTTTCTGATGATATTAGTAAAAGCTAAAAACGCTACTTTGAATCAGCTAAAAAAACATCTTAATCTGCTTATTTTTCAACATACTTTGGCTAAAAATAAAGTCAAATTTACATTTATTAAATTGTTTATATTTTTTTGAAAATACGCCATCTATTTTCATGTTATATAAAAATTTCAGGTAAGTTCTTTTTTATTACTATTTAATTTTGATTTTATTTCTATACATTACTAATATAAAAAATAATGAGAAATGGTGATCAACTAAGGGTCTTTACTTCTTATATTTAAAAATTAGCTTCCGATTTTTTGTGAAATCTTCTGCTTTTTCAACCCGAGCCTTCCTGTTTTCGGCTTAAGGAGGGTGGCAGGTATGAGGAATGCTTAAAATAAAAATTAAAAAAAACTTTGTAAAACAACACCAAAGAGTTTACTTCAATGGCCATACAGCTCTTTCGAGCAAGAAGTTTTATGCCCTTCCTGTAAAAAGCATAGACAAACAGGCTACACGTACTGATTGCAAGAATATCTATAACGTAATATCTGAACATAAATTTAAAAAAAATTAATTGCTGATTGCATGAATAACTATAGCATAAAAATAAATAAATAAATTCATAAAATAATAAAGTACAGACACACACGCAACAAGCTACAGGCACTGATTGCACAAATCCCTATAGAATAAAAATGGGGGGGGGGGAAATCAGAAAGTATAGACAGACAAACATGCAAAGGCTACACTCACCAATTTCATGAATATTTATACAATAAAAATGAAAAAAAAAATCAGAAATTGCAAAGAAAGTATAGACAGATAATCTGTCTACTAACCCACCAGTTTTTATTTCTATACATTACTAATATAAATATAATGAGAAATGGTGATCAACTAAGGGTCTTCTGTCAACTAAGGATCAACTAAGGCTTTTACGCAAGGTGTACCAGGAAACGTACCACCTCACCTATTTTTGAATTTTCAGTGAGTATATAGCATATGCTTCAGACTGATTAAATCTGGTTAAGTTGCTGCAAAATTATTATTGCTGTGCCTTAACCATACATAGATTTTATTTTTACAATCTTTTAAAACTTTAAAAAAAATATTACTGCAGTTTTTTATATTTTTTTTTTTTTTTGATAAATCAAATCCATGATTATAAGAAATTTTTTTGGGAAGAACAGCATCTGTTTTTGTTCGACAATAATTGGTGATATAAGGCTGTATAAATTTTGTAAGGATCAATGAATTTAACTTAAAAGCATGGTTTTCAGAGTTTACAGTGCAATACAACATATTGTTTTTCATCATGTGTGGTAAAAATAAATCTTTAAGTAGTGATAGTATGTGAGGACGGTTAATTGTGTGTGGAGTGGCCTTTTGTAGTGCACATTCAAGAGCTGTCAGAAAACCTACAAGAAAGGGTTTAGGATAGGAATATCCCTCATTATCCAAATTTTTAATAATTCTTAATACAGGGTTATTACTTTTTGGGGTAATTAAATGGTCTTTGCAACTAGGGCAATTAATGTCATTAGAATCTTGGATGCATTTTACTATACAACCACCTAATAAAGCCAACGTAGCAGATCTCAATCCTCTGACTGATGAAAATGAAAAATTTGTCTAAGTGTTGCAGATCAGAATCCAAAATATCTTCTAACTTTGATTTTATTTCTACATTACTTTCTATTACTTTAGATGTCTTTTTACATTTTAATAAATCTCTAGTATCATCATGGTTTAAATTTTGGACTGATGCATATTCTGATGTTATAATGCCTGTAATAAGAATTTTTTTGTAGAGATTTAACACAGTTTACTCCATTTGTGTGATCAATGGTGTGAACTTTTTCCAGATACTTTAGACCTTCAACAATTATACCACTTTCCATCGCTGTTGAAGGACCGTTCCAATTTTTTGAACAAACATGTTCTTTTGGAGGAATTCTCTGGCCGTGTATTGCCTGGCAAACTAAACAAATTTTGTGTCGGATGCTGACAAACAATATTTTTTGGGTTCAAGCTCCAATGATCACAGCAACCCCACTGGAGACATTATAACCATGGCCGTATGTGCGTTTACACCACCCTCCATCCACAATAACAATTATATTATAGAAACCATCAGCATCCATATCTCCTCTTTTGCATGCTAAAGCTTTTTCTTCATTTTCCATGGTCTTTTGGGAACATGCTTCAATGATATCCCCTGCAGTTTTCTCTGAAGACCTGTACCCAGCAAACACGCACAGGTTCTATGAACGTCTTCTGAACGTTAATAGACGTTCAGAGAACAGGTGTGTGTTTGCTGGGTATGTATTTTGGGAGATGTATGACATTCCCATCATACTAAACTTCTCTTCCTCTTGAGAGAATCCACTGCCGGTAGACGTAGCTGCTAAAACAGCAAGTTGGTTCAAACATCTTCCCTTTTTATCTGTTGCTAAATTTTCAGTATAACTGCAAAGGACTTTGTTACAAGAGAAATGGTACGTATGCACAAGACCATTTTTTGTAGTTTTATTGAATATCAGTCAAGCTGGCAGTTATATGTGTGTTCTTCTAATTTCCTTGCTTGTGTTATTACAAATCCAATATTCCAAACCACTCTCCCTGAAGGGAAGGGGGGTGGTACGATAGACCCATCTGCCTCAATTAACAGTTCCGGGAGCGGTTGACAATCCGAGGGCGTATCTGCAGGAGCACAGAGAGACGGTAAATCTGTTTCTTCTCCACAGGATCCATTTTCAGCCTTTGATATTTTTGAAGCTGGAGTAGAGGTCATAACTGCAGCATTAACTGATACATTAGGGCAGTCTTCTATAGGAGTTTACAAAAAAGAAGGAAGCAAATTGAATTGATCATTTTCACATAATTCACTTCCAGTCATAGACCTGTAAAGCAAAAAAAAAAAAGTTGCTGATACATCATATATTTTAAAATAAAGTGCATAATCTATAGAATGAAATTAATGATTTATAATAGATGAATTTTTCTAAGGGATTTATTCTAAAAGTGAAATTAGATTTTATAGGAAATTATTAACATGCTGTGTATGTTAAATTTCTTATACTCAGTCATGCCCATGTATTTTTCAAGTAAATTATTGAATAAAAGCTTGATGCTCTGTTTCAGTAGTAAAATGTTGTTATCACCCATAAATGAATTTATTAAAGGTTCATGATATATTACAAGTTCTTTACAGCTACATGAATTTTTTGCCCCCTCCCCCCAAAAAAAAAACTGGAATGGCTCTAGTTGATTACCCGAACACTTTATATTTTCCAGGCATATTTTTAAATAAACTTCATTCAACGCATTCGGATCTAGTGTTCTTGCACTAGTGCACTTAAAATGGTATAGGCCACAATGCATAAGAATACCGTTTTTTAGCCTTGTAAAAAAATGTAGAGATGTAATGAATAGTGATTTGGCCAAATAGCCGAATATTCGGCGGCCAAATATTATTATTTTTTTTTATTTCATTTTAATTGCAAATAAGATATTGCTTTTCAATTTTGTAATTTTACTAAATAAAGACTAAATAAAATTCATTTTAAATTATTTGTAGGTACTTAAAAACACACAACACTATGTTATCTATGAAACTAAAAAAATCTTGGTCCTGAAAAAAATATCTTTTACAGAGTTAAACACTATAATGCCAGTATAATTATTTTTTGAAATATTCATAATTTAATGAATACTAGCTGGAACCCGACGAAATCGATGGTCACTTTATTGACGTTTATTAATGTTTCAGAAATAGATGGGAACGATTAGGAATGTCAGCAAGGTCTTGAAAAAAACGGATAGGAACAATCGAAGAGCGAAGAAGATGTGACATGACAGGTGACAAAGTAAAGAAAAAGTTTCATGTCAATTCTTACTTTAGCAACTGTACGATGGCGGTGATATGATTGAAATCTTTAAAATTTGTTTTTAACAATCATTACAGAGTAAAAAAAAAAAAATATTCAAAGTTAAGCATTGGCGTAACAAACCACTTGTGCATTTACGGCCTGCACTGCCCAACCATGCTTTCACGACACTGCCCACCATGCTTTCAGGACCAAGCGGAGTGCACGTTTTTTCATAATTTGGTGACTTACATATAATATTACATAATTTCGCATTAAAGTTGCCAATTAAACAATGCTCCTTATTTTACTTTGGTGCGGAAGCATATTCCTTGGCCAGGTGGCAGCCTGACACGAAGCTCCCTGTTTTTTTTTAACTCCAGCAAAGCTTGCTACTCATTTTATCGAACCACTCAAGGGATGAAAGGCTGAGCCAAACTCGCCAAACTAAGGAATCGAACCGTGGACCTACGACACGGCAGCACAGTGCAATAGCTGTGTTACACCACAAGGTTTATATTCTAACTATATTTCACCTGCATAAATATTACTTTGAAAGCGTATCATAATCCATGAGTATATCGAATTTGCCTTCTTTGTTCCATAAAACACTTTTGGAGACTTGAAATCTATATTAAAATCGCCAACCAAAACTATTTTGCAATTTTCGCCAAGCATATTCTAACTATGCTTCTTCTTTATTGTAGGAAAATAAATTTTAGCGTTAGCCAGTTTATAGCCGAATTTGGTAGATATTGCCAGCTAGGCTTAGCTTTTGAGGACTTATTTTTTGGAGTCATACTTGGTGGTAGATCATCAAAAATTGTAACCTGGACGGTTTACAATATTTTATTCCCTTCCTACCCCTCTCCCGCGCTATTTATCTGTCGCTTTTAAACATTTCTCTGTAAAGGTCGTAATATTTAAGAAATATTTTTTGACCAACTGTAAAAAAATCTATAACTTCTACACACACCAAAACCAGTACCGGTTTAAAATATGTACCAAATATGTGAGCTCAATCGAATGTCCCATTTATGAGCTAGCGCACATTTAAGTACTTATAAATGCAAAATATGAAGGAAAAAAACGGCTTAATTAGCTAGAAAATAGTAAAAAATGTCACAATTGAAAGAAAGCAATGACGTGTCCTGTATTCTGTGAGGGACAATAAACTAATCCTCCAAGCGGAGTGCACGCTTTTTTCATAATTTGGCGACTTACATAAAATTGATCGTATTTTCGCATTAAAGTTGCCAATAAAACAATGCTCCTTATTTTACTTTGCTTAAACTTCTATAAAGGTGTAATTAACGCCACCAAATATTTAATCTTGTCAACAGGTTGCAAATAACCTCAAACTAATAAGCCTCAAATTAAACTTCACAATAAAGATAGCTTTTAAAAATATAAATAACCGTGCACTGCATAATTTAATTTTAATTATTTTACACTTTTAAGATACTGGACTACATTTTGGCAAACATGTGTTATAGATTTGCATTTTTTGCAGATATAGACTGGCGCAAAAAAATGGCTCATTTCAAATCACTTCTCTTTTTTCAATTCAAAATTAGTAATTATTAGCATGTTTTATGTTATGTGGCATTGCTTTAGCCAATGTGATTGTGCTCAGGCTCAATTGATGCAGCATCCTACATCATCAAATTGATGCTTTCAGAAGAAAACTGCCAAATGAATACTGCTATTTATATCATTTCGGAAAACGCATCACCTGAAATTTTAAACTCCTGCTACCCTCTCTTTTTCTTAAATTATTCAGCTGAATATGTAGAATTATTCTTCTACAACTATTCGGCCGAATACCTGTTCAGTATTCGGCTAACCGAATATTCGGCAAAACAGACGAATACCGAATAGTAGCCGAATATTTGTTGCATCCCTAAAAAATTGTAGGTATACACTTGCTAAAATTTATGCAGCATGTAAGACAATGACCTATAATATGCCTACATAGTTCGTTTTCAATTGGGATTTTGGGCACAAACGAAATAGTGATTGACCACAGATTTTCAATGAATGGAATGTATCCATAGACCTTAATATATTTTAAGTCTTAATTAGCCAGTCGATTGTAACCAAAAAAGAGTTGCAGTCGATTGGAACCTAAGAGGAAGGTGAGGAACTAGGTGTTACAACAATTCTAATTATAAAATTTCAACATTCAACAACTAATAGTTGTATCTCATGCAATTTTGAGAAAAAATTCATGTGCACAAAAATTGCCTTCAAAAATAGATTGAGGAGTTACCTGTTCAGGGAAATATTGCTAAATTCCATGCATTTAATATTTTTTTGTAGTGCTTTGCATCCCCAAAATACTCTAAATTTTTATTTAATGCAATTAAATTCTTTAAAAAAGAAAGGCTTTTAAAAATGTTATCCAAAAATTATTAAAAGTTCTTTTCCATCACTGTCTTATGTTGAGAGGAAAAAAAAAAATGAATCTCTACTTATTATAAAAGAAGATGTCTATATGTATGTGTGTTTGTGACAGGCAAACAGGCATTACAGAAACGTAAACTACCAAATTTGGTACATAGGATGTTTTAAACATGAAATTATGCACTTTGACATGATTTTTTTCAAAACTTGGATCTAGAAATCTTGTTTTATGCAAGTTTTTGCATTTTTTAAAATTTATTTCATAGTAATGGCCATACATTTTGTCTTCTTTTTTAAAATCTCGAATAATGCTGACATAGATTATTTTAATCATTCTGCAGTTCAAGCATGATGGCATGAGGAATTTATTCTTTAAATGCATGCAGCACTTCTTGTATTTAACAGAAGAATTGTCAATTTCATTTTCATTTTCTCAATAAGAATGCTTACGCGTAAGTGAAATTGAAATTCGTTGCAAACCTAGCTAGTCGTCTAACACATGAGATGGACATATTCCTTCTGTTTACTAGGAGTGACCCTACAAACGTCAAAAAGGAGCACAATTTTATGCTCTAGATCCAGTTTTTCTCAGTTTTTGAGTTCAAAACGACTCTTCTTTGAAGATGGTGCCCTAATGGGATGCCTACAGTGTCCGGCTGCCCCTGCTGTTTACAAAGTAACACTGCTTACCAGTTTTGTAACTTTTTTGTGAATTTCTGGAAAGAAGCTGAATTCTGCACACATTTGGTTCCAGTAACAATTATAATAATTAATTAAAAACTCCTGACTCAATAAGAAGCCTAGAGACTTATTCACATTTCAAGATTTTTGTTTATTTTATTGAAAATTCCACCCATTTCATGTAGATGGAACAAGTTAAAATTTTACATACAAATTTTTGTTTATAACAATAATAAAACATGGTGACTTATGTAAATCACCTTAAGTTTCAAGTGCAGCAACTGTATATACAAAAATAATAGTAATAATGAAAGATGCATTTTTAAAACAGCTAACAGAGTTCGTTAAATTTAAAATTTAAAGTTGCTCACAAGAATTTAATTATCGACAAAAATATTTAATAAAATTAGAAACGTTTTGCACCCCCCATTTTTTTTGTCATCCATTATACAAATTTTCAGTTACATTAAAGTACACAAATAAATTATCACACGCAGTATCATAAAAACAAATAGTATATGCGTTTCGCGTTTTTCAATCAAAGGTCGTTATAGAAACTATTTATTATTGTTATTTTTTTCATAATAGAGCAAAATATAAGTATATTGCTTACCTTTGAATGTCTTTTTCGGATTTCCGATGAGCTACTGACTGCTTGCCACGTTTCTTTGACCGATTTCTATTTCGGCTTTTACTGGTGTCTTTAGGAAACATTGTCCAGTTGAATTCTAATATATACGTGTTGAAAAATACAGGTTTACAAAGAGTGTGATATAATAATTCACAAACGTAAAAATAATTCTCAAATATCAACACGGAAGCTATACGGCCACGCTTTCTAGGCTGATTTTTATTTTGGCTTCCACTCGAACTTTTCGAAAATATTCTCTGGTAATTTTCCAATACATTTGTATTGAAAAATACATTTTTACAGTAAATGAAAAATGACAATTACACAAATGTGACCGACAAGAAAAACACAAAATGATAATTACACATAAATGAAAAATGATAATTACACAAAATACCAACAAGAAAGCGAATGTAAACAAACGATAATTATCGGAGATTCACGGTTTTTATTTTTTTTCATTTTAATGTTCTTGCGGTTTTCGCAAACGAAGCCTGCATAAATCTCTAATGATTCTTTATGGGACTAACACAAAACACGAATATCGAGACTTCTACCACTAGTGGCTGTCTCAGTTGTTCCAGTACCCCAATGGTACAAAATAATAAGATAGAAAAAGAAAAACAGAAAGACGAAAGAAGAGAAAGATTGAAAAAAGAACAAGAAAGAAAGCTTAAAGAACTAATAAAGCACAACGAAAATGCACATTGTAAAACACAGTAGGAAAAAACTATAGTAAACAAAAATGCAATCGAGTTTTGTGATTGCCGGCGTTGCAGTAATAAAACTTTCGGAAAGTTCAAACAGCGATCGCAGCGATGCGCTGTTACTATAGGAAGTTCCTTTTTTTTACTACAGTTTATTCACGATTATATAATAAAAAATTATGTAAAAAAGTTAATATATAAAAAGTACATTCCGATTTCCAATTTTACTTCATGAAGATCAATCAAAATATTGTAAATTCATTCTAAATTTTCAAACACAGGAATGAAAAGCAGAAAATGATTATTTGAAAACAATTTTTTCAGCATACCAATTTTTAAAACGTACTAGAATGTATAATTTTTCCTTATCCCATACAGATAGTCCTAATAATTTGTGATAGTGAATTTATTGTAACTATGAAAATACTTGTAAAATTAAAGCGAAAGTGTCGGGTTAGTGTGATAGATTATAGTAAAGAGTAGACGTGAGGAAGAATGAAGACCCTGTTCTTTTGAATCAGTTCTCAAGTGAGAACGGGAATATCCTGTTCGTGACCATCACAAAAACCTGTGCTTGATCCAAAAACTTCTGAGCTCTAAAATTTTATTCGAGGCCGACAGGAAAGACTACAATAAAAATACTTAGCTCTATTGAAATTTATTAATCATTCACTTTTTTTATTGATGGGGGGGGGTGTATTATTCCGTTGGTTTTCGAATAGTTACTTACATATAGACAATTAGCTTTAATTGGTTTATAGTATTAAACTAGTTGAAGTACCGATCTTCACACGAAATGGTTATTGTTAAACTAACAACACAAATGAAAAACAAATAAATAAATTTTAAATATATTTTGGTTATAGAGTTATATGCTTGTATCAGTACAATTTTAATCTCTTAAATAATATATGGACCTTTTTTCCCTGATAGAACAATATTGATTATGTTGAAACATTTTTTTTTTCGTCAAATCTTGTTAACATTTAACTTACTAATGCAACTATTTTAAACGCATGATGTAAAAATTGTCTGAAGAGTAATATATTTCATTTTCTATTTTCAACATGACCGAAGTATAAGTGACCATTTCATTTCCTTTGCATATGTGCCAACAAATCTTACAAATTACCCAGAGTGGCACATTTGCACTGTATCTTTTCCCCTTATCAGACACCACCACATTTGGTAATGTCCACATTATTTAATCACTTTAAATTAATGACGTTTGAACTAAAAAAAAAATAACTTGCATCGCTTTACTTTAATCCATGGAAAAACAGTCCATGTAGTCGAGTACTCCGTAATTTTATTTTATTTTATTTTTTCTGTTGAAGTAGAGGAAAATGTGTGAACTGCCAGCTATGAAAAACCGGTGTTCGAATGTAAATAATAAATTTTATATACAAGGTGGCTATAATTAAACATCTCCTATAAACACGGTTCTGCCTCTAAAACGAGTGAACTGATTGCAGCCAAATCTGGTATATAGACTATGTATGAGATGCGATCAAGAAACTTCGTTAAAAAAAATCAGTTCAAAAATGTCCGTTAGATGGCGCTGTGCATGAAAAACTAGCAAATTTAACAATGGAAATGACTTATTGGAAGTGTACAAATAATTTCAACATTTATTCAATACTTTTTAGTCATTTATTAACTAATTTTGGTCATTTTTTGAGCTGAATTCATTATGAAAAGTGCCACCTTAGTGGACATTTTTCTGAACTAAACTTTAAAAATTCTTCCTTGATTTCATCTGGTATGGGCTCACCCATTTCTGCTTCAGATTGCTTTTTATTGTGTGAGTTTAATTATAACAACTCTGTATTATTGCACGAATAAAATGGTATTTATCAACAGTAGGATCATTTTGGCAGACATAAAATATACCGGCGCAAAAATTTCAAGCATCCGCAAGAGCAGGAAGCCTAGAAGTTCAAGCTAGTTTTAGGCTTTCTGCTCTTGTGGATCCTTGAACTTTTTGTAACTAAAGAAGGGCGGACTTGTGTACTGACTGAAATGATCATTTTGTTTGTAAAAACCATTTAATGTGTATTATTATACAAAGATTTTATTATTTTGCACAGTTACCCTAATAGCACAGATGGTCACAAAACAGTCGCTGTAACGTCACAGAGGGTCACAACTGTCACAGGACTATCACAAACTAGTTACATTGTGACTTGTGAGTGATGCGACTCCACTGTGCGGTCACTGCGACCCGTTCTTTGTGACCAGTCACCAGGTGACGTCACTGTGAAGTCACCCTGTGACTACTGTGTGATCGGTCACTAACTGATCGCTTTGTGAAGTCACTGCGGGACTGATTTGTGACTGCCGGTTGTTGTGACGACATAGTGACTGTTCTTTGCGACTTAGCAAACAAACTTATTTGTAATCACATTTTTTGAGTGATACCTTATTTCAAATATTTAATGAGCAAATGCTAAAGTGATAACGACTAATATGATAAAATCTCATATTAGTCGCTACTACTTTAAAACTAATGGTTTTAAAGTAGTGGACTATAGTTGAAGTTATTAATTTTAAAAATAAATTATTGCATTTAAAAATAATATCATTTATAAAAAAAAAAGTTATTATTCCAAAAAGTACAAGAGTTCAGAATTGTAACCGGAGTCTGTGTAAGGAAATAATGAAATACATATATTCTTGTAAACGTTTACGTCATTGAGCACGTCACGCCCTGTGAGCAACTACCCAGCAAACACACAACTGCCCGCAAAATGACGGCCGGGTACCTGTCGTGCTGGCGAAGTGCCGTATACCGGGAGCAAGGTAGATTGTCATCGTTTGGAAGTCACTGGAGTACCAGTGCCTGAAAAGTGCATATGCGCCGGTACATAACTAGTAACGGCGAACTGCCATGTGTCTATGACATGCACAAAAAAGTTAACGGCGTAGTACTGCTTAAAATGTACCGGGCCAGCACTATTTGGAAGTAATGGGCCTGTATATATTTCATAGTGTTGGCATAAAAATTTCGTTATTTTAATTAAATAATATTGTTTCAACTTCATACGGTGTAGAAGTGTTAGGGGATATAAGTTCCGGGCACCCAAAGGCAGGGTCACTGCAAAGATTTTTTTTTTGAGGGGGGGGGGGATGTAAGGGGAGAAGTTCATATTATGCAAATATTTTAGTACTAAAAACTAAAATAATACAAACGAGTTCAGTATGTATAAAAATGTTTACTAAACAGACAGTGGAACCTCCACTCTGTATATGACAGTATATAACTCTCACTTTGTACAGAATTATGAATTTTAATCTTAACATTTTTATAATTTTTTACAATTTTGCTAAAATTTTCCTGAAAAACATATTTGGAGACTTTTTCCTACGTTAAGCCCGTTTTAAAATCTACCGAATTAGGGTGCAGAAACATGTTAGAGAGTATTGCACGAAGACCAGTCAGGGTTTTGCATGACAGCTCAGCTCCTGTAGTCTTCAGAGAATTTTAGATTAAATTAAAAATTTTAACAGCCTACATAATTGCTTCTATTGACATTTTTTATTAAATTAAATATAGCAGGGGTAAAACAAAAGATTACTTAATTTTTAAATATAAATTAGGTAATTAATGCTCAAATTTACAATAAAACAAATTAGAGCTCCTGCAGCTATTTTGTTGGAAATTCAGCAATGAACCAGTGTTTACATATTATTTCTTTCAATCTGTTTCGATTACTCTCGAATCAAATGTTCTCTTTCACACCCTTTGACGGGACTCCTTACGGGAAGCAAGAGTTCAATATATCTACCCAGGGTCAACTAATATCTCACGGTTGCACGATAAGGCACCAAGAATTCGAACTGTTATCGCGGATTTGGCTATATAAATTCAGATTATTTATACGAAGTAAAAAGGAATTTTTTATGCATTTGAAGATTGGCGAATTTTCGCGTCGATTGATACTATAGTAACCCATTCTTTTTTCTTTTGATGTTTCATTTCGTTTTGCAAATCTTGAAACGTTGAGAGTTAAGCCAGTTATGAAATATGCTTTTTAGGATACAGTTTTTCCGGTTGTTGCATACATTCGAGAAGGTTATTGCTATAGACTAGTAAGATATCTCTGTTAGGAGCAATAATAATTATAATAAGATTTGCTTCTGCAGTGATATTTTGCTGGTTATGGATACAGAAAGTGGATCTATCCAGTTTTACAATTGGATTTTACATTTTTTAAACAGTCGGGAAAAGATTACAGGTAAAATTTTACTTTTACAGTTTTTATGTTGCTAGCTGCATCAATCTATGGCTGCATTCATATCTTGTTACAGCTATTCGACTTCTTTGTGACTTAAAATGTAAGTATACATATTAGTATTATGAAATGTTTGTTTTAACTTTTTTAATTCGTCATTATCTGGAATTTTCTAGTTATGTTTATCTTGTCAACATGGGCCTGTTGACTCCTTAGGCAGATAGCCCTCGTGTAACCAATCTAAAAAGCATGTTTGACGCATAACTAAACTAGAATGTCCCACATTTTAATAACGTACAAAACTTAAAATACCGTTATAACGAAATTTTAGGGACCTCCAACGCTTTCTCTTAATTTGCTTTGAAAACTAATAACTGTTTGTATTTCAAAATAGTCCCATACGAGTAATGTCATGACGAGGGTTGCGGTTGCGACACTTTTGTGATATCGGAGTCACCATCGTAACCACTATGTACCGGCACATTTCAGTTGCAGTGTGATCGCGACTACGCTGTGACGACGCATTGTAGTCACATCTGTGACTGCGACCGCTCTGTGTCGTCACTAAAGGGTCACAGCGGCAACCGTCGTCGCAGTTGTGACTACTCTGCGGGGTTGCATTGTGACGTCACCGTGGGCGGACATAGGGACTATGGCGTGACTAAACGGCGGCGTCACAGCGACTCTTTGTGACTCTAATGTCACTGTTTCGTGTGGTCACATTTTAGTCACGGGTGACAGTTGTGCTATTAGGGTAGTTTAATTTTTTTTTAGTCTCTTGTTATCATTTTCCGTAAATTTTATATAAAATAATTAAGTCTTTTAATGCCTGATTCAGACATCGATGAGGAATGCCTTTTAGGTTTATAAGACTCAAATACATACATTTCTACTAAATTTCTTTTTAATGAACAAAAGCAATTAAGAATAGCAAATGTTTTACTTTTGTATTTACATAAGATGCAAACTGACAAAAAATACCCATTTTTGATGTATTTTTCTGAAAGTCGTTTTTAAAGAATTAAAGCAGGACAAAAAGGAATCTGCAACAAATGAATTCGACTACATGCTCATTTATATTTCATTTATTAGTTTTCAGTACTCTTCATGTTGATAAAAAATGAGAAATAAAAAATTATACAAATCAAGAAATTTTATCTGTTCCCTGGTGATTAAAATTAAATCATGGCTCTGTGTTTGGGTTCGCTTATGTCGGTGTCTTCTTGGGAACTTGGAGGTCATACTTTTTCATTTACCAGCCCCATGGCCCCATGATTGTTCATTGTCCTCGTTCTCCTGTAATTCTTTGAAGTCACACGGAATGGACATGCCAGCTGACATTAGGCATGTCCTCTTTCTGCAAAGTACAGGGGACATGTGATATATGACATATGCATAAAATATAAACCAGAGCAAATTCGTCCACAGTTATGTTGAATGGTCAATTCAACATAATTGTGGACGAATTTGCTCTGGTTGCTTCAATTCAATTGCTTCTTAATTTAGTAGCTTAACCCTTTTAAGCGCACCAATTTCCCAATACCGAAAAAAGTGCAGCCGTTGCTATCGATCGATTTAACTACCAGCAATATGGTGGTCGATCAAATCGTGTGGCACAGAGCTCAAGAAAATTTTTGACACAGCTGTGCGGGCAGCACAGACACCTGTGTCAAAAATGTTCTGGGGCAACTTTTTTGGCATTAAACAGTCTATCTAGTTTTTCACAACAGATGCCGTTATTGATAAAGTAATTTTAACATCAACGTCTATAAATAATCGATAATTTTTACTGGAAATTGTGAGCTAAATAGAAAAGGATTCTTACATAACTATGTCCTCCTTAAGTCTTTCATTGAAATCAAATTTAATGTTCTTGAATCACAGTCAAAACGTCTGAGCTGTGCCCTTACGGCAAGGACACCGCGCTTTAAAGGGTTAAGCATATTCTTTCTTTTATTAAAAGGAAATTTAAAAATCCATGTACCTCACATATTTTTTCTACAGTTTAAATAATAATCCCATAACCTGCGAGACTCAAAAGAAATTTATGTATATATAAAATACCTCTGTGCATTCACTTATCAGGGTTGGCTCATCAAGTGTGGTCTCAAAAAAGTCTTCGATTATAATCTAAATTTCCTATTATGGGTTTGCAAACATTTAATTAGTTTTTGAAAAACACGCAGCTCAACAGAAATATAAGAAACTGTAATTATTCATAACCGTATTCATATTTTACTATAAATAATTTTTAACATACGAATTCGACATAGGAATTTTGACTTTTAGCCGAATACTTTTTTGTGAGGGTGTAGGTAAACCAGATGCGGAACATCACTTCACCTAATTACCAGGAAGTTTGTTTCCCTTTTATGTCTTAACTATAAATATTTGTTCTCTGATATTCGTTGTTCAACCAAATCCGTATACGTTACTCCCTTGATTCAAACCTGGACGAATTTTGAAAGTCTGTGTGAAACCAGGTATGTGAGTCTGCTTCACCTGCTCCCAACCTCAAGAGCCGTCAATTGAATTTGTATACAGGTTGTTCTCAAAATAACTCTACTTTAAATTTCTATAGTCTCAACTTTAAAGACGCTACAAACACTTGCTCAATGTGACCACTCTGAAAAGAACGATGTCGTTTGAAGCTCAATATCCACCCTTAATTTTTCTAAATACATACTGAAAAAAAAATGAACTATTCGAGTAGATTACATTGACGGAGATTTTTCTTAATTTCACAAATGATCCTGTTTCGCCAAATTCATGTGTTTGGGACTTCCCAATAAAGTTTTAAAATGTTTGTGATTTCGATTGTCCGTTTGTCTGGCATTTAGAGATAGAAGAAATATAAGTGCTACATACACTATTTTTGGTGGAAAGCAGGGGCGTAGCCAAGGGGGTCATAACCCCCCATGAGGAATTTTTTGCCATACAAAATGTATAATCTTCACCCCCTCCTCACACACGTATGCATATATGTGAGTTGCAGTAGTCGTAACCCCCTCCCCATGAAAAATGTCTGGCTACGCCCCTGGTGGAAAGCATTATTTTATAATCACATTTCAACGTATAGCAATTTTATTACTTTCTGTAACTGCCTAAATATGCATCGATTGCAACGAAAATTTTTATATGTTGTTCCTGTTTACTGTACCATGAACCCTATTAAAAATGTTCTATATAGCATTTAGTTCTTTTGCAAGAGCACCCAAAAGAATGCCAATACTTTGGACATACTATGAACAATCATTGTTTAAAGAGTATTTTAGCGATATCCGTATATTCCAAGCAAACGTAAGTTAATGTACGTTATTATGGGATAAGAAAATAATGCTGTCCATTGAAAATAACATAGTTCTTCCACAGGAGCACGCAAGCAAATTCCAGTACATTACGACTTATAACTTTAAGGAAGTTTAGGAACATTAATCCAATTCAAGCACAATACACTAAGTACATAAGAGTTTATAACAGCTCTTAGTCTTCATTTAAAGAAGAAAATAACATTTAAAGATCTTTTACAGGGACTCGCAAAGTTGCATTAATAGTGATGTGCAAGTTTTCAGGGGTTATCTCCTAAATCTAACCAAGTTTGAAGAAAATACATATCCAAAGTTGGTGTAAAGAAGGCTTTTATGTTCGGAAGTGTTTTATAATCGATGCGTTTAGCATAAAAAAAGTCTTGGCATTTATCTTTTTATTAAATATACTCACTTCATCCCGCGAAATGCCTTGGCCAAAATCCTAAAAATTTCCAATTGTCTGCGGGCATCTACAGCTTCTCTGCTTCTCCAATTTTCCTCTAGTTCACCAGGATCAGGATCAGCCCTATGAAATACAAAAAGATACTTTCATGATATTAAAATTTAGAATCATGCGTTAAAAATCGGAGAAAGCAATATACGAACAAATTACTTAGAAAGACAGTAGGTTTGTTTTACACTCCTTTGGAAAAAAGACCCACTAGCCCACTTTATTTGCCATTCGTTGCTGATTAGCGCTTTACTGTAAATTCTGATTGATAGAATTTGCATAAGGATTCGTATTCGCATTAAGGTGTACTAAAACTTAATTATTTTTAATAAACAATGTTTTATTTTAATCTCATTAAGAGACTGTAAGCTATGAAATTGACCGAAAAATAAAAACAAGTAATATATAAAAAAAATTAAGTTAATTCCTACCTAGGTCAACAAAGAAAAGTTTTATTTTAGTTACTTTTTATTAAATTTAATTAATTAAATTTAATTAATGAATTAGCATTTGAGAAAACTATTTGAATTTGAGTGGATGAATAAAAAGTATTTTATTAACGACTGAAAATATGAATAAGATATATAAGTATATATAGGGAGAGTGTGCACTAATAGTAGGAATTGAAAAAAAAAGAAATGCACAGTTAGATGTTACAATAGTTCTAAATACAAAATTTCAACATTGTAAGGTTAAAAGTTTTAGTTATGCGAAATGCGTAATAATTTTTGGCGTCAAATTTGGTCATATCTCGGCAAAACTCGCCAAGATCAAAGACAAATGAGGAGGTTTTGGGCATGGACCAAATGTCTGACTATCGCCAAATTTGGTGATATTTTGGAAAAACTCGCCAAGGTCGTTGACAAATGGCGAGATTTTGGTCATGGACCAAACAATGACTGACTACAGATCTAATATATTGAAAATATCCATAGACATTAATGTATTGAAATTCTTTTTGGTGGTCCTCTAAATAAACTCGCCAGTAGATTGGAACCAAAAATCGAGATGCGCAACTAGACGTTACAACAATCTTATATATGAAATTTCAACATTCTACGACTAATAGTTTTTGAGATTTGCGAGTAAAATAATACCCAATACGTACAAAAGCCGCCAAGCTTGGCGGCTTTTGGCGTAATTCTTGAGGGAGGCACGCGACCATGGTCGGACCATTACCTAACTATATGGTAGGACGGTATTGTACTTGAAATGGATGAATGTCCCTAAAAATGCCATTGACCTTAAAGTGTTGGAAACTTTTTGAGTGCTCCTGTAGCAGCACTATAAATGATAAAGACACTTTCTTCGATGAAAAAATTCATTTTACGACACTTAACAGCATATATCACTTCTGAGTCGCTTGAACTAGCCTACCTCTAAAAGACGCTTTAATGAATTTCTGCCCATCGAGCGTAATGTATTTAAATCTTTTGGGCGGCCCTGTAGTTAAACTATCCAGTCGAATGGGACCGAAATGGCGGGTGCACAACCAGATGTTGCAACAATCCTGAATGTACAGTTTCAACATTGTACGTCTAATAGTTTTTGAGATATGCGAGTTTGATGAATTTCGGCCCGTAGATCGTAATGTCTTTCGAATCTTTTGGGCGGTCTTGTAGATAAATTATCCTGTCGATTGGGACCAAAACTGTATTAACATCAAGTGTCATCCATTACTAGTTTTAAAAAATGTATTTGAACTTGGGTGGATGAATAAAAATGTATTATATTAACGATTGAAAATTTGTACAATTTATATATAGGGAGAGTGTGACGACCTAATAGTAGGAATTGAATAAAATGTGCATAAAATTATAACGCTCTGCTATTCTCGCTGTTTCAAACAGCTCAGAAATAATAGATTCTAACGCTTTATCTAAATTATATTCCTCTCATTTAGTCCAATCGTATATACGTGTACTGCATCCTATAAAAATTCTAAATTTCTTCTCTTTCAGTATTTTCTCCCTCTCTGGATAACAACTTCTTTAATCAAAAAAATTCTTCAGGTCATTTTTCTCTGTGTTAATTAATGTTCAAGTGGGAAGCGCTAGTCTTGGAATTTCCTTTCTTCACTTTAAGATGCAAGATTATATTTCTCTTCCCCACATTGTATATTAGAAAATATTGCAGCTATTCGTAAATGTTTCTGCATGGCATGATTTGACAATACCAAAACGCCTTACATTTTTTGGCTGTGACAAAAACCTGTATTATTTCAAGAAATATTTGAAGCTTTGAATTTTCTATTTTTAAGCGTTTTTCATTTTTATTCTCTTAACCCTTTAATACACGCATTTTTTAAGAAATATCAATGTTTAGTATATCCACTCAAAAAAGTGTATTCGAGTATGAGTGAAATTTCCTGTATTAATCTTGCGAGTAACTAAATAATTTTAAAAAAAAGGTATGCAATTGATAATAAATACTAAAAGTTGTTATTATATACTACCTAATCTACTTTTTATCAAGAACAGCCTGTTATAATGAAACCAACATAGGTAAATTGTTAGTAGGCGTGATTTCTAACTGCCAAACCCTGTTTTTCTTTTTCTGTTTGGCTATTTAATTGGCGACGGTTCTTTCTTGTTCCTTGCTCTATCGTCTAGCAGTTGGCTTTCTGTGTTCGCACCTTTTTCTCCATCACTTATCGCTTTAATCTTGGCCCAAAAAAGGTCATTCAGGTTTTCTATTGGTCTCAGGTTTTACGTTTAACCCTTTAATGCGCAGTGTTCCTGCTCTGGGAATACCAAACTCTCACGTTTTGATTGTTGCCAGTCACGAAGAATAGATTGGATTTCTATAAAAATAGTTGCGGGTGACATAGCTCCAGGAGAATCCTTTACTTTTTAACACGTCATTTCCCGTAAAAAAAATGGTCACGATTATTTTTAACAGCACTGGCATCTGGTGAAAAATGGAAGAATGCGAGAACAGCTGGATAGATTGCCCAATGCTGAAAAAAGGGCAGCCTTTGCCATCGCTCGACTTAACTACCAACAAGATGGCGGACGATCGAAACGTTCATCGCGTGCCACAGATCTAAAGACCCTTTTTTTGACGCAGCTGGCTGTACGCGGGCACAGCCAGCTGCGTCAAAAAAGGGTTTAAAATTAATAAAATTAATAAAATTAATATTGAAAAAATAACCGGAATTTTTATGACACTTTGTGTAAAAAACTTTCCTGCGCATTCTTATAAGGTTTGCTGCATACTTTTACCTATTTATTCCCCAAAACTCAGAGCCACGGTGAAGCATTCAAAGACTCATACGTGGAAGCAATGACGGGCACAGAAGGGATATCATTGTCCCCGCATATTTAAAATGATGGGAACTCGAACAGGTTAAAGCCAATGACATACTAAAATATTCAGTTTTAACACTTTCCAATAAGTTAGACAAAAACTAATGTCCCAAAAGCAGTGATACTCTTAAATGTACAAAATTTAATTACAGTACAACATGCAGTAAAAGGTAGACAGATTTTTTTTTTCTTTTGTGAAGAAATTATTTTCATTTTTATCCAGTAAATAGTTTTATTTTTTTCGTTGAGTTATATGAAACTTTATTGTTCAAAAATACTTACATGTTGTCTTTTGCCACATCTAAAGCTGCCACATCTAAATATATCGTCGCAATCACGACTAAGCATAGTGCCAGCATCAAAGTCCAATCTTTTGGCGTCATTTATAGATCTGCAATAAAATTTATTGAGTAGAATGTATTAAATGATTACCTGATTGAGCAAAACTGAAATGAAAATAATTGTTGCACAGCGAAGAACCTTTTCTGCGTTTTCACCTGAGGCTGCAATGCACCCTCTCAAAAAAGTATTCGAGTAAGCGATAAGCTTCCTACAAAAGTTCCGTATATTAAAAATTATTTATTATGGCGCATGAATTAGGTTATGTATATTAATAATTTTTCCTTTTTCTGTTGAGTTGTGCGCAGGGCCCGATTAACCTTTGAAGTGAGGGGAGGCTCAGTCTCATTTCGCCCCCTCTATCCCCCCCTTTATTTAGGAAAAGTAAAGTTTTAATGATTTTCATTAATAAAAATATTTTACCCGTAAAAAAGAAATTTCATTGATTTAATTAGTTCTAATGATTTCCTTTGATAAAAGCATTTTATTCATTCATTTGAAATTTTTCTTTGATAAAAATATTTCATTCATTGATCTTCATAATAGTTTAGTTCATTGTAACGAGATTTTACAGTATTTTTGAAATTTCTTTAAACATTAAGAAATAACTAAAAACATAACAATACTGGAACATTAAACTTTATTAATTTAGTCCTATTTTTCATTCGAGATGGCTTTTTTTCAAGAATTCTTTGTTTGTTTTGAAGACATCATAAAAATCACAACACAGAAGTTGAGAATTAATTTTGACATTTAGAAGATGCTTAACATTACATATTAAAAGTCTACCCCTTTCTGCCGGCCAAATATTCCCCATAATAAAAAAAAAAAAAAATCTCTCAACTGCAGCAGCAGATGTCCCAGGCAAAGACATCGCAAACAACTAACTTAAAAATGTCCGACATGAAGTATCAAGACTTCTGATAAGCACTACTTCTTTTCATTAAAAATGTTTACAATAACTTAAAAGATCATTTAAAAACAAAATTTTGAATTTTTATCGCAGTTTTTCAGTCATTTACGCCCCCCCCCTTCAAATTCTGAGGGGAAGCTCAAGCTTCCCGAACCTTTTCACTAATCAGGCACTGGTTGTGCGTTTTTCAAAAACTCAATAATTATTCGCAAAAGTAAAATAGGAAATTTCTCTTGAACTCTAATACTTTTTTCAGAGGGTGTTCATTGTATTTTACAGAAAATCCATAATAAAAATGATCTATTTGAAAGATTTCTGCAGCCGAAACCTGCCATCAGGAAATTGTGACATTTTACACATTTTACATTATGTTGACATGGATCAGTCAATAAAGGCATGGACATTTGTTTAGGCGAAAAATAATAGTTACAGATGCCGACCTTCATAAATCGCGCATTTAGTCTCCCTGCAATAGCAAAACAGTTGAAATAAAATCTCCCGGATTTTTTTTTTTTTTTTTTTTTTTTTTTTCAGATATACAATAGTTTCTGTGAGGCGTCAAATGTTCTGCATTTTTACACAACGATTTTCAAGCTTATACGCCATCTGGTGGTAGTATTTGGAAGTTATTTTCTCTTCAACAGAAAAAAAAAAAAACCACTCTCTTTTTATTCTGTGAAAGCCTGATTTACACCATGTTTTTATTAAGTGATCTAAAAAACCCCTTACAGGTTTCCAATGACTAGTGTTATTTTATTCTAACAACGTAATTAAAATCTTGATTTCATTCGAACATTTTTTATTTTTCGAAAATTTCGATTTTAAAATTTATTTAGAGTTAATATTTCTTTAAAACATTCTTTCATTTCAGAATGTGCTTTCTTTTATAAAAGATGAGGAATTCTACAAAAGATGATGCATTTGTTATTGGTTCACAAGATAAATAGTGTGTCCCAAAAAGGTGGCAACACGCTTTAATTCTTTATCGATTGGAGAGGGGTGGGTACTGTAAGTTGAAAAAAAAGTTCAAAATAAGGTGCAATCCCCCCCAAAAAAGTTTCCGGGTACCGTACCCTGTTCAGAATTTTTTAAATACGCTATCTGAGCTCTCGGCAAATAATTTCTGTCTCATCGCCATCCTCGAGAGAATCTCGTAGTTACAATCATGTCGCCTAAAAAGGCATCGTGTTCCTCTTCTCCTCCCAAAATGAAGGAACCGAACCCATTGATTCCTGTCTCTTCAGTTGGTTGGTTAGTTAGTTAGTTAGTTTGTCTGTGTTTCTCGTAGCTCCGAAACGGGTGATCGTAGACCTACTAAATTTTGCATGGAAATTCTCCAGGACGGGTCCCGACATACCTCGAAGCGATTTTTTTTCGAAATTCGAATTATTTTAGGAGATATCGATAAAGAACGTGTCGCAAAAGGCTAGTTTTTTGCGCCATTTTTTAGCCATTTCGCACTGCAGTGGAGAAAGAGAGAATATAGCATAGCTAGGTTGCCATATTTGGCAAGTTTATTGAATGATTTCAGACTCTTGACGTAAAAATAAAAGAATAACGATTTAATTTTGTTTAGTTCATTTGTAAGGTTATTTTTAATTAAAATAATGTGTGCAAGTAAAATCAGAATTGAAAATTGTTTCGAATAACGAAAATGAAGAAGACGCTATAGATAAATGTATTCTCTTTAGAATCAAATAAAATATATATCAAATGATTATCTTGTCCTTTTTTTTTACCCCATAACAGAAATGCCAAGTAATTCTTTTCTTTCAATTGGTTCTTCTCAACCACTTTCTTTTGTCTTAAATTACAGCAAAGTTTGCTTTTTTCGAAAAAAAGAAATATTTAAACTGTCCGGTTACATGCTATCTGTATGTTAAGTAAAAAATTAGCCATGGCTGGATGAGAATAAAAAGTTGCATGCTACCTGTATGTTAAGTAAAAAATTAACCATGGCTGGATGAGAATAAAAAGTTACATGCTATCTGTATGTTAAGTAAAAATTAACCAGGGCTGGACGAGAATAAAAAGTTACATGCTATATGTATGTTAAGTAAAAAATTGACCATGGCTGGATGAGAATAAAAAGTTACATTCTACCTGTTTGTTAAGTAAAAAATTAACCATGGCTGGATGAGAGTAAAAAGTTACATGCTACCTGTATGTTAAATAAAAAATTAACTGTGGCTGGATGAGAATAAAAAGTTACATGTTATCTAAACCACCCCTTTTTTGAAAAAGTCTT
Organism: Cheiracanthium punctorium; assembly: GCA_038373885.1. Taxonomy (NCBI): domain Eukaryota; kingdom Metazoa; phylum Arthropoda; class Arachnida; order Araneae; family Cheiracanthiidae; genus Cheiracanthium; species Cheiracanthium punctorium. Next base: position 88,228 of record JAWZYV010012699.1, on the reverse strand, counting down.
GCACAAATAACTACGATAGTTTTTTTAAGCGGACATTTTAAATGGTATACATGTATTTTTTATAAGCGAGCATCCTCTAATCTAATTTTTTTTTCTGTCCTTCGACTTGACTTTCTAACAAATACGAACTTAACGTTCGGACTTTATGATTTTGCCGTTCAACTTTAAGACTTTTCAGTGCATCCGCATAAGAGAGATCTGCGGTTACTTTTTTGCTATCGAAGGTAGGTCAAGTTTCTCCTTCCCCATGCTTCCTAAAGGACTGCTGATGTGGTTTATTCATTGTCCTTGTAAAATGAAATATGAAATAGTGATGAGAATATATCATTAAAAAAAATTTATATATTAATTTTTTTTTTACTTAGACGGAAATAAATGTTACCATATGATTATAATAAAAAAATCTGGTGCTCATATTTTTTGTCAAAAAAAGAAATTGTGTCTGTGAGGAATAAAAATTCAGTCAACATATATTCTAAGTAAAAAGTTCTTTTATTATTACAACACACACACACAAAAAGAACAAGTCTACTGTTCATCGAATTTCAGAACTTCCAGTTTACAATCCATTTCATTTTTTATTGCAAGAGTTCGCCGTTCGTTGATTATTGTGCTGATAGTTCCGCGAAGTAGATCCCGAGCCATTCCTAGAAATCTCACGAACTCTTTTAAAACGTCCTCTTCAATGTAGAGCTCCTTTATTGCGTACAAGATGTGTTGTTTTAATCCGTCCATCTTCTGCTTTTCACCATCCTTGTTCGCGAACTGTTCTGCTTCGTTGAACATTCTTACTACTATTACAAAAATTAACTGCTTCAGTTCGCCGATCCTCTTCTCACCCTCATTCTGTTGCAGTATTCTTTCGATTTCTAGTTCGAAAAATTGGTCCTCGGATTTACATTCGATCTTGTCTTCGGCCGACACATGTAATATGTTGTCCACATCCAAGACGAACGTGACTTCGTTCTGGAGAATCCTTTTCAGAGCAAAAGAAATTCCGGACACTTGAAATTTTCCTAGGAGATGATTGTCTTTCGCATTGGCGGCTCGTGGGATACAGCAAGTACAGCCGGGCTGCACTTGAAATTATCAGCACATACTTTAAAATAATTTATTCTACTAATTTTCCTAAATTCAGATTAGATTATGGAATTCCTACGGTAAATTAAAAAAATCTCAAAAGAAAAAACGTATTGTGGCCGGATCGCTCATTCAGAAAAAAAGCACTTTAATCTTCCCGCAATTCAATTGGGAAAATCTTTGGTTCAGCCCAGAGTGCTGATAAGGAAATTGGCAGCATCGTTGCCATGACAACGATTACGTAAGCAGTCCCTCCGGCATAGGCTGTAATGGGGGTCCATCTATTAACGTTCAGAAGTCGTTCTCTGAACCTTAATAGACGTTCAGAGACACTGTGTGTGTTTGCTGGGTTTCCTCTATTTGTGAACAAAGGCTTTTTACAGTACTGGCATAATTCTCTAGAAAAGAATCAATTGTCAATTTCATATCCTCCAAAATATTTTTTTCTCGTTGGTTGATGGCATTAATAGCATTAAAACGATATCGGGCTTTCAGTAGATAGGAATATATATTTTGCAAAATGAATTTTGTCCTTACGAATGCAAGTGTGTGGTCCTTCATTCACAGAAACGCTCCTTATGCAGTCCGTTAGATGATATTCTTTACTTTTTGTATTGAAGTGGATATTTAATTCACCGTCCACATTCATTGATTTAATAAGAATTAAGAATTCTATCATGTTCGTTTTTTCTTGATACAATTCATACCATTTAAATATATTATCTCGGTCCAAAAGTCGGGACTTGTAGAACGTCTCATTGTCTTCATCCAGTTCAAAAGGTTTCTGTTCAACTTGATCTGTAGTAGGATTGATGAATGTCGATACGAAGAATGCTGTAACTAACTTTCGAGATAAGCTTCCGGATCACGAAGAGCAAGGTGGCAATGACACGTATTTGGACCTGCAGTAACTTGAGGATAACACCAGCAGCAATCAGTCAAATGGAATTCTTTAGTTGCATGGACCAAATTCAATATGAGTCGAAGTCGACTATTCCATTTCTTAGATATTACTTGAACCGTAAAAGAGACGTTCGATAACGTAGTATGGACAGTTGTTCTTTCAACTGCGACAAGGTTCTCGGGTGAGACATGTTGACCGAAGTTCTGAGGTGATGATCGAGTTTATATATACGATTGTTCAAAAGAAAAAAAAAAAATCTCTCTCCAGACTAAGAGACCAACAAGAGTAAAAGTAGCTCTCAAAAAAAAAAGAAAAAAAACATCTTGAGTATAAATACGGCAACTTGCTGTGACCATTTAGTTACTCCTCTGCTGTGGAGCTGTTCACACGTCAATTTATTGCTGCGAAGCTGTTCACACGTCAATTTTCTATTTTTATATTTCAAAGTATGGACCATTCTGAAATCCAAATTGTAATGGAAAATATATTACAACGGCTTGAAACACCGGAACTGTTCGAAATAGAAAATTTGTTATTCGAAGAAAGGCCAAAGAGCATTACATCGAAAGAATTCATCAAATGGTTCGGTATCAGTTACGAAGACGCCGTAGAATTTTGTACTTGAATCCTCTCTCTCCGCGCCCTCCCCTACTGGAATGCTCTAAATAATTTCTCCGCAAGCGGGTAAAAAAATAGACAACCTCTATGAGGTTGTCTATTTTTTTATATTCCTATTTATGCCAACGTTGGATTTCTGATACAGCAAGTTGTACAAAATTGATATAATATTTCGACATTCTTCTAAATGTTGATTTTGTTCGTGTATTAGAGAGGTCGTTCGTTTATGTTCGTTTATCAACTGTTCGTTTATCAACTGTACTATTGTAAAATTCGTCTACTGTTCGATACGTGTCGAATAATTGCGCTTGATACTCTGCATTTTCAAGCTCGAGAGTTATTCTTTCCGTGTATTCTTGAATTCGTTCATCAGTTATCTGTGATAATTTTTGCCGAAGTTCTTGTACATCAGACGTCAGTTGATTTATTAGCATTTCCCTATCTTTGAGTAAACAATCTTTTGAAGACATGACGATTCGTTCGTGGAGACATGAGCATTGGACTATATATTCCATATATAGATATTTATATATATATATATATTTCATATACTATATATACATGATATTCCCCTTTTGAACGACTAAGAATGGCTCCTGCTATCGGGATCGATTTGGGCACTACGTATGCAAGCGTCGGTGTTTTCCGGCACGGTGAAGTGGAGATTATCGCGAACGGTTTCGGGAATCAAAGGACTCAGAGTTATGTTACATTCACGAGAATCGACCACCAGTTCGTAGGAGATGCTGCTAAATCTGTAGCCCCTCTCATTCCCGAGAACAACATATTTTATGTAAAAAGACTCATCGGTAGAAAATACGACGAGGTTAGAATCCAACAGGACCGGCCTTTTAAAGTGGTAGACAGCTGTGGAGAACTAAAAATCGGCATCGAGGGGGAGAAGCTCTTCAGTCCCGAAGAAATCAGTGCCATGATTTTGAAGAAATTGAAGGAAAATGCAGAGCTGTATTTGGGTGAATGCGTCACGGACGCACTCATCGCATAAATTTCAACCAGCCGCTCTTATCCTCGAAATTGCATTAATCCGTGTCTGAGTCCAAGTTTCCTTAGAATTTTCTTTTGTAACGATAACTTGAGAAGAAAAGAAAAAGAAAAAGAAAAACTTACTTATTTTTTATAAGTGAAATCAATCCTCTTTTCTTTTAAACTTGCGAATCGGGCAGTGATGCCCTCATAAAAAGGCGTTGTTTCATAGGCGTAGAGTTATATGGGCCCGTGGGGCTCGAGCCCCCCCAATAAATTGTAAATAGGGGCTGAGCCCACCCAATAATTTACCACTCAATACAGAAAACTCATTTATATTACCATAAAAAAAGTATTTCACACATTTATAAATGTTTAAAAAAACCTTTACTTGTAGTTTAAAAATTTTCTTCTTTTGATTTCAATCATGATTTAGTATTCATTGTGACGCCACGTAACATACAATGTTAGTATAAGCTGCCCTCTTCTGGCACCAAGCTCTGTTAATTAAAATCAGATTATGCAATGGAAAGTATGAAGTGAAGAAAAGTTCAGATGTGTCTAAAATGCATTATCTCATCGAAAATGTTTGTTTTTTTTTCCTCCTTTGGATTTTTTGCTTTGCTTCTATTTTCAACTTATAACATGGTAGGAAGATACTAACATGAATACTTACCTTACATAGGTGTACAATTCTGTGGACCCATAGAGCTCGAGCGACTCCAATAATTTACACTTATATATAGTAAGTCATAGCTGCCAACTACTACGGAATATAATTAACCACTAACCACTTTTTGTAAACAGTATATTTTTTAAGTATTTTTTCAAAATAGTAACCAGTTAACGCGTGCAGCACAAAAATTTTGCTATATTTTAACCGAAAAATCATGTAGAAAAAAGTTGTTGATTATATTCCGTAGTAGTTGGCAGCTATGAGTAAGTTATATGTACGTGAATCAGTGGCGTAGCTAGAAATTTTTCATGGGGGGGGGTGTACGACTTCTGCAACTCACATATATGTATGCGGGTGTATGATAAGGGAGTGAAGAATATACATTTTGTAGGGCAAAAAATTCCTCATGTGGGGGGGGTGGTTATGATCCCCCTAACACCACCATTTGGCTACGCCACTGACGTGAATATATGTGGTTGTGGGGCCCGGCCCCCCCAATAATTTTGAAAACTTTACGCTTATGCGTTGTTTTAATTCAGATATCAATAATTTTAAAAGCTCTTTAAAATTCCCATGTTTAAAGAATTTTCTCGCTCGCCATGTCCTCTAAATGTCAGTTCGTGCTTACTTAAAAACAATACTGCTTTGATGGGTAATTGTCCATTCATGAGCGTCTATTCAGGCTTACCTTCTTGATAAATTCAGCAATATAAAGTCGAGAGTTTGCCGAATGTATATTCTCCTTACCCCCTCCCTCACTTCTCGAGCCAATCAGTGCGTCGAATTCACAAGTGCTGTGGACGTTTGAAAATCTTTCATGAGCTGAGTCTTAGCTGCGTACCCAGCTAAGCAGAGAACCTGTGTGTGTTTGCCGGGAATTACCGAAGACACTGTTGAATCCGTTCTATTGGGTGTTTCTAATGAACTTTTTTCCGAAGGGATTACTTGGAGCCGCATTATAGCATTTTTTCTGTTCGTTGGTGAATTGACTCTCAATTGTCTTTCAAGAAATTTACCAGAATCTATTGTCGGTGTGATGTACGAGTGTTTTTCAAGACTGGTCGAAGAGAAATTGGAATCGTGGATTGATGATCATGACGGTTGGGAAAGTATAACATAACGCGAAATTCATTTTCAAGGTCTTTAAGAAATCCTGTATACTTTGTCAAAGCCTCCTATCTTAATTCCGATTAGTTCGCAAGAAAATTGATTAATCAGTATAAACTGAAGTGATTATCCTCTATCGTCTGCATTCTTTATGCGAGGTTCCGAACTTTCATTCGAACATGAATTTGAACACACCACCCTATGAGATTTGACATGAATGATAAAAAAGATAAATACATACATAGGTTCATAGAACAACAAAGTTCTGAGAAGGAACAATGGATATTAGTCATGAAGAGTTGGTTCGTCTCATGAAAATACTCTTCTAAAAATTAGAGATTAAGCATACGAACGATTCCGTGTGCTTGATTGGTCAGAATTCTATTCGCAATTCTACGACGTGATGGTGAACTTTGAGATTATTTATAAAAATGTGTTCGAAAAAAAAAATTGAATGCAGAAATCCGAGATATTTGGTTAACGATCGGTTCGAGGAAAATTTTAGAAGATATTTTAACATATGCTGCTCATAACACCAGATTAATAATTATGGATCTTATCAACATTATTTGCAAGACGAGTTGGATTCAAGATGTCAATAAGAACGTGGATTTTTATAAAGTAATTTACAATATAATAGAATCCAGCAAAAAATCATAGAAAATTGTCGTTGAAAAAAGAAAATTTGAAAAAAAATGAAAGTTCTATGTACGACGATTATTTAAAAGAAAAGGTAGGTACCTATATAGTGTGTACAGGACAACAATTTTTTTTTTTTTTTTTTTTTTTGCATTAAAAATGTTCAAATATACTGATTCGATAAAATTTTGAACAGGGTACGGTACTCGGATACTTTTTTCTGGAGACTGTTAGGTAAAGAGCCTACTTAAGGGGACAGCCTACTTTTAAGAATGGGAAAATGCATAAATTTTAGATCAACTTTCATAATTATTAAAAAAAATAATGAATGCATGCAGAAAAATAACTTTTTTTTCAGTTAACTACTATGACATTACTCTATTGATTAAAAATATTATTTTAGTTTATTATAAAGGTGATATTTTTAAAAATATTATTTTACCACACAATATTGGAAAAAAAAATCAAGGGTACTTTCCCACTGCGCGCAAGATATCTCAATTAGAATTCCTTTGAACCTCATAATTTTTTTTCTAAATTAAACAAGACATTCAAATTAACAATCTAAACTAAAATGGTTTAATTATTTTCATAATTTGAATTTAAAAAAATGATTTAATCTGAAAATTTAAATTACCATAAAAATTTTCATAGTTTTACAATCATAACTTTTTTTCTATGAAACACAACCATTTCATTTTAGTTCATTTTGTTCATTATATTAGAATAAATGCCTGAGAAAAATTTCAAGTTGATATCTATATAAATAAAATTAGACTTTTGTCTGTACATTTCTTGGAATTCAAAAATTTTGCGATTTCTATCCGTTTCAAGCACCCGGGAATCCGATGCGACCCTCAAAAAAAAGTTTGTCTGTCTGTCATTCTGTCATTCTGTCCTTCTGTCATTCTGTCATTCTGTCCGTGACGCTTTTTTTGTTTAAGCATCACGTAAAAACAGCTGAAGCGAATGATATGAAATTGGGTGTCATGATAGGTGGTCACTCAACTTAAAACATAGGCGTCGAATTTTAAAAAAATCTTGATTAGATTTTCAGATTTTGCGAAAATCGTTTCAAACTGCGTAAATTTGTGTTCAAGCATCACGTAAAAACGACTGAAGCGAATGATATGAAATTGGGTGTCATGATAGGTGGTAACTCAACTTAAAACATAGGTGTCGAATTTTTAAAAAATATTGATTAAATTTTCAGATTTTGCGAAAATCGTTTCAAACTGCGTAAATTTGTGTTTAAGCATCACGTAAAAACGACTGAAGCGAATGATATGAAATTGGGTGTCATGATAGGTGGTAACTCAACTTAAAACATAGGCGTCGAATTTTTAAAAAATATTGATTAGATTTTCAGATTTTGCGAAAATCGTTTCAAACTGCAATAATTTGTGTTTAAGCATCACGTAAAAACGACTGAAGCGAATGATATGAAATTGGGTGTCATGATAGGTGGTAACTCAACTTAAAACATAGGCGTCGAATTTTTTAAAAATCTTGATTAGATTTTCAGATTTTGCGAAAATCCTTTCAAACTGCGTAAATTTGTGTTCAAGCATCACGTAAAAACGACTGAAGCGAATGATATGAAATTGAGTGACATGATAGGTGGTCACTCAACTTAAAACATAGGCGTCGAATTAAAAAAAATATCTTGATTAGATTTTGAAATTTTGCGAAAATCATTTCAAACTGCGTAAATTTGTGTTCGCACATCACGTAATAACTGCAAAGGTGAAAAAATGATATTTGGTGAAATGATAGGTGGTCACTCACCTTAAACTATAAGCATCTAATTAAAAAAAATCCATCAGATTTTGAGATTTTGTGAAAATCGTTTAAAACTCAGTGAATCTTTGTTCCCGTATTACGTAATAACGACTAAAGCGAATGATATGAAATTTGGTCACACGATAGATGGTTGCTCAACATAAACTATAGGAGTCCAATATTTTAAACATTTTTATTAGATTTTGAGATTTTGTGAAAATTCTCTCAAAATACGTTTATATTTCTTCAAACATCACTTAATAACGACTAATACGAATGATACGAAATTGAGTGATATGATAGGTAGTTGGTAATCTTAATTTATAGGCGTTGAATTTTAAAAATATTTTGCTTACATTTTGAGATTTTTCGAAAATCGTTTTAAAATGCAGAAAATTTGTTCCGGCATCACGAAATAAAGACTGCAGGGAATGAAACGAATTTGGGTGACATGATACGTTGTCACTCAACTTAAATTCTAGGCTTCCAATTTTTCAAAAATTTTGATTAAATTTTGAGATTTTGCGAAAATTATTTCAATATGCGTAAATATTCTTTCGCGCATCACATAATTAAGACTAAAGCGAATGAAATGATATTACTTAGTTACTCTCTAACCAGTAATATTTTAACGATACATGAAAATTATAAATTCGCTTTCTTTACTTTGGCAACATACTACATCCATTCTGTGTACTCCTACAATGCTGACGAAAGTTCTCGCTTTGTGGAAATTTTCATTCACTAACCCGTCGAGGACGGGTACTTCAGCTAGTCTTAAATAGTGTTTAAAATATCATGCGCGCAAACTTGAAAAACAGTGTTTTGTGAAAACGCCAATTAAAGTTCAAATTGTTGTTTTGGAACATAAATTTTAATTTTTAAAAGTTAAAAACATTTTCTAATGAAACATTTACTATTTAAGAATAATTTTACGGAGTACTTAATATGATTAACCCAAAATATGTTTTAATATAGCTTAAGAAACATCAGTCTAAAGAAAAGCTCGACAATTGTAAATATGAAAATATATGTACATTTCTTAACAAAAGATACATTTTTAGGATATAAAGGCATTAATATGGGTAGAGTATATGTTTTGAAGTTATTTTAATAATTATATCCATATATATATATTTATTTTTACTTTGCAACATAAAAATTTGATTTTATTTCACTTTATGAAATTTCGATTTAAAATTTTCCGCTTTCATGCACAATGCCTTCGTTTTCTTTTATTGCCTCAAACTGAGAACTGATGAGCATTTTTCTGGCTCTTCGAGTTTCTAAATTAAATTCTGTACATTTCTATTCTCCCTCTTTTATGCTTTGAGTGTCAACCTTAGTTGCAGCTGCTACAGCATGCTGCCCTACTTGCGTTTACATTTTCCTTTTTATCTCAACAAATAAATGTCATACAGAAAAATGGTTGGTATCAATCTTTTTAGAATAAAGTAAGCTATTTAATGAGATAAAAATCGCAAAATCGATTTTTTTGGGCATTTTAAAAGTAGGCTGTCCCCTTAAGTGAATTTCTCTCGTTGATTTTCAAAGATTTACACTTTTAAATTTTCACAGGACACCGGTACGGAAAAATTCCCAGTCAGTAAAGTATGCTCATACACTAATGAAGTGATGCACAAATTCAGCCAGGCATTTTCAGCGTTTCATCATAAAACGTCTCAGAGATATCTCAATAACAAAGATGGTCAGGGGCTATGCATAAATTTGAGCATAAACGCATACTGTTACAGAGAAAGGAGTATTTTCTATCATAATTTCTGTACGACCCCTGAAATTCAATCATCCGACGTGATATTTTTAGAGGATTTTTTGGAGAGTCATTGAAAAGTCAGTATATTTTTATGTTCATATCTCCGACATTTTTTAGGGTACAGATTTCAAGTTTTGTTCATCACCTCATTAGTGCGTGGGGCACGTTTTACTAATCAGGAATTTTTTATGCGGAAGTCATGTACAATTTAAAAAGTCTAACTTTTTAAAATTAACGAAAGGAATTTTTTTCTTACCTTATCTTAAAAATTTTCTCAATTTACATGGGTACATTTTTTTTTCAAGCTAGATTTTACCTCTGAATTTTCTGGTGACGCAGAAGCACGGCGGCTTCGCAAATATTACATAGCATTTAAATAATGACTGTAATATATTCTTTAAAAACACTCACAAAATATGTACATATGTCAAATACTATGAATGCATATTTGAAAAAAAAGTAATGAAATAAAAAAATAAAACTTAAATACACAGGATGTAAATGTATGATTTCTGAGCTATTCGACTTTATTAGCAACTTTGTGACCAAGAGGCAGTTCTTAAATTACGAAAAGAAAAATTAAGTAGACATTAAAAGAAGAAATTGGGTGTTTTAACCCTTTAACGCGCAGTGTTCCCGCTCTGGGAACACCAAACTCTGACGTTTTGACTGTTGCCAGTCACGAAGAATAGATTGGATTTCTATAAAAATAGTTGCGGGTGACATAGCTCCACGAGAATCCTTTACTTTTTAGCACGTCATTTCCCGTAAAAAAATTGTCACGATTATTTTTAACAGCACTGACATCTGCTGAAAAATGGAGGAATGCGAGAAAAGCCGGATAGATTGCCCAATGCTGAAAAAAGGGGCAGCCGTTGCCATCGCTCGACTTAACTACCAGCGAGATGGCGGACGATCAAAACGTTCATCGCGTGCCACAGATCTAGAGACCCTTTTTTGACGAATTAGTTACTTTAATCTCGCGCGGGAGACCCGCGGGCTGGCTGTGCCCGCGCACAGCCAGCTGTCGTCAAAAAAGGGTCTCTAGATCTGTGGCACGCGATGAACGTTTCGATCGTCCGCCATCTTGCTGGTAGTTAAGTCGGGCGATGGCAACGGCTGCCCCTTTTTTCAGCATTGGGAAAGGGTTGCGCCTCAAAGGGTTAAGACTTCAAACAGAAGAATTAGTGAAAATTAGTGCTCAGATATTGTTATTTGAATTTTACTGTTGTACTTAGGTTTCAAAAAAGTTTCTGCCGTTGAATGGAAGTTTTCGTTTTCGTTTCGATGTTTCGTAGCTTCCTGACGAAAAGCTAGTTTTAGCTTAGCTTAGTTGTTAGATTTTAGTTAGCTTAACATTTCCATTATTAAACCCTCTGAGCGTCTTGGAAATGGGCAAATAATGTAAAGTTGTTTTTGCTGAAAAATTTTCATGCAGCTTTAAATTTAAACAAAAGATAAAATTTTGATAGGAAAATTTGTAATTACTAAAAAAACAAGCTCCTAAGTTACTTACAAGTATTAATATCAGAACATATTTTATGATACCTAAGTGTTATAAATAATTTAAATTATAGATGCATTGCTGGGAAAACTGCAACGAAATTGACGGGATTTTACGTCACGAATTCTTAGAGGGTTTTAAAAGAAAAATCGACATGTATATCTGATTAGCAGTTTGCAGAATTTCATTGATACAATGCACTTGATACTGTTCATATAGTTTTTAAAACATGTGTTTCATTATAAGCAATATTATAGTAAAACATGAAATAAATAAAAAAAAAATAACTAATATAATGTAAGTTAATATTCCTAAAACTAACCTGATAAGGCATATTAAAATAACAGTAATGACAATAATAATAATAGTAATAATAATATATATAAACAGAAAAATGAACACAAAAAAGAAAAATGTTTATATTCGATTCATTGACAACCCCTCAATTAAAGATTTTTAATCAAAGTTTTAATTGCTAAAACAGCAAAAATTTGTCAAAAAAATTCCTTTTTCAATTTTTAATGGCCTATTAAAAATTGTGTTTTTGAAAAAATTATCTTAAAAAGCGTCTTTTAGAAAGTCTGATTCTATTTTTGTAATTCGAAGTTTTTGTGTAGACAAGGTCATCCTAAAAAGTTATGTTTTCTTTTTTATAATATATTGCCGCATATAAAATTTATGGCATAAAAAGTAAATGTGTGTCATTAGAAAACTTTTTTTTAATTGTAATCGGAAGTATATTGCTGAAGTCAACAGTTTAAAAAGTGCCCTTTTGGTTATGAGAAGAAGCATTGAGTATACATCGTCAAATCTGAAAAAAATGCAGTAAATGAATCCGTTATTGAACGAAAAATTGTTTTAAACGGAAATGCTGAATGGTGTCCTGAATCTCTCGAGCTTTAATATAACCTGTATTCAATGGAAATCTTCAACGTAAAAATGTTAACACGCGTTTTTCTGTATTAGAAGTTTCTCTTCTACTCAAAACCATCAATGATGAAAGTGAGGAAAAAGCATTCAAATTGTAAAAGATTTTCAATTTACCATCTACTCGCTTTATTTCATAGTTTAAAATTTTTTAATTTTACTAAAATATGCTTAAAAATTCTCAACATTCTCTTGTACAACTGAATGTAAAAAAGCGTAATTTTTAAAGTAGTTAAAAAGTGAGTGCACCTTTTAAATCTCATAAAAGCACTTTCTGAATATATATTCAATTGATGCATCCTATTATCCTTACTCTGCAAAGCCTGCAGATTCTGTTTAACAGTTCAAAATTTTTGCAATTTTATTTCGTGTAAATAAATATAAATTTAGTAGTTTACAAAATATTTTACAATTTTTTTGTTTTCGTTTATTTTGTATTTCCAAGACAAGTCGTTTCGTTGTGTAACATAAAAAATAAAATTTTAATTTTTATGCCATGCAATAATTTTATAAAAGTTACAACTTCAAAGTACAGTGAAACTTTTAGGTAAAGGCCTTTCCATTTCATATATAACATTTAAATTCATTTTTCCTTTAGATATAATGTATTATTGCTAGATTACAAATTGCCTATTTATTTTTTAATATTATTTAGAACATCTTAAAATGTACTCACTTTCTCAGACTTTTCGTCAGAGGCGCTTTTTCTATTGAGCTGGGTCAGTTGAACGGGCTCGATGCTGAAAAATTCAATTTCTAAGCTAAGTGGACAGACATCCTGTCTTTTATAGATATCCCGTGAAAAATCAGAGGGGGCTAGGGGAGGGAGTAAGGAGATGGAAATTTAAATTACTTATGCGAAATAGCCTATCAGGTGTCGGAAAGTAATTAGAGGGACAACTGTCATTGCATTTGCGCAGTAAATAAGAACAAATGATAAGTTAGTCTGAGAAAACAAAACTGCTCAAGCGGAAAAGAATCGCGGACATCTTTGGTCACTTTGGGGAAATGAATAAAGAAGTATCTGCGTACGTATATTTTAGACTTCTAATTAATTTAGTGAGGCTCAAATTTTGTATTTTCACATAAGTGAAGTACTGTTTTTGTAGTCGAATAAAATTGCTATTAAAAGTGTAACTGACAGTACACTTTTAACAGTAGTTAAGTATAGAAGTGTTTGAATGAAATAATTAAATATGTATTGATGATTTTTGCCCAATATTAGCAAACACAACGAAATTGAAAAAAAAAATTGTTTGCTGTTATACAGCAAGTATGGTACCAAACTATTAAATTTCAAGCTTTTCTCTCCATTTATATTTCATACATAAGCAAATACGAATATTATTAAACACTAGTTCGAGTTAATTGTTGAAATAAGTGTATCAACTAAGAATCTAAAATAAACAGCTAATTTCAATGGCAGTCTCAAGATAGCTGCTCAAGGTTACACAGTTTGGTATTTTTCACGAGATTAAAGTAAATAATTCGTTTCCTGCTGCTAAACTATGCACTTAAATGCTAATGAAAATTACTGGAATATTGCTTGAAGGTGTGGTAGAAGTAGCCTCCCTTCTAGAGGTCTGCGCTGCACTGAAATTCGCGGCGGGGGCGTAACGAGCTCAGAAACCCGGCGGCGGCGTAGCGACGCGGCTTGGGAAAATTTTTGAAGAAGAGCATAATGAAAATGGGTGTATGCGTACACACACACGTGCAATTTGGCGTTAAAATGAGATTTTTTTAAGAGTATGAAAACTAGTCTTGAGTATGATATTTTGGGATTACGGCCAATTACAGCCAGCTACTCGCGGGCTCTAGTGTTGAGAGACGGACTCTGAAGTTCACGATTGCATTCGAGCTCGGGCGGTCGGTTATAATTGTTTTTAATTAGCATAAACGGCAAAATTTAGCATATTCTATCAATGAAGTCACTGACTTGTTTATTTATCGATTAGCCGAATTTTCAGGCTCGGGCTCCGCCTTAACCCTTTGAGGCACAACCCTTTCCCAATGCTGAAAAAAGGGCACCCGTTGCCATCGCCCGACTTAACTACCAGAAATATTGCGGACGATCGAAATGCTCATCGCGTGCCACAGATTTAGAGACCCCCTTTTTGACGACAGCTGGCTGTGCGCGGGCACAGCCAGCCCGCGGGTCTCCCGCGCGAGATTAAAGTAAATAATTCGTCAAAAAAGGGTCTATAGATCTGTGGCACGCGATGAACGTTTCGATCGTCCGCCTTCTTGCTGGTAATTAAGTCGAGCAATGGCAACGGCTGCCCTTTTTTCAGCTTTGGGCAATCTATCCAGCTGTTCTAGCATTCTTTCATTTATTAGCAGATGTCAGTGTTGTTGAAAAGAATCGTGACTATTTTTTTTAACGGGAAATGACGTGCTGAAAAGTAAAGGATTCTTGTGGAGCTATGTCACACGCAACTATTTTTATCGAAATCAAATCTATTTTTCGTGACTGGCAACAGTCAAAACACGAGAGTTTTGTGTTCCCAGAGCGGGAACACTGCGCGTTAAAGGGTTAAATAATATCGCTTGAACGGGATCGAATTAAAAGTCCTCGAGCTCGAGCTTTAAAAAATAAGACCGAACTCATCTGTAGTTTGGTGGCCTCCGTGGGGATCTTTCTAAGGGGTCCTAATCTGCACCAAGTTCTACACCAAGTAATCTGCACCAATATCTACACCAAGTTTTGAAGGAAACCACAGAAAACTACAAACAGTTAGGTCGGCGGACGCGACCTGGTTTTGAACCAGGCACCTTCCGTCTCCCAGTTCAGAGCACTCGGCCACTGGTGGGGCTCCTGAGTATGATCTTGCCCTTTGGTACACTTCTACACTTCTAAAATATTTCTACTGCAAAACTGAAACAGTAGAGTTTATAACAATTGGATAGGTTTATTTTGTTTAAGGGGGTCCGGGGCACAAAAATCTCGAAAGAAACACATTTTTATTTTTTTGCTTTAAAAAATACTAGAGAATGCTTAGAATCAAACACTGAAAACCGCATGTTTCTAAGGTGATTACATCTGTTCACAATACATCTGTTCACAATAAAGTTCGACTTGCTTTACGTATACCTAAATCTTACGTATACCTAAATCTTGCTTACGTATACCTTATCTCGGAATCAGATTTTTTGCGATTCCTCAACTTTAAAAGGATATATCTCAAGTTCCTTATATAGTACAGGTATGAAATTTTGTACAGACTTTCTCTATTATATTTTTAATAATTTGTCTTCAGAAAAAGACTTCAGGAATTTTGATTTTGGACAAAAGGTTTGAAAATTCATGCCCTAGAGCTAAAAAACTCTTTTAAAAGAGTGATTTTTTAACTTTTATATTTATTAAAAAATATATAAACAATATTTTAATAAATCCCGAAGACAAATTAAAATGCCATCTTTTCTGTGTCCAAAAGTGAAAGAAATATGCAAATCGAGCTATTGGTTCTGCAGTTATATCAAAAATAAAATATGTTTAAATTTTAAACTTTTTAATTTTTAAAAAATTAAATTTCAATCTTTTCAAGAGTTTTTTATATGGAAAGGTATCTTGACATTGATATATATTTCAGAAAAAAAATCATTATAAAGTAGCTATAAATAAAAAAAATAAAATTTTGTGCCCCGGACCCCCTTAAATGGCACATTCACGATACATTTAGCTGTCAGTATACGACTGATACATTATTTGCTTTTTAGTTTTTTTGTTTCTCCGCAACCTTCTCATGAACCATTCCAAACTTAGAATGTTCTTCTGAGGTATAATGCAATGTTTAAACAGTTTTTAAAGCAATCAAATTACTCAATTGACTCAAAAAATTTAAATTGTACCTTTACAAGTTACTAGCATTAAGAAATATCGGGGGAAAAAATAAGCAGTTGAAAGATTAGGTACAATTTTTTAAAAAGTTTTGAAGCCGATTGTGCACTGCAGTGTACAATCGGTTTTCTTCGCCGGTGCGCCGGGCGAGAGCGCGGCGGAGGCGTGGCGCGGCACGCAGACCTCTACTTCCTTCTTATTTATTTACTTTTTGTTGTTTTTCTAAAATTTGTGTATTTACCTAAAATAGAAAATGTAAATTGTTTAATTTTGAAAAAATCTTTTAAGTTTTTTCAAAATTGAAACTTTTTCTTAGTAAAATGTTTTATTAAATACTGAATGAAGTATCAGTTTTTCGTAAGGTAATAAGACTTACTATCGCGACTAACACAACTATAAAAACATTGTACATGTTTCTACAAACAGTAAAATTGTACAATTTTGTATATTTCTGCATATCTACGCAAAATTAAGTCGACAGTCTTTTACTAGAACTAATTTTTTTTTTCGTTTTATAAAACTTGAAATTATTCAATTTACTGAGCACAGACCTTCGATGTCCACGGGAACATGTGCAATAGTCCCTCTCATTTACCTGTCTCCAGCACCGGCTTGATTGTAAATAAAATGTTTAATACAACTGATCATAAGGTAAAAAATAGTTAGACGTATCCTAGGACCAGTATATTTCATAGGGTGCCTATACTGCTGTACCTTGTTAACGCAAACCATCTTGTTTACGCAAATATTCACGAGCAATAACTAGTTTTTGGAGTTTGTGCAATAATTGGGGTTCGTTAAAAAATAGTCTGCCAGGAATGTAGCGAGTGTAGTATTTAAAGCACTTTAACAGGCACAAACAAAATAGCTCTCATAGATTAGACTCTAAGAGCAGAATGAAAATATAATTTATTGCCTTTGTTTCTACTGCTACCTCTTGTGGAACAGAAACGTCGGTGGTTGCGATTCACCTTCACTGACCGTCATTGCTTCCCGATGGCCCAAACGCACACGTTGAGTCTCAGCAGCACCAAAGACAAAGACTCAATATGTTGATGCTGTATGAAAGACTCATTATATGCAATTACAACGGTAGTTTAAATAATTCTAGTGTCAAGTTCTCTTACTATGATTTTGGTAATACTCTGAATTCCTCAAGCCTGATCGTCGTTGCTTCCCGATTGTCCAAATGCAACGATTGATACAGAGGGGAAAGGATAAAGGATACACTAACTTTTTTTAAGAGACTGGTTAGAGACGTATGTTGAAATGCGTAACCATTAATTTAAAAACGAAAAAATGTATGAACTTTTTTTATTAAGTGGTTTGTAATCTGATTTATTTCTTTTTATTTATTGACATACTTTTTAATAAAGTTAGTGGCAATTGCAATATCAGTTAAAATAATTATGACCTGAAGTCACTATTAAGTATAATTTATTGTATATAGTAAATAAAAAAATATTTATGCATTCCAGTGGCGTAGGGAGAAATTTTTCATAGGGGGGGGGGGGGATTTACGACTACAACGATTGATGTATATATATACATATATGTTGTGCGAGTGTGAAGAAAATACATTTTGTAAAACAAAAAAATTCCTCATTGGGAGGGGGGATGTTTAACCCCCCCCCGTAGCTACGCCACTGATATATTCATGCATATATAAAAAATGAATACATTACTTTATAGACAATATATTATTTTATATGAGCGTAAATACATATATACACATATATATGTATTCATAAATATATAAAAAATATATTTGTAACTTATTAATTCCAAGTCCCTCACCCCCCCCCAAAAAAAAAACGAGAACAGACTGCGAAATTAATCGCAGATGCTTAAAAAGGTCTAAGTATACACACATAATCTTATAAATAAAAATGAAATTCTGTTTGTTTGTTTGTTTGTTTGTTTATTTGTTTGTTTGTTTATTTGTTTGTGGATTTGAATTGTATACAAATCCACAAAAATGGACCTATCAGCCTGAAATTTTGCACAGATATGTAAAATAATATAGAATAAATCATAGTCCACTTTAAAACTTTGAAAGTCCACCCGTTCCCGGAATTTAAGAGATTTTTTATGTTCTCCACGCAAAAAGCTTTCCGTAATTGTAACCCCTGTAGTGAAAAAAGTGTGAAATAAGGATCGTGGTTGCCATGTGTGGCGATTTTGCCGAATAAGATGTTTTAAATTCTCAAAGTAAAAATAAAAGAATAATAATGATTTTTTTTGTTAGTTTATATTCGTAAGGTTATATTTTTTTTAATTATAATATCGTGTGCATGGGAAATCGGAGCAGGAATGAAATGTTTTATACGCAAAACAATAAGAATTGAAGATTTCCGAGGCTAATATGTTAAAATTTTTTAGTTTGGCGAAAAAATAAAATGGCTCAAATGCCGAGAAAGTGAGTTCTAGCGGTTTGCACAGTTTCCGGCTTGGCGAATTTACTGAGAGCTTAAGGAAACGGATTTTTGAAAACAAGTACAAAGGTTTTATTAGAATACAGCGTTAAATTTTAATGATCCCTGCGAAAATAATGCAGTTATTAAGGGATTTCAAGCGATCTATCTTCAGCATTCTCGCGATTTTGAGGAGGATTCTAACGCTTGGCGCTATTTATCGTAATTTAATCGTCTGCTATTTGGGTTATGAATACACCTGCGTATAAGTTTTTGAAATTTTCATTCAGTTGGAATTGTGCATTTTTCAGAGTAGCTTTTCTGCATCTAATGTATTACATCCAGAAAAAAGGATGTTAGAAATATCAATTTTAATTTTGTTTAATCACACTCATGAATAATGATACACTTTCCAACTTCATGAAAGAAGGAACGAAAATAGGGAAGACCCATGGATTATAACTCTTTTTATATATAGCACTTTAGTGCGTATTTAAAAATCTGAAAGTGTGTCAGATTTTCTATGATTCTAGCGCTTGGCGCAATTTAATGAGAGGGTATTTTTAAAAACAAGCGTAGGTTATCTTATAAATAAAAATGAAATTCTGTTTGTCAATTTGTTGATTTGGGTAGTATACAATTCCACAAAAATGGACATGTCAGCCTGAAATTTTACACAGACATGTAAAATAATATAGAATAAATGATAGTCCACTTTAAAACTTTGAAACTCCACTTAAAAACGTTTTCCTCCTGAAGTGTTCCCTTAATTTCCGTTCCCGGAATTTAAGAGATTTTTTATGTTCTCCACGCAGAAAGCTTTACGTAATATTAACCCCTGTAGTGAAAAAAGTGTGTGAAATAAGCATCTTGGTTGCCATGCGTGGCGATTTTGCCGAATAAAATGTTTTAAATTCTTAAAGTAAAAATAAAAGAATAATAATGATTTTTTTAGGTTATTTTTTTTTAATTATAATATCGTGTGCGCATAAGAAATGAGAGCAGGAATGAAATGTTTTATACGCAAAACAATGAGGATCGAAGATATCCGAGACTAATATGTAATTTTTTTTTAGTTTGGCGAAAAATAAAATGGCTGATAGGCCGATGTTTAGAGTGTGAGTTCTAGCGGTTTGCACAGTTTTAGGCTTTTTGGCTCAATTTACTGAGAGCTTAAGGGAATAGCATTTTTGAAAACAAGTGTATAGGTTTTCTTAGAATACAGCATTAAATTTTAACTATCCGTGCAGAAATAATGCAGTTATTAGGGCATTTCAAGCGATGTAGCTTCAGAATTCTCGCTAATTGAGTACATTGATTTAACTTGGGGGAAATCCGCCAAATTTCAGAAAATTGAAATCTTCGCATTTAGTACATCGGAGTAATGATGAATAAAACACGTTATAGTTGATAATTTAAAAAATGCGGCTGTATTAAGGGATTCCACTTTTCAAATAAATGCCTGGCGGTCGAACCATTTCCCATTTTGATTGCTGCTAAGTCAATGCTTCGAATGATTCCCTGAAAAAACTCTTGCAAAATGGCGTATGCTGGCACTTTGGCGAGGCTTAGATTTGAAACTGGATTTTTACTTGAGACTGGTATATACGTATAATAAGACTGGTTATAGATAAAAATGAATGTTGGTATGTGTGTAGGAGGTTGAAAAACTCCAGCACCGTTTTACCGATCACCATGAAATTTGGTTCACCTGTCTTTTCTCATGGAGAAGGTTTTTATGCTATCCGTTTTCCTCTAACTTTTCACTAGGTGGCGCAGCAGAACGTCGAATTCTATTCCGTTTAGCCGTTTGCTATGCGAATATCGTCCAACAAATTTCGATGAAATTTGGTACACGCGAATATTAGAACACGGAGAATATTTTTCACTATCCATTTGCTGTAACTTACCGCTAAATAGCGCTGCAACGCATCAACTTCTATACCGTTCGACTGATCGGCATAAAATTTTTTATACTTACACATTTGAGAACGAAGAATATATTCTAACTGCGTTACTTTTGATGTTACTCACCACTAGACGGCACTGCAATGCATTATTATTTTAACTCGCCACTAGATGGCGCTGCAGCAGGCCAAATTTTTGACCATTCAAACGGTGGCTATGAAAATCAGTATACATAGCTATTTGAACAATGAGAATATTTTGGCGTTATCCATTTTTCTATAACTCGCCACATGACGGCGCTGTAGCAAATCATTACTTTAATTAACCACTAGATGGCCCTGCAGTGTATCACTTCTTGACTGTGCGAATAATCGCTATGAAAATAGGTATACATAGATATTTGAAGTCGGGGAAGAGTTTGGCACGATCCATTTTCCTATAACTTGACACTAGATGTCGCGTCAACACATGAACTTCAAGACTATTCAGCCGATCGTCATGAAAATTCGTATACATCGATATCTGAATGCGAAGAATATTTTTGCCGTATCCGTTTTGCTAAAACTCGCCACTAGATTGCGCTACGCCGCATCGCCTTCTGCACCGTAAAAACGATTGCCTTGAAATTCAGTATGCATGATTATTGAACACAATATAACGCGATATCCATTTTGCTTTATCTCTTTATTACAATAAATAGTAATCACAACAAATATTAATATCAAAAATTCCATTCATTCCCGTGCGAAGAACGGGTACTTCAGCTAGTATATAATAAATACATTTGTATCAATACATTTGTATCAAACTATTACAAAAAGCAAAAAAAAAAAAAAAAAAGAAAAAGAAAGAAAACATGAACAGACAGCACGATTAATAAATAGCCATGCAACCCTTGCTTAAAATCGTCGAAGCCCTTTACCCCATGAACCTATCTTCTAATGCATTTCTCCCTGCGCGCGCGTTTTATGCTATCTAACTTGAAGCTAGAAAAGTCTCACTTTATGTATTGGGATTCCATCTGCCCCTATCCGCACGTCAGAAAACATTGCAGTCGTTAGCGTAATGCAGAAACGGAGCAATTTATCCAACGTTCAAAAGGGTATGATCAATGATCATTGGCTTTCGGGCCAAGGGTGGAAGCATTTCCAAACCTTACCGGCCAATGTCCGATCTTTTCTTGATTTCGGGCTTCGGCCGGTCAGTTCGCGACGTAGCTTGGGACGATCGGCCAGAGTAGGAAGAAAGAAATCAAGAGCAGATTGTTTTACACACTGTTAAAAATGAAGTATTTAAAAGTGAGTACTTCTGTCTCCTTTTTTTTTTTTAAGTACAATTGGTTCAGGAACGAGTTCAAAAATAAGTGACATCTCTGAGTTAAATATGTAGTAAATAAGTAACACCTCTGAGTTATAAAGACTTAATGTTATATACGCTGAAAATCGAGCGACTAAAACTTGAAATAAATAATCTCTAAAGGGAAATCAAAATAAAGTGGCTACAAGCAATCAAAAAAGAAATAAGAAAAAAACTACACTTGGGATCTCGTAGAACTACCAGACGAAAGAAAGAGAATGGCCTGTAAATGGACTTTCAAACCAAAATTCAATAAGACTGACGAAATTTATAGGGACTAACCAAAGCGACGTTAGTCGTTAAAGGATTCTCACAAAGCGATGGGTCTGATTATGACGAGACTTTAGCACCAGGTTAAAGCATGCAACAATGAGATTATTTTCCACATGCGCCCCATTAAAAATATATATAAAAATTCACCCATAGATGTTAAACTACAAAAGAAGTATTCATCCACTTAATTAAACAAACATGAAAAATATGAATAATCTGATTACTATGCACAATCACCGGTGTTGTGTGGTCAATATGATAAATGATTGAATCAAATTAAGCGTTAAAATTTTTTCGACTTGGTTGTAAGTTTCAAGATTATTCTGTTCGAAAACTAAGTGGGTGAACTAACCAAAAGTACTGACTTAGTTATACTAGGATTTTTCGTGGCAATGAACAGGTTGAAATCATAAATTAAAATCTGAAAAACTCTGCCACAAAATTCCCGTCATATTTGCCATTCGTGGGGTTTTAAATCTCTAAAATAACCCCTCTATATTACAGAGTTTGAATTGCTTCATGAGATTAAAGTTAATAAACTATTTTCTTATGCTTACCATGCAGGATTTAAAAACTTGAGTATTCCTGATGAATTGTTTTATTTATAAACATTCTCGTCAAATTTTCAACAGGCGTCATACAACTAATTAACTAAAGGATAAGTAGGATAAGTAAGCCTGCGTAACGTTATTAGGTATATTCCGCGATAGTTTCAACAGAGATTACTTAAGCATTTTTTTTAGGATAGACAAGGAACACTGGGGTAGAGGATTTCCGACCCTCCAGTCCTAGAGTACAGGAGTGATCTTTTGATGGATTTTCTTTTAGATTTTCATGGTATGGATTAAAATTTTCAGGATTTTTTTAAAAGTGTCCTTGTACAAAAATAATCCCAATTAGTAAATTGCGCCCCATACAGGGTGGTGGCAACCATAATCAGGTGGTGTACGAAATTTCACCCTTTTACCGTAAAAAAGCTCATAGATAAACAAAGTTGGTAAAGGTCTATGCAATACCAATAAAAGCAAAATCCTTATGTGTTTGTACAATCTTCATTTTCTGTAGTAAGTTGTATACTTTCCCTAAAACGTGATCATTCAATGCGATTTTTTCTCTTCAAGAGCCATTGAAAAGTGGTTTAAGTCAACATATATTTATTTTCAGAGAATCTCTGAGAAAGACTGAAATTTTGTATATCATCTAATTCATGTACGGTGTCCATTTTATTTTAACTCGGAATTTTTTGTACGATCTATACAATAATTTAAATTTTGAATTTATTCAGTTTTCATCTCCTGAAAATTTTAATGTATACCATAAAATTCTGTACATTTTTTTACGTAACTTTGTAACTTATTGTGTATGTCTATGATCAATATTTAAGGAATAAAAAACATAGGTCAGCGGTTTTGGGACAACTTATATTTCCAAATTTTTCTGTGTGAACGACATGAAAGTTGTGTGGTCTAATAAAACGGGGTTGTTTATTTTCTTTCTGAGATAAACTTTTTCAAAATTTTGGCACACGTTTCAACTTTTAGATCTATGAAATGTAGCTCAGATTTCTTTGCATGTTTCTCTACGTATGTGTATGAAATTTTAATCTGAATGGTCTAACACTGTCAGAGATAATTTTTGGAGTGTTTAAAATTGTGAAAATTACTAAATAACTAAGAATACATTTATTTTCCGGATATTTTTCAATTTTACTTTAAAAGATTTTTTAGGATGTTTTTAAGGAGTTTATTTATTCGTATGTGTATCCTTACTTCTGTGTAAAATTAGAAATTGGTAAATTTTAATCTCTTTCGAGACACTTTCAGGAATTAAAAATGTAAGGGGAAAAAAGTTAAAATTCGGAAACGAGTGTTTTTTATATTTATTTACAACAATTTAATTTTTTGACAAATTTGTGAAAAGTTTCAGATTGATCAAATCAACGGTGTAGTTATCTATACTAATTTATCTAATTTACTTGGTAATTAATGTGGTTTACTTTATTTTTGAATGCTGTTAACATGATTCATTTTTCTTTTTATTCGTAAAATGTAATGCTTTTTAACTCTATCCGAATTTTAAATAATGTTTCTCTTAATACTTTCTATTGTTCTTGGAATTTCATTTAACTTTTTGAATACTTCTTCAATCACATTACTCGTGATTTATGATATGAATGAAAAAATAAAGTTATAAAATTGCTTTCGACTTTTTTAAATGTATGGAACAATTGTTGTAAATTTATTCAATTTACACTTCATAATACTTTTTCAGAAGTAAAATTTATCTCAGAATAAAATGATTCAAAGATAAAAGAATTTAATTTTTATTTGCCATGAAATATAGGTACGCTCAATGTCTTTTAGTGTAAAAGATATTGAATGTAATTAGGAATATTTTTAAAAGAATGGCAATTTTGTATTACCTTCGTAATATTAATTCACAAAAAGTTATGTGAAAGAATTAAGTGTTCAAAACTTTAAAGTAATTTCAAGTGGATTGAAGAATATAACCTTAAATTGAGAAACAAAATGTAACTCAGCAATATTATAGGTGAATAAAATCATATTTTTTTTAACTCTTCGTATAATAGGTTTTTAAAGAGAAAAGCTATTAAAATAACGTTCAGTACTATCCAATTATTTCTTATTTATTTAACTTAAAATATAGACTGAATTTTCAATTTTATTCTTATAATAAGAGTTATTTTAAAGTAATTTTGATATATATATATATATAATTTTAAAATTTAAATTTTCAACTTTAATAACTATCAGTTTGATTAAATAATGGATTCTTAGAAATTTTTGTTAAATGTGCTCGTTCAATTTATTTGTTAGTTCGTATGTTATCTAGATAAAGGCAACATTTAAATAATCTGATATATATTCCGTTTTCCAAGCAAAGTTCAAATTAATGGCATAAAAGAGCACTTACTAATTACTTACTAATTAGCGAAATATGATTTTAGCCACAGTTTTTAAAATGTTCCCGGGCACTGGCACAAATGTGTGACAGTCAGGAAATGACTGCGGATCTTGGTGACCCGTATGCGTGACAGTCGGGGCGAAAGGGTTCACAGATACAAAAGTCTACCTTTTCTTCTTTAAAATGTGCATAAAGCGAACAAATTAAAATACAAGATAGCTCAAAACTGTTTTAGTTCAAATTTGTTACATAATAAAGCTGGCAGCTACCAATAGAATCTCTCTCTACAAAAATTTAGAATAAAAATTTTCAGTGATATTTTCTTGTTCAGTTTGCTCAGTTTGTGCAATTAAAAGATAGTTTCGTATGAAAATGCCTTGTAATCAATAAATTTGCACGATTTATTATCATTGACCAATTTATGATTCCTATAGTTTCAAATTATTCGTACTCTAGATCATGTAAGTTTCTGTTTGTGAGTAAAACGATGAATATTTACATGAATTTGTCTGTAACTAAAGAATGTTACCGCAGATTGCACGATGAGAATAAATACGGTCAACATAAAAAAAAACTCTAAACAGATTTTAATAGAGTAGATTTTAATAGATTTTATAGATCAGAGTATTCTTTAACAATAAATATCTAGCTCAGTAAATTTAGAGTTTGGTAAGCAAGTAATTCATAATGAACTGAAATTTTGAGGATTAGATCTTTATGATAACTAAAATAAAACCTGAAAAGTCCCCGAAGTTTACATGTGTGCTTCCATCCAAAATGGCTGATCAAAGATGGCCGCTAAGTACTTTGCGTTTTCAAAGTTTATCTCCATTTCTAAACCCCCATTCTGTAGGATCTAAATTGTTCTCCAGCCTCTGTTGGACTTGAAGATAAACCCGAAGTGAATGTCTGTAAATTTGCTGCACTTGGTGGAAATGCGGCCAGGTTAAATTTTGAAGGATATTTTTCGTTACTTCTTCATTGTAACAGATCTATCGCAGCTCATCTACAGAATCAACTTTCTCTCCTCCAGAAAGGCATTTTACGAATATCTCGCCAATTTTAGTTACCTTTTGGGGATTAAGTCCAAGACTGTTGGATTGAGAAATCAAAGAAAGCATGATTCTTCAATATCTTTGGTCAATGTCTTCAATGTCAAGCTCTTTCTTAACCGACTTAAAATCTGAGGATTTTCCTTTTCCGAAAATTGCTGATGTGGTGTCACATACGGTAGCTGAAAGTATGCAGAAAGGTGGGCGGTATGCAGAAAGAGAATCGAATCCTTCATTGGACCAAGTTTTTTTTTTGTACTTTATATATTTCGTACCATTTTTGTTCGTATGTAGATGTTTGCGGTCGTAGAAGAAAAAGTGATTTTCCTGAGTTACTTCGTGCATTGAGAATGGTTAGCAGATCTGTAACAGTATCTACTACTGCGACTAATTTAGAACTCGCCTGACTTAATTTCTGTTGAACAGATTATTTTATCAGCATCATCATCCACCTGTAGGGCAGTTATTCTTTCAGCCTGGAAGTAGCTCATCGCTATTCGAATAAACCTAGATTTGTTCTCCGAAATTCATTTTAAAAAATAGCTTATTTGGTTTTTGCCACCATGTTCTCACTGACATTTTCGACACCAAACTTCTTTGTCTCTCCGCACTTTTGATTGATAAGTCACAGGTGTACCCAGTGAAAAGAACTGCCTCGCATGAAGAGATGCGTTTCTGAACAAATATAAACAAATTTCAGGCATTTATCTCTCTAGTCATTCCAAATTAATCAATGCGAAAGGAATCTTCTACAATGTTTGTGTGTGTGTGTGGGGGGGGGTGGAGTTGACCTTTTAATATGGCAGCAACAATAATAATAAAGTCAACAGTTAAACTGTGCGTCAAAAAACCTCTCGCACGTTTTCATACAAATGCAGGGCAAGGATATAGATCATGCGATTAATGCTGCATGCTGTGAGGTTTTTGGCTTATACAGGGTTGGTACCATTCAAGAAAATCCTGAAAACTTGGAATACCCCAAAAAATTTATTTTAACAGAAAGTCAGAAAGAAGTGAAAATTTTTGCTGAAAACCTGGAAAATCATGAAATGTAACCTGGAAAATTATCTGAAATCTGCATTTATAAATTAATTTTGCATCTGTTGCATGTCTGTAAAAATTATAAATATTCTTTTACATAGGTGCACGACAATGTAGGAAACGATAATTTTGGGGGAAAGTCTAATTGTAAAAAAAAAAAAAAAAACACAAGAAAAATTCATTTAACCTAAACAAAATGTTTAACAAAATAAAATGTTAACCTAAATCAATGTTGTTTTCTTTTTTTGACAACCTCCCCGCCTTAAAAAATGTCTGTGACTCCTATATTTAGTCATATTTACAGCAATCATGATATACAGCAAATGAAAAATTCTTCAAATAAATTTTCAGATCACATTAAGATTTTTCTGATTTTTAGCCGAAATTTGTAACTTTCTGTGACTTTTTCTGTTAAAATAAAATTTCCTTACTGTTCCAGGTTTTCTTTATCTGTGGAAAATCTATGCTTGCCAAAAAACCCCCAGCATTCCGAACTAATCGCATGATCATTATCCATGCCGCATTCCATGAAAACATGCTATAGGTTTTGAGGGCACTATTTAACTCTTAAAATTATAACTGACCAATTAAAATATCAACTTTTCCCCATCACTTTATCGAATTATAAACAACTTATTTTTTTACCGAATTAAAAAACGAAAAATTCATTATTTTAAAAACCCTGAAATCAGCATGAAATCCTTTATAGTTTATCATAACATTCATCAATACTATCTAGAAGATTAATATTTATTAATGCATGATTTTTCAAAAAAAAATTCCAGACATTGTTTAACTAAAATGAAATTAGAAATACATCAAGGTGTAAAAAGCCAGCGCAAACAAATGTTGCAGCTACCAGTAAATATTCCATAATAATATAGGTAAATTTTACATCAAAAGAGTTTCGCTGTCATTGGAAAAAAGTGGCAAAATATACATTATAATTAAGCAGGCTGAACAATGGCCTAGGGTATAAGGCACTGAAAATTGGTATATGGATGAAGTTTAAGGTCCAGGGTTCTGAACTACCGCGCAGGTGTCGGTCTAATGGTCTGGAGTTTGGGGACTTTTCTAGAGATGTAAAGTGGATGCATGTTAGAACCCCTGAAAAAGTCTTCCTGAAGGCACTGGAAAATAGGCTTAGTGCACTGTGCCTTAAAAATATAGAAATGAATTAAAAAAGTATAAGTAAATTTTTGCATATTTAATTACTTTTATCAAACTTCCAATCTCACTTTGTTACTCGAATATTTGCGCTTAAGCATTATTTCTTTCTCTGTATAATCTGGTATCTCTTCTTGCCAGTTAAATTACAGAAAATAATGGAATCAATTTTTTTTTAATTGTCCATTACACTTTATTACGGGACAATGAAAATTCAATTTCTAGAAGTAGCTGACTTATGATTGATTTCGCAAAATTGAAAGAGAAACTTGGGCTTGATAAAATACTGACAAATGTAAATATATTTACAAAGTGCAAAAGAATCTCCCATACGAATAAGTGGAACTCAATTACTTTCAGAAAAAAAATGAGGGGTGAGAAAAGGTAATAGTACTTTGAAAATAATTTAATACGTATGAAAGTTACTTACTGCAGTTTAGGAAAGGGAAAACGGAATCATATAACAATCCTGGTAATTGGAAAATGAAAAATGCTTGTAGAAACTGATTCGATTTCATCGCTCTCTCTTTCTCCCTTAGATGAGTAAAGGATTCTTTTTTTTTCCACTCAGCTACTTTGGAAGAGTACTTACTTGTAAAGACTTTATTCTAATTCACGCAGGTCATTTCATTTTTAAATGATATTAAGAAAAATAGAGCCATTTTCTCTGAAAAAGTAAAACTATACAGAAAGTCAAATTAATGTTATACAGATAGTTCATAAATCTGAATTGATATTTCTGCTCGCCGTAAATTTCCAATAAAAAGCACTGGGAACAAGTAATTATAATTCTCCAATCATAAATCGAAGCGTTTGAATTCTAAAAAACATACAGTGGCGCAATAAGGTATGGTGAGGTAAAATGGGGTACTTCTTTTTGATCAAAAATATAAATAAATTGGAGAGTCATTTTTGAAGCCTATATTTTCAGACATTTGTTGCAAGATTTACACTCATTAAATAGTTCATAAATTGAATTTGGAAATTTAATGTTAGTTTTTATCTGCTTATACAGGGTGTTCCAAAAAAGTTGGTAACACGCTTTAATTCTTTATCAGAGATAAGTGGACAATGCAAATTGAAAAAATGCTCCAACATGGTAGGACAAAAGACAACGTTAGTAAAGGTCTAAGGTCTGCGCAGGATTGGATGCCGACCCAAACGGTTTTACAGCATTGCTTGCCAATCAACAACTGTTAAGTTGGCTAGATAAAATTAGTATATATAAATATTTTGTAATAAAATTAATCGTATAAATTCCAAAGCCGTGAAGGTAGTCAACCCCCAGGCAGCACTGTTGAATTATTAACCCTTTAACGCGCAGTGTTCCCGCTCTGGGAACTCTGACGTTTTGACTGTTGCCAGTTACGAAGAATTGATTTGATTTCTATAAAAATAGTTGCGGGTGACGTAGCTCCACAAGAATCGTTTACTTATTAGCACGTCATTTCCCGTAAAAAAATGTTCACGATTATTTTTAACAGCACTGACATCTGCTGAAAAACGGAAGAATGCGAGAACAACTGGATAGATTTCGCAATGCTGAAAAGGGGGCAGTCGTTGCCATCGCTCGACTTAAGTACCAGTAAGATGGTGGACGATCGAAACGTTCATCGAGTGCCACAAATCTAGAGACCCCTTTTTTGACGACAGCTGGCTGTGCCGCCACAGCTCCTCTAGACATCTCTGTGAAAGACATAAATCAGTTGATACTTTGGGGAAGAATTTAAAAGTATATCTATCTGTGCTTCTCAAAGACCAGTCCTGTTGCCAATCATTATACGTTGGTAAAATGTTCCTCCCGTTAGTTTTCAAAAAGTTACCCTTTTTAATTTCTTTACGATCCCCGTACAAAAAAGTCTTAGTAAAATGTGCCTCAAACACTTATGAGTTGATGAACAAAATTTGAGAATTCAATCCTAAAATGTGTCAGAGATATGAAGAGAAATAAGTGCTGACTTAAACCACTTTTTAATGTCTCTCAAAAGGCATAAATCAAGTCTTCTGATCGTGTTTTAGAGATCGTATAAAAATTACGAAATGAAATAATTTTTTGAGTTCTATAATAAACAGACAGCAATGTTGACCCCCTCGCTTGAGGAGTCTTATCCGAGTAGGCGTATACATTGTGAATTTATCGCTTTAATCACCATTACTTTTTTGATCTCGTAAAGCATTTAACCTCCTGAGTATAGCCCTTATAATATTTCGGGCTGTTTAATCTTGAAAAGGGTTAGATTTCTGAAATTTGCAATACTTTTGGTCAGTAATGTATTTTAGTTAAAAATATAAATGGAATTAATAGTAATAATATTAGAATAATTAGCATTTTTACATTATTTTAATTAACATACTTATTATTATTTTACCTTGTTTATGATATATGTATACTGTAGCTTACCTTTTTATACTTAAAATGTAAATTATATCTTTAAAATTAGTAAATTTTAAAGATATAATTCACATTTTATGATCATGTAGACAATGCCTCGAAACTACAAAAGGAAAATGGATCGAGTTTCTTCGACAGAATCAAATATGATTGAATATATAATAATTAAATTATTAGTCAGAATTGAATTTGTGCTGTATGTAAAAGCTCCTTTTCGCTAAAAAAGGTCTCAAGTGTAAATGAATTTAGTACATCAAATGTAAAAATGGTTGTACAACGATTGTAGTAGAGATCATTTGTACTGAATGAAGTGTTGTGCTAACATTCAAATCTGTACTGAAATTTTAGAAAAGTATTTTTAAAAAAAAATTGATTCAGTTTACAGAATTGTCTGTTTTTTTCATTGTTAATTCACAGGTAATGTTCCAACGTTTGTCTTATTTTACTTTTGTTTTGTACTTTACCCTGTAAATCACGGTATCTTTTTCGCGTATAGGCAGGAAACATGACACAGTAACGTGATATTATTTAACATTTAATTTCTCTGTCGTGGGCATTCTAAGAAAGGAATTAATAACCATAATTAATCAATTAAAATTTGAAGAGCATGATGTACTTCTTTCAATATCATTTCATCTCAATTTTCGCCCTACTAAGTAAAACATTCTATTCTATCGCAACTTCCCTCGAATTATCCTTTATGAAGAAATCTTAGATGTTAACTTTCTATTCAATAAAATTATGATGTATGTGGCATTTCATATGCATCTAGAAAGTATTTGCTAGTTTACATAACATAATTTACAATTCAAAATTTTAGATCAATTACTGAAGACTAAAAAAATCATTTTTTGTCTTTTTAAAGTTTAAGTTGAACAAAAAGAGATGATAAGAGGCAAAATATTCCTCTTTACATGATTAAAAACTAAACTGAAAAAATAATAGCTGCATCATAAGAAAAAATTCTATTCCTCATCCGATTGCTATACGACTTTATTTGGAACTAGCTGAACTAAATTGAACTTTTTACGGGAATGGAGATAGTTTCTAACATCCTAATATATAAAAATCGTAATAGTAATAAAATAGAGTAACATCCTAATGTATAAAAATAGAAAACAAAATAAAATACTTATATTTTTATTAATTCTTTATTAATCTGCATATCATTAAATTATATCTGAATATCGGTGGAATCGAAATTGTTTGATTTTTAAAAAAGCCAAGAATTTTTTGTTGCTGTTGTTGTTGTTTAGTTTTGTTTTGTTTATCTGAGCGAAATTTTAAATCAATAGATATAATTAAGTCAAAGATGCTTTCAAAGATAAAAATTATAAATATGGGGAAGATAAATTCAACATTGCGTTTGCTAATGATGTATTAGCAATTTAATAAATTGAATTAAAATAATTTTGATTAGTTATTACCTGTTATTCCCTGCTAATCTGAATCTCAAGGTTTTCGAAAGCATCTCACTAGTGAGATCGCTTTTTGGCCAAAACTTATTAAAGTTCAAATAATAAAACGTGGGCCGTAAAAATGGCTGATATATACAGGGTATCCGAAAATGGTGTTAAAAAGCTTTAATTATTTATCTGTTAGAGATTAGTGGGCAGTGTAAATCGAAAAAATGATCAAAATAAGGTCGGAAATGAGAGTCCGTTAAGAAAAAATACCTCTCGTAAATTTTCAAGAAGTTACATTTTTAAAATTTGTATACGGCCCCCGTAGAAAAAAAAAATCCCGCTTAGTAAAATGTGTCCTTTACATTCATGAAGTGGCATACAAAATTGGAAAATTATACCTTAAAAATTGTCGGAGATATGAAGATAAACATAGTGCTGACTTAAACCACCACTTTTCTATGGCTCTCGAAGGGGAAAAAATCACGCCGAATGATCGCATTTCAGGGGGTCGTACAGTAATTACGAAAGGAAGTTTTTTTTTTTTTTCCCTCACAAGTAATAAACGTTTACATTCAAAATCATGTATAGTCCCCTATCATCTTTCTTTAAAGATATATCTGCAAGGATGTGTGATGAAAGGCTCAAGTTTGGTAAGTCACCTCATGAGTGCAGGCGCACATTTTACTAACTGCGAATGTTTTTGTTCGGGGATCATACACAAATTTAAAAAGTGTAACTTTTTGTATATGAACGAGAGAATTTTTTTTATTATTATTTTGGACCATCATTTGAACATTCTTTTCAATTTACACTACCCTCTTATCTCTAATAGATAAATAATTAAAGCCCGTTACCAACTTTTTGGGACACGCTGTATGTATGTGTGCGTGTGTGTCTATGTATGTATATATATATGTATATCAGACACCAAAAGACAATGGCTGTGCTGTATTTCTTTTTTGCTTTCTATCTATCTTCAGATCAATTTGTTGATTAATTTTACACTGATATCCAGTTTTAGCAGAGTCAAAAGAAAACTGGCGATAGAATTATTTTATTCATATTTCTGAAAACTACTCTCACTGGTTTTCATTTTTATTTATTTAAAAAGAAAAACTGTTTCTTTTCAATTTTAAACATTTTAGTTACTACAGTAACAAAATCTACTTTTGGTACTTAACTTTTCAGTAAAAATAAATAAACAAATAAATAAAAATAATTTCGTGAGTTCTTGCTCAAGTAAATAATCAAGTATGACAATGAGCATCTTTTTTTAATTAAACTGTAGTTGACAATAAAGTATGTAACTTTTCAAAAAACTTAATTGTAAGTTTTAAGGAATATTTTTAATTTTAAAGGAGATTGATTGATTTAAATATGTAACATTATTGATTGATTTAAATATGTAACATTATTGATCGATTTAAATATGTAACATTATTACTATGTTATTGAATTATATATCTTTATTGGTACACATAAAATTTGCGTTCGTCTGTCTTGAAAAAAGAAAATAAACTACTCTTATAAAACAATTTATTGCAAATTTTTACACACAATCTTTTCAATATTTTATAAAACAAAATATCGACCAATTTTGATTTCACATTAACGTATTTTAGAGTAGAATTTATGTGATCTCGTGCACAAAATGAGCATTAAATCGAATATAAATATATTTAAAATTACTTGATTGTCAAACAAAACAAAAACAATCATCGAACTATTGCTTTCAAGATTAAGAGCGAGATTCAAGTGAAACGCGCGCGATCGCGAGTTCGAATCGAACGTTTTTGAGTCCCCAAGAATGCTTCCAATGCACAAACCTATCGCACAGTCACGTGATCAAAACACGATTGTTTTGTTTCAGTTGCATAAGAAACATTGATATATTTCGAAGTTTCCTCTGTTCGACGCAGAAAACATTAGAACTTTGTTTTACTTGAATCTCGCCCTAAATTACAAAATGATAATGTTAATAAATTAACAAATAAATAAATAAATATATAAAATATCACTACTTAAAATAGTATTTGACAATACATTTTATAAATTAATTTAACTATACACGTTACTTATACTGCTCGTTAACTGTGGTTTCTTCTATCTTTAACTTTTATAGTTTTCTTTTATGCTTGATTTTAATTTTTTAATGTGAAAATTAACTTTATATCATTTTTTTTACTTAGAGTAGGGGCCAAGACTCTCTACGCTCGATTTTCGTAGCATTCGGCTACCAATAAGGCTTACTTCTAAAAAGGTAATCATCCTCACAGTCAAAACCCGAAGATTATATCAGATAGAATGTTACCGAGCTTCACTTTGCTGCACTCTTGTATATTCCTTGGAGCATAAAAAGTTAAATTTGATGATTTTATTTTATACCCTAAGATGTCATGTCCATGTATCACTCTTTTTTTTTAAATTATACTTCTAAAAGCATTTAGAAAGTCCGACTTAGTCCTTCTTTTAAAATAAAGATCTCTTATAGAGGAATACATCGGAAGGATTTTGAACAATTTAGTACAGCAAATGTTTATGAGTTTATACTAACAGTTAGCAGAGACTCAGTAGTACATATTTAGTTATAAAAAAAATATTTGTGCGTGATAAATGAGCTATTTTGAAGTTGGTACTTTCCTATGTACTATCAGTGTGAACTTTATTTCTAGAAATCTCTCCAATATTTTCATTGGCCATTCTGATATAAACGAGCAATTTTTATTTCTCTCTATTAATTGATATCGCTGGCTACTCCAGTAATAAAATATTTATAAAAAGATGTGAGTCTTGTGGTTTCAGATTCATTTAACTATTGAGCTAAATTTAGCTGTTGATTTTTAATTTTTTTTTTAAATCTTGGATGAAAGCCAGATGATATTCCCAAACGAGTAGACTGATTTTAGGGTAATGTATACTTATACAACTGTAAACGAACTGCACACTTATTTACAGACTTTTTAAAGAACTAAGAATGTCCTTAGATACCTACATCGATTGCTATGTTATTGTGAGGTAAACGCAATCTCATAACAGTTGAAGAAACAAGTGGCAATATTCACCAAGTAAAAACTATGTTTAAAGTTAATTTGACATCTAAATATTCTATTGTATAAATAATTTTTGTAAAAGCAAAAAATTAAAACCTGTAGCATTTCCTATGCAATAAAAGGTCGCATTAGTCGAATTGATTGTTATAATGAAAGACAATTTTAAAAACTTAAATCAATTAATTTCTTTTAAATTGATATTGTACAGATAGTTAAATAAATAATGTGAGTATTACTGAATTTCCTATTCATATGGATTTTATAATAAACGTATTTTAAATGATTTTTCTAATTTCCCTATTGAACTAGGACGCTTCGTCAAAAATTCCAGTAGCACCTGAGAAGCTACTTGGACGGTAGGAGTATCGAAGGTTGTAGTAATACTTGAACAATGAACTTAAGATGACAAGGCTTCTTTCTCTCTGTACCAGCATCACACAGATCTTTGTTCATCTTAACTATGTCAGTTTTGGAATATTGGGCAATTGTCATTTTCATAGAATGACTCATTCATTTGATGTTGTTTAGGTTTCTCTTGAGTCCAAAGTGCATTACCAATAACATTAGTTCCAATTTGCATTGTTACCAATAACATTGTTACCAATTAATTGGTAACAATGGTAAATTTGGTAACAATTGGTAACATTGTTACCAATTGGTAACATTTGGTAACATTTGGTAACATTGGTAACATTGGTAACATTGTTACCAATTACATTTACCAATAACATTGTTACCAATAACAATGTTATCCCTACCCTACTAGCAATTTTGCTCTGGCTACCGCCGGCCACGCAGCTAGCCGATGACGGCCCGAGCAAAATTGCTAGAAGGGTAGTGACTGGCTTTCCAGTGCGATATGATATCACCAACTTCCATCTGGAATCTCTTGAGTAAAGTGCAAAAAGAGTGACTGATTCACTGTTGCAATACCTTTCCATCGAGGTGGGTACATCTTATCAAATATAAAATTCTTCGATGTGAATGGGGAATTCGGTTTGAGGTATTTGTCAAAGTACACCACTTCGCCCCCGGCCAGGTACGCCCCCCAGAATCCGAAGGTCCCGTATGTGATCACAGAATGGTTGCAATTCGCTAAAATTGCCATGTCATGGGCCGGTGACGGAGCATCCTCCGGCACGTGAACCCCAAATCTTTCGGCCAGGTTCTGCTTGCACCAGGCTCTGTCGCCACTTATCGCCACGAAGAGAACGTTCTGGTACTTGTCGCGAAAGTACTGGAATGCTTGCTGAAAGAATTCCATGTTGACTTCCACGCCGCCGAACACGTCAAGCCAGTAAGGCTTGTAATCTCCCCTTCTGACGTGTACACCAACGTATGTGACGTTATGCAGCCGCTTGGCATTGGCTGTGTGCAGGGTGGTTTGGGCGTACTGTGTGTACTCGTCTTTGAATCGAAATTCTTTACGCAGGCCGTCTCCTGCGTGGTCAAAAAATGTGTAAGAGCAAGCATATTTGAATCTAAGGGAAGAAATAATGAAAGAAATTTAGTAAATGGAGCTAATGCTTAAATAAATAAAAAATACTTAATGTTTTGCGTTGTAAAGATTAGATCATTAAAAATGCTTAGTAACTTCTTTTCGTTGGCGAAGATGCAACAAAAATATTTTGTAAGAGTAGTCAGATAAATTTATGAAAATAAACGTATGAATAAAATTTAATTTATAAGCATTCCCAAACGCATTCAAAATTTATTATCATCCGATAAGGAAATATACAAAGTAACTCTGTTAATCTATACATACTTGTTTTTAATAGAATCTAGTGAACAAAACTTCTACATATTTTGTCATTGTTATAAAAAAATAAAAATCGAAGCTTAGCTCAAAGTTTGGATTTGGAAGCATATCGAATCTTGGATGTCCTTTGTTCTGTGCATTTGTTTATTATTATTATTATTATTTCTTTTTGCATACAGTATTATATTTTCCATGTAGTGACGCATCATCTTTCCGATTGCAACGGACTATGAATCAAAGTACAGTGTGAATGATTTTTTGTGTATTTTGACATCGATTCATTGAAAACTAGATGTAGCGCTATATCTGGACGTTCTGCATAACTTTGTGCCCATACACTTACACACATTACACCTAGGACTTCAACCTAGAACAACTATTTTTTTAGGTGAAAATGCAATTCTCCGAGTGCGGTGTGGAAAAATCCGATATATTCTCTACTTTGTACGTTTATGATTAAAAACGAAAAAATCAAACCAGAAATATGTTCTACAAAACTTTTTTAAAAAAAGAAATTTTCTAGGGATGATTTTTTTTTTTATTTTAAAGAGGAAAACTCCTGATGTTTTAAGAAAAACAAATATTCTTATTTTTTTGTCTGTTTGTTTTTGGTGGGGAGGTTGGGGGTTGAGGACAAGGCAGGTTTTACTATTATTTGTACTAGTTAAAACTTTTGCAGCCACAGTTTTACGCAAAATGGCAGCCTCTTTAGAGGTTGACGTGAAAGAAATTTTGACAGCAATTTCTGATGGACATCTAAATGAACAAACATCCCATATATTGTTAAACTCAGAAATCAAACGATTTTTTCTTTCTTTTACACTCACAATCTCGAATGCATTGAATTCCGACAGCAATTTATATGCATAAATAAATAAATAACAGTACTTAAATTTTAAATCAAATTAAAGCTTAGGAGAACTCATCAGCCTAAAAATTTCTAACAGACACAAAAAACTTCTTTCACTGAAGAAAATTAACAAAAAGAATGTAACTAATAAATTGAAACGACATTGCTTACCCATCTAAAAAGCTGGAATTTCGGGGTATATGGTAATCTTCAGGCCTCAAATAAGATGTGAGAGACCATGGATTTATTTTATTGTAAGAAGATTCCTCCGCAGACTGTGCATGACTTGGGCCGACAAAAATATATTTTAATCGGTCCGAATTGCATGTAAGATGTACCGGATGCCTATGCAGTAAAGCACTGATACCATATAGAGTGGCATAAGTGCACATCTGATTTCCAAGTCTGCCGAGATTGCATTGCATTGAGAGTGGAAGCTCTGTTGTATCTACATATATAAACAGAGTATTTTAATATATTACCTAAATTACCCCTCTCGGCTGGTAAAAGAAGATATTGTCTAAAATAATACAAAATATTTATGAAAATTCAATAACATACAGAGAATTAAAAAAAAATACACCTTAGAATACTTTCAGTATAAAATAACGTACAAAAATACAGTATGTCGAAAAATAAAAGACACTAGTAAATTTTTCAAAAATCATTTAAATTTTTTTTTATCTATTTGAAAAAAACCTCTAATAGGATTTAATACGTGATGATACATTATGTACTTACTTTAACCTTTTACAGACCGACTTGAGATCCAGGCATATTTTTTTTTTTGTCTTCTAATGCGTTAGTTAAACTATATTAGTCATTTAAATAGGGAAAAAATGTTTTATATATTTTTCACTGAGTTCCCAATTGGGAGCATGAGTCATTTTTGACTATACTTTGACATTGGTTTCAAAAACGGAATAAAGTGATGGGTAGTCTAAATAATAAGTGAAATATTAAGAATTAATAAAAGATTTATTTTTAAATTTAATTAAAGATATGAATGAAGTTTGGAGGGGTTGGGGTGTGCTCTGTAAAAATTTG
Source organism: Cheiracanthium punctorium (assembly GCA_038373885.1). NCBI lineage: Eukaryota > Metazoa > Arthropoda > Arachnida > Araneae > Cheiracanthiidae > Cheiracanthium > Cheiracanthium punctorium. The sequence goes on along the minus strand of JAWZYV010012699.1, from coordinate 49,755 downwards.
TGAGAATGGCTATTCTCATGATTTTTTGTCCAGTTTCCTATTCATGATGCGTCCCATTCATGATTGCGCATTCATGAAATGCGACTTCCATTTCAAAAAGTCAAGTCATTTTTTAAGTCAATACGGATAAAACTTTTGAATAAATTTTTAATTTGAGCATTTGCCTGTAAAAGGTTAAAACGGACGGACTTACACAAAAAAATAAATTATTTACGAAATATTTCGACTTTTTATAAAAATATTTGTCAAAATATTGAAGGACAAGGAATAACAAAAATCACTTCAAAGACTGTAAATTTATCATGGAAGCAAAAACATGGATTCGAGTTTGGCCAAAAATTCATTTAGATCTTCTCGTAATTCATCTGCGTTTTCATGCTGCGGACCTATATCGAAAACACGTTCAACTACACTGCCAAAAATGATTTCTACTGAAGAATGAATTTCCGCATTCCATAGTACAATGAGGAAGTCTTTCCATTTAAACCAATCTTTGACACCTTCACTTATACTGATAGAAGCCAACTTTTTGCAGAAATATCCAGTATTTTCTACCGAGAAGCTAGTGAAATTTTGTCGTTATGTTTCTACGCTAAAAATCTCAACGCAGTAAAATCTCGCAACAGCGGACTTTGCAAAAAATTTCTGATTAATGAGTAAATATTTCTTTCTTTTTTTTTCTGTCATAAATTCCGTGTTACGGTAAATTCACTTCAATGAATTTATCAAATTTCGAATTTGACTTTCGGCTCCTTAAAAATTCTTTTGCAGTAAACTCTCAGTTTAGAGAATTTTAAGGGACTAAAAATCAATATCGTGATACGGAAAAATTCGAAAATTTTATAACCACTGAAATTAGTGAAAGATATCAAACTAACGCAATAACGGGCAACCTGTATGTACATGATAAAAACAGCGATTTGCTTATGTCCCAAAAACGCATTGTGATTGATAGGCTCTAAAAAATCTAAAACACACTTGCATACATTCTTTGTACAGCTAGAAGAATCGAGATATACTTTTAAGTCATACAAAAGTAGTTGACTTAATGGTTGGTTGTTATGTTCGACCCTAGGCAGTTGTAGCCTGAATTGCAATTTAAAAGTAAGTTTCTGAAAACTAAGCTTTTCATTTTGTAGTGATGCTACGTGATTTAAAAGCATGAAATTTATTCATTATGGCCTCTCGAAAAGTTAATAAGTCTCTGTAATATTAAAGAACTATTCCAAACAAACTGAAATTGAAAAATTACTAAAATATATTTTACTTTCGACTTAACTTGAAAGATTATTAATTTATGTTGACATTTAATGAAATATAATAAACTCACGAAAAATAAGCTTCACAACAATAACTTTTCTACTCTATTGGATAATGGTCAAACTTTCTGGAATGGAATTTCAAAATTTTAGCTAACGACAGCCTTCTCATATCGTTTCGCATATCTGAAAAAAATTTAAAGCCCACTATCGGTTGAACGGTGGAGATCTGCAAGTGCAACTAATATTTCAAAATCACTATGTGTTGCAAAAATTCATTTCTTAAGTTATTAAAAAAAATTCACGTAAGTAAATTCACCAGATAATAAGTAATATTTACCATGTCATGTTATGTCACGTTACCCGTATGAGGTCTGGTATTCCATAAAATGCATTCCATATTCCATAAGTTCCATGAAAAACTTACACATATGGAACAGAGGTTCCATTGCTTTATTTTAAGTTTCTTGGGAAAGAATATTAAATTTTGCTAAAATTCTTAGTCGTTATTTTTTCTTAAAAACTAAAAAAAAGAACGATTTTTGGTTTTATCGGCCAATATAGCCGAAAGTTAACATAAACTGTAGAAAACAAGAAAAACAAACTCGTGCAGACTTTTGAAGTAAAAAAAAAAATAATAATAAATTTTAAAAAAAACGTAACCCAAATAATATACTTTAAAAGTACAAACACTCAATTGAATTGCAAATTTCGAAAAGAATTCATGTCTGAAAACCAAAATTTTACAGGAGGCACAAAAGACTGATGTTCTGTTCGACCATTGGACTGATTTAACATTATGGAAAATTGTGTTCGTTATAACAAGGCAAAATAATATCCTTGATGTAAAAGTTGAGGGAGAAAATGATCGATACACTTTTCTGAGATAAGTCCCTCTAGAAACACATCCGAGGATTTGGGTGGTTTTAGTACTAAAGCAGCATTATTTTAAAGACATGTTTTTAAAAGAACAAAAAGACAAAAGTTTTCTTTTACAATTCATTATATTGTCATAGAAAATTACAAAAATATACCCCATAATGTTCAAAAGGCGCCTTTTGAACATTATGGGGGGGTGTTTTTCGCCAGGATGTAAACTCTAGATATCAGCCTTTCTCCCAAAAAATATAGATCTACATGTGTACATGAAGTGAAAAAATCAATTTTTAAACAATTTCGAGGTAGGCCCTTTTTTAAATTTCCTATTCAATTAATCATTTAATTTTTTTTCTAGAAGTACTTTGACATCATTAGCACAACAGATTGTAAAGAACTCGTTCATTAAATTTAATGTTACTCACTTGAGTCTCCATATAGTATCAAGTCTACATTGCTAGTATGTGGATAAGTAACATGAAATATTAGGAAGAACCCCATTGAGCAGCATGCCAGCAAATAAAACTTCAAGCGGCGCATCTTCCGAATCAACGATGGATAAATGATTCAGTGCATCCTTTTTTCTATTATTCCAAGAACTCTTCACTCACAGTATAACTGTGGAAAGTTGTGCTGACAGTCAGGTTCTTGCATGCTTTTTCTCAATTGTCATCCAAGTTAAATATCCGACTGTACAGTAAATGTATGGTGTATTTCTTAGAATTCTTTTGTGGATCTCTGATGAATTTTATTCGAGAAGTTCATTGTACATCTGAAACAGAAAGAAATGGTCTTGATTCATTTACTGAAAAGCATTTAATGGGAGAGTGTAATGTAGTAATCAGTACTTTAATGCCACTCTCCGTATCTCATTTCGTCGAGCTCAGAGCTCTAATTAGCCCAGAGGAAAGATGTTCAACCTTTGAGCTTTCCTGTTCCACCTCGGAAGATGGCGCGGAATTTTGTATCATACAAATTATTTCTAGCGTCAGTGGAAGCTCGTGAAACTCCAAAATAAGTGAATCGTACAATCGTGTAGATTTCAGTGAAAGGCTTCGTGTTTGTTAAATTTTGATCACTAAAATAAAAGTTTGATTTCCAGTTACTCCGGAGTAGAAATACGCAGATTGTCAGCGTTAGGTCAAAGCTTCTCACAATTTATTATACAGGCTGCACCAAAAAAGATGATAACATGCTTTAATTTTCTATCCATTAGAAATAAATGGAAATGTAATGTTGAAAAAATATTAAGAATTTAGGTAGGTAAAAAATACTAAGTTAAGAAAAAAATTCTCTCAACTTTTAAAATGTGACACTTTTTTAATTTTTAAACGGCGCCCTAAGAAAAATTTCGAATTCATAAAGTGTGCCTCATACACTAATGAGGTAATGTACAAAATTTCAGCCTTCCATCATAAAACGTCAGAGATATCTCTAAACAAAAGGAATCAGGGGCTGTAATTTGAATGTAAACGTTTATTGGTATAGAGTGACCTAAAAAAAATTTTTTTTATTAAAAATTCTTTTTTTCTGTCTGATCCCTGAAATACGACTATCTGACTTAATTTTTCCCTTTTGAGAGCCATTGAAAAAAGGTTTAAGGATGATCATATTTATCTTTCTATATCTGTCACATTTTATGATATAATTAAAAAATTTTGCATATCCCCTTATTAATCTATGAGACACATTTTACTTACTGGAAATTTTTTTGTATGAAATTCTTATGCAATATTTCAAAATGTCTCTTTTGGAGGAATTTTTTTTAGGAGGAGGAAAGGAATTTTTTTTTTCTTAACGCAGTCTTTTTCCTACCCTATTTTGAATATTTTTTCAATTTACACTCCCCACTTATCTCAATTAGATAAATCATGTTACCATCTCTCTTTGACACGCTGTATACTAGTGACCGACGTTCATGAATTATTATGAAGATATGAAAGTTTACGGCAAGATAGATTAACTCTTTATATCTCAAAAACTGAATTTCTTTTTAATTGAAAGTGATGTGCAAAAACAGATCATAAATATACTGGAAAATTTATTTTCCATTTTTGAGATTCATGTAAAAGTTTACTGACCAAAATATGTTTGATATAGAGTTCAAGAAAACGATTATTTTTACATGTGTATTGCTTGAAAATATATCTGTAGTATGTCAAAGTGTCAAAGTGAGCAGTTTAAGCTGAGAACTTTTTAACCCTTAATTGCATGAATTTTAAACGTGTTCGCTGCCGATCACGTGATATTCACGTTTGTAAGCTAAATTTCCTATGTCTTTTTCGTTAATAACTAATTAATCTCCCGAAAATCATGCAGTTTGAAAGAAATATCTGATATTTACTTTCCGTACATGTACCGTGTAAGGAAAGTATTGTAATCATGAAAACGTTCGACTTCGAGATTTTGGTGTATTGACACGTTTTGAGGTCTTCTGGATTCATTTATGCTACTTTTAAGAGATGTATGTATCTATGTGTGTGTGCGTGCGTGCGTGCGTGCGTGTGTGTGTGTGTGTGTGTGTGTGTGTGTGTGTGTGTGTGTGTGTGTGTGTGTGTGTGTGTGTGTGTGTGTGTGTGTGTGTGTGTGAGCATGATAGCTCCTAAACGGGGCATTCGGTTGAGCTCAAATAATTCGGTATGTATGTTATAAACCACCATCGTAAGACCGGTATTGATTTTGGTGTGTATAGGATTTACAGTTTTTCTACAGGGCTACGACAAAGATTTCTTTTACATTATGGCCTATGGAGGAAAGTTCTTGAAATTGCACTAGCGTTTAAACGGTACATTCGATTGAGCTCAAATTAGGTATATATGCTATAAACCACCATCCTAAGACCATCAAATTGAAAAAAAAAGAATTTTTGCAGAATTATTCATCGATTAAAATTAATTTAAATGCTTAATAGTGATCTTAATCGTAAGTGTTCGGAAAGTCGAGTGGATTCACTCGACTTTTTTATTCTTCACAACATGGATAATTTATTATTAAAAACTATAATTTATATGTTAGTTCGATATAAGAAATTTGGCTCGCATTCTAATCCGGCAGTGAAGGTGTTTTAATCATAGGATGTAAATATATATAACTATGCAATTAAAGGTTAACCCATTTATACGTAGTGTCTTTTTTTGGGGACGGCATTTTCGCTATCAGTCGAAAACGTTATTTATTTTTCCTAGCCCTTATTCACGAGTATTGAACATCAACTCCACAAAATATTTTGACATGACCCAGTAGGATGTTTACATTTCAATTTTTATACATAATGATTTGAAAAGAAGTCATCCCTTGTTCCAGAAATTGACATCAGAAATTTATTTATTATTGCTGGCATTAGCAAAAATCGAAAAAAGTCTCAAAAATATCTGCGCACAAATGGATTAAACAACCATTAGCATTCTTGCAAAGTTGACCCGTGAAAGAACACTAAACGAGCTGCAGTAATCAAGAGTCCGACCGCTAAAGGACAAAATATAGTTACGCGTTAAAATATTATAATTAAATATCACAGACTATTTCAGATTTCTTTTTGAAATTATTTCATTCTCAGGTTTTTATAGAAAAAAACAATCATTCAGATATTTTTAATAGACTCTGATTAACTTATATAGCTTTAATTGGTATGTTGCAGATGTGCAACCCTGACATAAAGGTTTAAATGTTTTGCCCTAGTAAAAGATTGAATCTTTACTGGTATCCTTTAAACTTAAAGGGCTTCTCCGAGGAAACGATCATCAACGATCACCGCAATTCTTTTCTATGGCAAAAACTATTTGCAAATCCAAGGTTATAGGATAAACTATTGAATATTTTTTAATCACTCTTTTTAACATAAAACTGCTTTTCTCTAAAACAGTCCTATGAAAAGAAAAAGTGTTATTTCTACTACTTCACAAGTTTCAATATGACTCCGTTTGAAAACTAACTGTGTGAAGTAGCCGAATGCACTGACTCAGCTAACAGGGGTTAACAGTCAAATACTTGACGTCCTAAATTAATAATTGCCTGATTAATAGAGACTGATAAAATCGGTTATGGGTTATATGTTATAATTTTATGTCATATTCGTGATTTGTGCGATCCTAAATAGATCCTCGAGATGACGCAGTTTGATTAATTTCACAAGATGAAACTATAGTGGGCTTAAGTATTTAAATCGAGCATTTCAGGGGGGAGAAACGAAGATAGATAGTAATATGTAGTATTAGTGGATTTGTTACGATACTGTGGATCAAAACATATTATAACGTGTTAATGCATATTTCGTAAAATTAAAAGGGTTTTTTATATTCAACATTTTCCAGCAGGAGCCTTACAACTAATTAAAAATTAAGTAAACCTACGTTAATATCTCACACGGTAGTTTCAACGGAAGAGATTAACTGAATTTTTGTTTGCTTTTTCTTCTATCTAATAGCGTTCATCTAATGTTATTACGATACAAACCTTCTCGTAATAACATTAGAAGCATGTTATTACGAGACATGTTGCAATTTGAAGAATATTAATTATATTGGAACTAATATTTTTCTAACTGCATGAGGATTTTATACCATGATAACATTAGATGAATGTTTTCAGGATAGGAACGAAAAAAGAATGCTTGAAAAACATTCAACGGTTCTTTATAAAACCTTGAATTTGTAAAAGCAGTTATATCCATAGAAAATCATTGCGATGATCATTTCCAGGGACTGAGTGGAGAAGCCCCTTAAGAAAGAACTTATATCCTCTTGCAAACATTACACCGATCAACACGATTTTTGGGTCTGACTTTTACATGTTAAATTTTAGTTTCTCTTACGCCAAAACTAAGGAAAATAATTTTTTTAAATAAACGTTTGCTTTTGTAGAAATTAAAGCAATTTTTCAATTTTTTGGCAAAAATCACCGATTTTTATATATATATATATTTTTTTTTATAATTTCACTCTAAATTATGATCAGAAAAGTTTTTGCTGGATATAAAAGACTTTTTATTCAAGATTTGTAATAAACAATAACATATAAATCTAAAATGATAAGAAATTAATATCTAAAAGTGAATGTTTTTCGTATTTCTTGTATGTTCGTATGAGCAAATAATAATACAAACAAATAATAATAATACAAATAATACTACAAATAATACTACAAGCTACACTACGGACTTACAAATAATAATGGAGTTTACTTTCGGGTTAATCAACGTGCTGCCATCTTTCGTTTATGAAAAAAATTAAAATATACTTATGGACGTAAATCACACAAAAGCAAACTTTAAGAACTAATAATGAAAATTTAAGTGATTTTCAATGTATAGAATCAGAATTTAAGCATGAGAACAGGAACCCCATTTTTTTTTCTGTTGACCAGTGTTATTAATGACTATGTCATTTTATCTCTAACCCCCTTTATCGAAAATTGTCCGAAAAATGTGTCCCAAAAAAGCGACATAAAAATGCGACATAATTTTACATATATTTAAATACTATTAGTTCACAACAGCTTTAATCTATTGTTGCAGTATTTCGTAAGCTGCAGAATATGCATCACATATATTTTTTACATATATTTAAGTACTATTAGTTCACAAGAGCTTTAATCTGTTGTTACAATATTTCATAAGCTGTGGAATATGCATCACATGTATTTTTCTATAAATAGGTTACAATCACAAAAATTTCAGCATTGGGTTACCAGGCGAAATACACGAAAGATGAGAGATAAAATGACATAGTCAATTAATATCGTTTTAATATGACAATAATGAAACTAAAAAATTAGGGGTATTCAGGGGGGGGTCTCCCCCTGAAGGGGCTCGAACAGCCGAGCTTTATTTTATTTCAACTGATTTTCCTACGATACCATTTCATGCATTTAATGTGTATTTTTTATAGAAAAAAAGAGATAAAGTAATTTTTCACTATTTTTTTCACGTGTAGTTAGTTTTTTTAATCAACTGTTATGTACTTGTGTTAATTATTTAATATCAAAAATAGCTATCTAATTCATGCTGCTATACAAGAAATCATTTACACTCTTACCTTTTACTCAGGAAACGGCTGGGCTGTTCTTGCCTTTCTCTTTTATTCTTTTTTAACATATCTAGCGTTGTTGAAATATGTTGCTCTTGGGTTTGTCTGTCAGTGCTCTAACTTCAAATGTTTAAAGAAAGCAACAGAAACTCCAGAACGCTGCAGGTAAAATACTGGGAAAGCAAGTGGAGTCCTTGTTATTTTTAAGACGAAGCTCCTATACGTTAATACACATGTAGAATTTCGAAATGTTTCATTTTCTTGGCAAAAATTCACCTCTTGAATGGTTCGAGATTTCTCATGCGTTTGTGATTTTTTTTTTTTCCTTCAGGAAATTGTGTGAGGTTAAATCTTTAAATTTTAAAGAGTATTAACCTTCGAAAATTATGATCATAATGAATTCTTGATAATCTTGGAGATTGGTGCACTGGGCAGGCAACATGAATCCATTATCATTTCTATTATTTTATTTCGACTGAAAAGAATTGCCGAAACCCGTGAAATAACTTTGGAATTCCCACCTTTGTAAACACTGAAAGAGATAAAACACTTTTGAAGACCTCTTATCTGTCTTAAGTTAGTATATTTTTCGATTGTCTGCGAGCACAGTCGTCAAATCCAAATTTTGGCACGATTAAATTTTTGTCTTGATTGTCTTGATTGTCTTGATTAATTTGTTTTGTCTTGATTAAATTTTTGTCTTTCTATGTTAAAATAATTCCTGGAATTGGCTTGAGGGAACACTGTAAGTTAAGTTGAATAAACACTTACTGATATTCAATATTTTTAATTCTAGAGTATCAGAAAAATAATCTGAGTTTAATTAATAAGCATCGATTAAAATGGTTATTGGATTTTAAAAAATCGATTAAAATAGTCAGAACTGATATTCTACATGCTCAGTAGTGTTAGATATGTATTTTCATGTTGTTCTAAAGTGATATTGTGTATTTTCACCCCACCCATTCAACAAAGTAATTTGCAATTTTTGTAGGTTAAGCCTAGAGGAGTGTGGAACTGCTATTTGATATTTGTTGTTTGAATATGTCATTTCAGACATAATTCACGTTATTTAGTTAGATGACATCAAAGCTAATGTTAAAGTAATGCTGAAGTAATTAATGAAAAAATTACAGCTCGTAAAATGTGCTCGGTACGCTAATGAGATTATGTACAAAATTTGCGATTTATATCGTAAGAAGTGTCCGAGATATGAATCTAAATATATGCTGACTTAAACCACTTCCCAATGACTCTCGAGGGGGAAAAATAATCACGTCGTATGATCCTGTTTCAGAGATCATGCAGAAATTATGACATAACATTTTTTTTTTACGTTCTATCACTAAACTCTCCAATTCAAAGTCCTGATCATCTTTCCTTAAGGATTTCTCTGCGACGTTTTATGATGAAAGGTTGAAATGTCATACATCAAAACATTAGTGTATGAGCCATATTTTACTGACAGGGAATTTTTTGTATGGGGGTCTTATACAAATTTCAAAAGTGTAACCTTTCGAAAATTAACCAGAAGAATTTTTTCTTGAATCAGTCTACCTTATTTTGAATATATTTTCAATTTACATGTTTCACTTATCTTTATTAGGTAAACAATTAAATTATGTCACTACCTTCTTGTGGCACCCTGTATAGTATATGAATGTTATATATATGTATGCGCATATATATATATTGCCTCCATATTTGAGCATCGATCTTCTTGTCTGGTTCACTACCTCGTTGTTTATTTCTAATAGCTATGGTCGCGCACCCAGGTTACAAAATGACCCTAATTTTGGTCAGGTAACTTGCTGAAACCTAGTTATTATTGTTTTTTCGATTAAATTGAAATGCGTGCGGTGGCGCCTGACGATAGAGCACACCATTTCAATTTTCAATTCCATATCCGAATCATGTGGATACATGTGGTTAGGCTTAAAGCCCACCTGGTCTCATTTGGCGCATAATATCCAAATTTTCCACTCTTTCATTGGCTTTGAAGGCTATATTTATAGACTTTTTTCGGTATAAGCTCGTTAATTGGCAACATGTGCTATCTGCTTTTTAATTTTAATTTTTTTTTTCACTTTATCAATTGATAATCTTGGGATTCCACATTACGTAAGTTAGCTATTCTATATTATACATATATATATATAGATAGATAGATAGATAGATAGATAGATATACATGTATATACATATATATATACTTATATATACATATATATACATATATACATATATATATATATATAGATAGATAGATAGATAGATAGATAGATATACATGTATGTACATATATATATACTTATATATACATATATATACATATATACATATATATATATATAGTTTCTAATTCTTGCTAATAGCTGTTATATTTTTATGCGAGATATGTCTTATTTATAGTATGTTTTGTGTTTTACTTGTTAGTTATATATATGCATATATATATATACATATATATACATATATATATACACGTATATATATATACATATATATATATATATATATATATATATGTGTGTGTGTGTGTGTGTGTGTGTGTGTGTATTATTGATGTATGTCTGAAATGAAATACTCGGGTGATTATCCACATATTTTGCAATTTATAAAGCAAGCAAAATTTTGCTTAGCTGTGAAATTAACATTTACTAAGTAAGATGCTTTCCCTTGTTTATAAAGCAGTATTGCATCAAATTGTTCTTTATGCACCTTGTTGCAATATTAACACATTACTGATAAGTCGGTATCAGCCCAAGCCTGGATTTGTTCAATGTAAATCTGTATTGTAAAAGAAAAGGACTCAAAAGAACTGGTGTTTAAAAGATAAAATAATTAAAACTTTGTGAAATAACACACATAAAATTTGCGTGTCAGGCCAAGTAACTTTCATGTGTGTTATTTTACAACGTTGTAATTATTTTACGTGTCACTATTGCGTTTGGTATCTGGTTGGTGAAAATTTTTAGATTTATTGAACATAACGACTTGTAAAGGAAGTTTAAGAAGCCACTCCATTCTGTATGGCCAACAGCACGGCACACAGTACGAACTCGGTTTCGACTCCCGACATGTGCTCGGTTCGCCCGATTCTTCATAGAATGCTGTAGAATACTACTTCCAAAAACGGCCCCTTCATAGAGGGGCAATTTCAGCCGCCTTCTAAGCTCCCCCATAATAAGTGGCCAACTCTTCGTATCTTCCCAGCGGCGAAGAGCTGAACTCGGCCAGTGCCTGCTCTTGACAAAAAAAAAAAAAAAAAAAAAGTGGGGGGGGGATATATTGTTCCTTTTTCGGGAAAAATACACTCGAAGAAATTATTTTGTTGATTTAACAAAATTTTGGTCGGTTCTATTTCAAACAAATGTTTTTGTTGAATCAACAAAATTTTTGTTCAACGGAACATTTTGTTAATGGGACAAAAATTTTGTTAAAACCAACAAAAGTATTCGGTTGAAATTGCACAATCAAAATTTTTGTTGAATCAATAAAATTTTGTTAAATTCAACAAAACGTTTTCTCCTTGAACGCATTTATTATATAAAAAGAGGGAGAGCAGAGGATCTTAAGATATTTGAGTGCGATGATTTATTGCTTAGTGAATCATCAGATTGCACTTATGTTTATGTAAATGAATATACAACCACTCAAAAATATATTCTATCATAAGCCTAATTTCCTATCTTAGTTTTCTTAATACCTAATTAGTTTTTTAAAAAACAAAGCACTGGAAATAAACGAAAGAAATTATACTATATGTACATGATTCACCTTTTCTTAAATAGTAATGCTTTATTCTTAAAACGGATATATGACTTTTATTTCTACTGGAATACTTTCTTGAGATGTTTAAAAAGTAAGTGGTTTTAAAAGTATATATCATATTTCCTTCCCTGGAAAAACATATAAAGCAGATGTTTCGGTTGAATTACATTCATAACACCATTCTCGTGGATTTTTTTATGTAATTGAGATAAAGTAATTGTATTTATTATATCGATTAAATTTTATAGTAATATTATATGTAGTATATGTCTCGTGCTAGCATTACGCCCTGGAGCTTAGAATTGAAAAAAAAAAATCGAACTTAATTCTGCAACACAAAGTCCCCACCCAAGGCATCCTTCAATTTAGCAAATAGCCGTAGTGTGTTTTTATTTACGGAAAAATACATTAACACAGAATTCAAAAATATATCATTTTTGGTAATGTAAGAGAATCAGTTCTAAGCAACGCACATATATGAGCATAGTATTGAAACGAAACTGAAATTTGCATATGAGCTACATTATACGTGAATCAAATCAGTCATCGAAACAGTTTACTAAACAATTTACGATACTTACATATTAATCACAAGCATGTACGAATATCGCCAATTTTTTATCAATTTGTCAGCAACTTCATATCAGTTTTAGCAAAAATTCTTTTAAGTATACAATATTAGTTTGTAGTTGATGAATTTTTAGTAGATGTAGAAAGAACAGGTAATAAAAAATAGTACAGCTTCCACGGACGGGAGCAAAATAGTAATTATCAGTAAATTAGATAAGATATTCTATTTTTTTTTAAATTGAAGTTCTTGGATTGTTGCGTTATCACCTGCGTTATCGTTTTCGTCAAGTGCGTTTGCGCAACTTTTTAGAGAAAATGAATGGGACTGCATCTATGACACGAAAAAATATGGATTACAAAATAGTTGAAATTTGTAATAAAGGCTGGCAAATTGCAAGAATTGAGCTGAAACATTTAGTTATTCGTAGAAATTAGGAAGCAATTTCCCAGCTCTACCGAGGAATCCCAAAAGCCGCTTTGTAATTATTTTAAGTAATGACTCTGTTAGTGCTAACAAAGTTCGTTAAGTGATCATTATTCGCCTAAATTTCTTTTTCTTGCTTGAAATAAAAAATACTGCTCAACATGAGTTCAAACTTAGCGGAAGCACTCAGTGATATAGAGTGACACCCCAAAGGTTTTTTTTTGTTGTTGTTGTTTTGTTTTTTTTACGTTGAGACGCTCATTTTCACATATGTAGATCAATTAAATAAGAATTAATGCTCATGAAATTATAATTATTTATTAGATTTTAATCATTTATTTCAATATAGTTATCAACATTTTCGTTTTAATTACAGTTTTTAGTCAAATAAATTGTCGTATTATTTCAATGAAATCCATCAATCCATTTCAATGAAAATGCATGCGTTCACAAGCACACACGTATACATAAATTGGTGCTAAAATGAGATACTTTTAAGACTAGAATGAAGGCAAGAATTTTTATGAATATTCGTCTTGAGTATGATGTTGTGCGATTACGGCCAATTGGCTACACGTGGGTTCTAGGCCGAGAGGTGGGATGTAGAGATCCCGATTGTGTTCGGGCTCGGACGGGCTCAATTACACTTGTCTTTGATTTGCACAAACGACGAAATTTATTATATTCTACCAATGAAATGATTGACTTTTATTTATCTATCAACTGAAAGTTCGGGCTCGGGTTCCGACTAATAATATCGCTCGGGCGGGTTCGAATTAAAAGTCCTCGGGCACGGTTTGAAAAAAAAAAAAAAAAAAGAGCCCGAACTCATCTGTAGTGGGGGCCCTCAGTGGCGTCTTTCTAAGGGGTCCTATTCCGTATCTTCTCTAAATTTCGGAGGAAACCACTAAAAACTACTAACGGTTAGGTCGGTGGCCGCAACCTGGTTTTGAACCAGGCACCTTCCATCTCCCAGTTCAGAGCGCTATGCGTTCGGCCACTGGTGGAGCTTCAGAGTATGAGCTTGCCGTTGTGGTACACTGCAAATCTGAAACAATAGATTTTATCAAAATCGGATGGGTTTATGTTGTTTATATATCACATTCACGATACATTTAGTTATGAATGTACGAATGATTTATTATTTGCTTTAAAGCAATCAAATTACATCTTTAAAGCAATCAAATGTTGAAAGTTTAGGTACAATTTTAAAAAAGTTTTGAAGCCGATTGTACGCCGCTGTCTAAAATCAGCGTTATTCGCTGGCGCTCCGGCCTAGACCTCGGAAGCGGCGGCGTGGCGTGGTGGCGCAGACCTCTACTCTAAAATTACAGAGGAACAGTTTGTGATGCAGAGTTTCTGAGTTTGAGAAATCTACATTTATATTAGAATCAAGGGAAATTCTAAATAGAATTTTCTCTAAGCTAATTGTAATTCGTGCATTATTTTCCACTGTGTTATTTGGTTTAACCAGTTCGGTACTTTTGGGGCCAAGATATGGCGTCAAATATTCCCATCCCCTTTATGGGAAAAATCATTGCTTGTACATACTTACGGGGGGGGGGGTTCTGTTTGTACACTACGCCACCTGGCAGTTATATTTAGATTTAATTTATTACGCTGTCAATAGTGTTGTGTCGAGATGAATGCGAGATGAGACGGATTTACAGTTTTTGCTCAAGAAGAGAGTCCTTTTTACATTTTGCAGCCAGTCATCCCCAGTTGTTTGAAACTAAATGTGAATAAAACGTTATAATCACATTAGTTCAGCATTCAAGGTGATAAATGAAGTGCCCTAACTTGGACCCATTAATGTTAGAGGAGGACAATCCAGGGTAATTCTTATCCCGTTCGTGAATTTGCATGCTGGTGTTGCAGGAAACCCGCTCACTGAAAAGATTGTGCATTTACAGTGTACAGATGTGTGTACTGGGGAAGCACACTGTATGTGCACTCGTTTGTGCACTCAGGATGCACAACTGATTGTGCTCTTACCTACATAATGAATGTGTGGTAAGGCTACTCATAACCGTGTACACAGTTGTGTATTCGGGATGCACAATTCAATGCGAACTTTTGTTGCAGCACTTTTGTCAGAGCTACCAACTCTCCGGTTTTCTTCGGGAGATTTCCCACCACTAACTTTTAATTAGTACTAAAAATTGTGCGCCCCAACTAAACGCATTTTGCGGAAGTGGTAGTCGTCAACCGCCCGCAGTGCAATGGACGGCCTCAGACTGAGAGAGCCCCCTTCCTGAACAAGGCATCTCCGGCGCCAGGTAAGTATATGGATAAAATAAGGGCAAAAATTTAATAACCAAAATAAAACTGATTAAAAATTCTGACAACACTGACGTCAAGACTTTAGTCATGACGTCAGTGTTCGTCAAATTATTGCGCAATGATCGTGCAAATAGAATGTGCGCTCACGGATAGCACATTGATTGTGCGGTTAGAAGGTGCACAATTTTTTTAGAGTGCGGAAACTATCGTTCTAAAAAAAAAGAAAATAATCGAAAAAAAAATTAACATTCAATTTGTACGCATTTTTAAGAAATACAGCCATAGCTCCTTCCGATTCCTATACTGCCAAGGATGGTTTAGGTAAAGAGTGTAGGTGCATTCCCTTGCCCAGCACGGTGAAAACCGCTTTAAAATGACTGTTTCGTTCAAATGAAATTGCACGGAAACTGGAATCTCAAACTTTCTCTTTTAATGTGATTAAAAAATGGGACAGCTGCGGGGCCTTAAGCGATCGTCTACATTCGCACCTCCCTTGGGCAGGCACTGGGGTAATATTAAATCAGAGTTTCGCCGTATTGAAAAGTACTAAGAATTAACATTTAATGAGAAATTAATGGAAAGAGCATATGCTTCAAAATTTAAAAAAAAAAAATCTTCCTCAAAAGAAAACATCATGTTTAATATAAAATTTTACAGAATTACCCAATAAAAACACCCAAACCAATCACCCAATCCAAATTAATTAAAAAATATGTGATAAGCTGCGTCACAGCGCCAAGTGCACGTGTTTAATCAACAGGAAGTGAATGGAATGAAGACAGCTGTCTAACGCACCTTAATCAGTGTTGCTTAAAGTGCATTATAAATACCTAAAAATAAGTTTCATTTGTATATAAATACTAGCTGAAGTACCCGTTCTTCGCACGGGAATAAATGGACTTTTTGATATTACGATTTGTGGGGATTACTATTTATTGTAATAAAGAGATATAGCAAAATGGATATCGCTTTATATTGTGTTCAATAACCATGCATACCGAATTTCAAGGCAATCGTTTGTACGGTGCAGAAGGCCATGCGGCGTAGCGCAATCTAGTGGAGAGTTTTAACAAAACGGATACGGCGGAAATATTCTTCGCATTCAGATATCGATGAATACGAAATTTTAGGACGATCGGCTGGACAGCCCTGACGACGCGACATCTAGTGGAAAATTATATAGGAAAATGGATAGCGCCAAACTCTTCCCCGTGTTCAAATATCTATGTATACCTATTTTCATAGCGATCAGTTGCACAGTCAAGAAGTGATACACTGCAGCGCGATCTAGTGGTTAATTAAAGTAATGATTTGCTACAGTGCCGTCAAGTGGCGAGTTATAGCAAAATGGATAAAGCCAAAATATTCTCATTGTTCAAATAGCTATGTATACTGATTTTCATAGCGACCGTTTGAATGGTCAAGAATTTACCCTGCTGCAGCGTCATCTAGTGGCGAGTTAAAATAATAATGCATTGCAGTGCCATCTAGTGGTGAGTAACATCAAAAGGAACACAGTTAGAATATATTCTCCGTGCTGAAATGTGTAAGTATAAGAAATTTTATGCCGATCGGTCGAACGGTATAGAAGTCGATGTGTTGCAGCGCCATTTAGCGGCAAGTTACAGCAAAATGGATACTGAAAAATATTCTATGTGTTCTAATATCCGCGTGCACCAAAATTCATCGAAATCGGTTGGACAATATTCGCATAGTAAACGGCTAAACGGAATAGAATTCGACGTTCTGCTGCGCCACCTAGTGGCAAGTTAGAGGAAAACGGATAGCATAAAAAGCTTCTCAATGATAAAAGACTTAAGTGAACCAAATTTCATGGTGCAACGGTGCTGGAGTTTTTCAACCTCATACACACATACCAACATTCATTTTTATCTATAACCATTATCATTATATATCCAAGTCTCAAATAAAATCCAGTTTCAAATCTAAGCCTCGCAAAAGTCCCAACATACGCCATTTTGCAAGAGTTTTTTTCAGGAAATCATTCGAAGCATTGACTTAGCAGCAATCAATATGGGAAATGGTTCGGCCGCCAAAAAGTAAAGCACACATATATTTGAAAAGGGGAATCCCTTAATACAACCGAATTTTCTTAAATTATCAACTATAACGTGTTTTATTCATCGTTACTCCGATGTACTAAATGAGAAGATTTCAATTTTCTGAAATTTGGCGGAATTCCCCCAACTTAAATCAATGTACTCAATTGGCGAGAATTCTGAAGATAGATCGCTTGAAATCCCTTAATAACTGCATTATTTCTTCACGGATCATTAAAATTTAATGCTGTATTCTAATAAAACCTTTGCACTTGCTTTCAAAAATCTATTTCCTTAAGCTCTCAGTAAATTGTGCGAAGCCGAAAACTGTGCAAACCGCTAGAACTCACTTTCTCAAAATCCAAATTTGAGCCATTTTATTTTTTCGCCAAACTAAAAAAAAATTACATATTAGCCTCGGAAATCTTCAATTCTTATTGTTTTGCGTATAAAACATTTCATTCCTGCTCCGATTTCCCATGCACACGATATTATAATGAAAAATTAATAATCTTACAAATATAAACTAACAAAAAAAATCATTATTATTCTTTTATTTTTACTTTGAGAATTTAAAACATCTTATTCGGCAAAATCGCCACACATGGCAACCACGATCCTTATTTCACACTTTTTTCACTACAGGGGTTACAATTACGGAAAGATTTTTGCATGGAGAACATAAAAAATCTCTTAAATTCCGGGAACGGGTGAACTTTGAAAGTTTTAAAGTGGACTATGATTTATTCTATATTATTTTACATATCTGTGCAAAATTTCAGGCTGATAGGTCCATTTTTGTGGATTTATATACAACTCAAATCCACAAACAAACAAACAAACAAACAAACAAATAAACAAACAAACAAACAAACAAACAGAATTTCATTTTTATTTATAAGATTTAGTAAAATTTCTTTTTGTATGATGCATTTCAAAGCTGCATGATTTGTATGCGCCATGGTATATAATATGAAATGTTACAGTATATTCAAATATTCGTCTAATTTTATCATGTTTGATGCGAGGTTCGTAGATAATATTTAAAAAACGGCAAACGTATATTGTTAATATTTCTATACAGAAAGTTAAAAGTGACCCCTTGACCCCGAGAAACTCTCGGGCTTAGTTCACTTCACCGAAAATGACAACCCGGGTCATACTCGGGCTTAGACCTCAAAGTGTTAACTCTTTAACGCGCGATGGTCGATCTGTAAAGAGTTAACACTTTGAGGTCATTGTTAACATGAAATGTTACTCCAAGTGTTGAAGAGTTAACACTTTGAGTAATATCAGCACTTTCATTGCTAGTCACAAAAAATAATTTTTTTTTTCCAATGACCGGGTCAGCGGCCTACTGGAGGCCGGGTCACAACTAGGTCCGTTGATGTAGGTCATTTTATTTTGGGGGCGCCTATTCAGCAGACTAACGTTACCCCCTATGAGTGGTCTCCTAATTTTGAACCATTTCCAGATGAGGGAATTTTCACCTGAAATCGGCGCCGCTAGAGGTATCGTTTCAGCACGTAGGACATTACCCCATATTGGACCACTCAAAAAATCAACCATAGGAAAAACGTAAATTTTTAAAATCGTGATCAATGTGAGGTACTTTCACTCATAAAACAGAAATTTTAAAAGTTTGCAATATATTTTGTTTTTATTCAGACTGTCCTATAAATAGGACAACGGTCCAATACACTACCAAAAGTAACAAAAGCTGACTTACCTCGTGAAAAGGATTTTTCTGAATGGAAATCCGAAAAATAGTTCCTATATAATCCAATGCTGTACACTTTGTAAATTGTAATAAGTTTTTTTTTTTTTTTCTTGCGATATTTTAAATGAAAATGTCTTTGACAACCACCTAGATATTTCATAAATTCATGCTCACAGTTAGAAGACGAAGTTCTTCGCTATGCTCTTTGTGTAATGTTGTTTCTGGCAGTTGTTTCACGTAGGTAACTTATGGTAAGAATACTTCACCTTGCGGCTTGCTTTGGCCTTATATATGTTAACGAATCTCATGCATAGTTAGAGGAAAATAATTTGAAAAAATTCCAGGCAGCGATGAGAGTGGTTCCAAAGAAATTCAGAAAAAAAAGAGTCTAAGTACCACAATTTTCCTTGAATAGAAATAAAGTAATTTTCCATATTACTGTTGAATACGTCTACAGTAGAACCTCGATCTATCGTTTTTCAGGGGGTGCGTAGAAAAAAACGATGCATGCGGGAAAACGACGAATGCGGGTTAAAGTCAAAATACGAATAAAACAATGTTTATGAATGCACACAATGTGTATAGTATACCAAAAATACTAATTTGTTACCAAACTGTAAAAGAAACAAATTGGAGTTGAAGAAAATTAATTGATATTCATTTCTAAAAAATCAGTAATTTTACATTGGGCTTTTCTTAATTTTTTTAATTAAAAGAAAATTTTAAAGATTTGCAATATTTTTCTATGTTTTCATGTTTGCACATAAAAGTTCACATAATTTCAAATAATGTAATTGCGTCCGATAAACTTGGCAGTAGTGTAAGGCTCAGTCTCAACTTCATGAGTATTATTCTCCGCTTCTTCGCCATTACTTTTATTATTTGTATCACCACGCACTTCTTCCTACACCTACATCAAAGGAAATATAATCAGTAAATTTTACACCCCATGGTCTGCTTCATGTGACAATTCTTCATCTACACCATCATCAACCCAAGAAATCATACCAGAAAATATTTGAGTCTTGTGTGCCATTTGGATCCTTCTCAATGTCGATTTCATTTAGATCAGGAGAAATATTTTACAACGATGAACGCGGGAAAAGGATTTTTTGACGAACGATAAATGCGGGTTTCGTTAACGTTATTTAAATACAACTTGTGCAGAGACCATGGAAATAAAACGATCAATACGGGAAAACGATGAATGCGGGAATGATAGATCGGGGTTCCACTGTATTACACTTTCATATTTATTATAAGTCGTAACACAAAATGGTACGTCTATATACTTTCTGCCTCCTTTCACATGACGCTGCAATTTACTGTCTGCTTTCGTAACTTCGAAAGATGTTAGTAATGAAAGTACACGGTGATCATTATAGCGAACAGATGCTGTTTTTCTTGCTTTGCCAAGCAGTGAATAAGATATTCCTCTCGAAGTTTCAGCTAATGATTTCAAGTACATTTTACCATTTGATTTGGTTTTCAGTTTGAGTGGCACAAAATTCTTTTTAGCTGCAAACGAACCATGTGTGTGTGCGGGGGGGGGGGGGGGCTGATACTAAAAAAAATTCGAAAAACTCTTCACCTTTTATTTACTCCCTGTCACCGAGCATGAAAAGATGAAAAGATACATTGTTCCCTGAATTCAAGGATTGTGATCTAGAAGTATGAGTGATTTTTAAAAAAAAGTGGGTATAGGACAGTTAGAAAACACGTGTCACATGTCTGTAATATTTGTTTTTTTCATCTTTATTCTTAATGTTTTGAACAACACTGATGATCCACTAAAAAATTACATATGTTTGTTCAAGGAAATTTTTTTATTTATTATTTAATGACTTATAGCTATGAAAGCCTTTAGGGGTAAATTTAAAGGAACTTTTTTCATTCATTTTTTTCCCAAATTTCATTTTTTCTTATTAATATATTAAATTTTGCCTATTTGCAGTTTTTTACATGAAGTTTTATGTCGATTTTATTTTATTATTTCATTTAATCCGTATTTAATTTAACTGTCCTATAAATTGGACGGCGGTTCAATATGGGTTAGAGCCACGAACAGATTTTATGTGCAACAACTCTTATTATGATACACAGTCCCACCGAGAAAGGAGATCACCCTCCCAAGCACTGTCCATTCCTATGCTGCTTAATTTCCCGTGTTCTTACGGAAACGAAGCTTATAGGTTAGGCTTCTGCGGGACACAAAATAGTACCATTAGTAAAATCCCCTACCTCAATTTCAGAAATATCATCTATTGTTCCACAGAACGACTGAATGCTGACAAAGCTAAGAATGAAATTTTAAATGTTTAACAGCACGCGCACACACAATCTTTAGGAAAAACTGTATATTATTCATTAAATTTAAGTCTGAAGTATAACTATCGCTTTTGGGGACCTACCACGATGGGGACCGAGTAATGCTGACGCTTGAGAAATTGTAGAAAATGGGATTGAAGCAGCGTATTGTGATTGGTTTGATCGGCAACCGACAGGGTCGGAACAGGCTCGGAAATACTCGTTTGTTTGCACGCTACATTCGTGGTAGCACCTAACTGAGGTTCGCGGCTATTTATCCGATGAATTTGATTATTCGTGAGCGAAAACTTTCCGTCACTGATACTCTCTGATAGCATCGTGGGAGGGCCCCTGCTATCTGGAAAAAACTGGAAAGTGATGTAAAAATGCTTCCCTTTCAAAGGATTAAGTGGTATAGAGAAACAAACACTTCGGTGCCTTCTAGCCCTTACAAAAATGAGACCATTAGGCGAAATTGTATAAAATTTTATTTAAGCTGGAACACAACAGGCAATAGTTCTTTCACAAACAGTTGGAAATGAGAGTCGTTAGACTCATTATGCATTGCTTTCGTTGGGGTCATTCATACCGCTGAATTTCTTCAGCTCGTCTTTGATAGCTTGAATGATGTCGGCCACTGGCTCCCCTTCCCTCAGAGAGCTCACCACGTCCATTTCGTCATACTGGTCAGCAGCCGCGGGATGTATCTTGGAATGGTGGGCCTTCAAGTGGACATCGGTCTCCGCAGGGACGCAGCTGCTGGTAGAGGTGGGCGGAGTCACGCCGACCTGCGACTCGTGTAGAGTGTCCAAAGCATGTGAAGTGGATTGTTGTTGCTGTTGTTGCAGCAGCCTCGACTGCTGCTGCTGGAAAGGGAAAAAGTTGACGTGCCTGTTATGGGCTTCTGTTAATTGCGAAGACGTATCCTGCAAGCATTAAAAAAAAATAACGTCAGAACATTGGCATAGCTAGGGTAGATCAAAAAAAGGGCATCTGTTCCCGGGCGCAACCCCCAGGGAGGCCGATTTGGACATAAAACCTTCCTCCCCATTGCATTTTGGCGAGCGCAAAACCTTTAGTTGTCCCCGGGCTGATTTTAGAAACAAGAGTTTTCCTTTCAGAAATGAGCCCAGGTAGCACAAACTTCTTCAAAGGCCGATATTTCTACGTGCAGATAGCACGCTACCGTACAGATTTACAGTATCGCTTACGCCAGAGTGTCCGGACAAAACACGTACAATGCTCGTAAAAGTCTGGGTCCAGTTCAGTGTTCTCCACACGTACTTAAAACGTTGTATGGCTAATTAGGCGGGAAGGACTATAAAATTATGTAAATAACCGATAATCTACAGATTTTTTTGAATCAGTTTCGTTGTTTATTTGAATCGACGACTAATTAATCGGATTGATGTTGCTTATTAAAATTTTTGAATTTTAAATATATTACAACATTGTTTGTGTAACTTACATTTACTTCGTTAAGGTACAGAACAGCAAAATGTCCAACAAGAAGTCTATGGCGGCCAACAGCACTGATTTGGTCGAGGTGACTTTAAACTTCTTCTCGCTGCTTTAAGCCATGGGGTTAATTTCGGTAGTAGTCCTCTAGCGGGTGTTTTTGTCGTCGTTATGTACTGCAATCAACCTCTTTAGTATGTGGTAGCGTACGTGGATTATAGAACGGATTGTTAAATCTGCTGTCTGTACGTTAAGCAGTCCCAATAAGAAATTCTTTCTTAGTAGATACTTCAGAGCACTACAGTAAAACGTGAAGTTCATTTAGCCGAAGCACAAATTTTGAACCAGAACGCGTTTTGCACAATGTAAGACGTGGTAATCACGTTCTGACAACTTGTATGTGCTACCTGGGAGGCAATCATGGGAAAAAGAACGAATTAAGAACGGTATATGCTCGAGTGTAAGTAGAGATGGACGCGAGACGATTTTTTACGAGACGCGACAGAGATTTACAGTTTTTTAGCGAGATGAGACACACATTATTAATAGTACGATATAGGGATTTTTCGAGACGAGACAAAGCTTTCAGGCTGTTTTGCGAGATGCCTATTTTCTGTCCTGCGTCCATCCCTAAGTATAAGCCGACTCGTACTCGAGCATAAGCAGAACCTATCATTTAGTTAAAAGAAAAAAAATCAGCTAAAATCGAGAACAGGAGTATGAAGCCGAACATAAAAATGCAGTGACGAGGAGATCAGTGGGTAGTGTTGTGTGTTGTGGAACTGCAGTGTTTTTGTTTGTCCATATATTTTATTTTAATTGTTTTAACCTCGAGAAATTTCAAGTGAAAAGTAATATTTAAGAAGGATTTTCGAAACTGCTTTCAGATCGGTGCGAATTTATAGTATTTTGCTTTTCTGTTAATTTTAAAAACACAGGGGGGGGGGAGAAGGGGATCGTGGTGGTAACTCTGCAGACAGTACTTCAAAATGTCGACTGAAATACTAATCTGCATTCGTCCCAATATACCGACATTTTGGATTTTTTTTTGTATATCTTACTAACCCTCATATAAGCTGACCCCTCGATTTATCAATCAAACGGTTTATACTCGATTGTTATAAACTTAAATTATAATCTTAGATTAAATATGAAACATGCAAAAATGGCAGTAATTGAGCTGCTTACACGCATTGAATTTCAGAATCTTTTTTTTTTTTTTTTTTTTTTTTTTTTTAGCATGGATGAGGATGGGTATCATAGCAATGAAAATCTCACCATCCAACATTACAGGGTGCTTTACCTGCTAAAAGTTTGTACGAACTTCGTTTGTAAAAATCAAACTTCTGCTGCAAAACAATTCTTATTTGTATTTTTTTCATGTAAACTACACTCAATATGTTTCATAATTATTCATTTAAAATAAATAACTAATTTCCCGTTCCATTAATTTAATCAGTTACCGTAATAACAAAATCCATTGTTTTCATTTAACTTATTCAATTTAACAATTAAACGAAGACTGGAGACATTTCTAGATTTCTTGCATTTGAAAAGTAAAAATACGTAAATATGAAACAAGAAAATGCTAACAAAACTCAAGAAAATTCGCTAGTTCCCAAGTTGAAACAAGGTATGAATTGAAAACCTGATTTACAGAATAACAAAAACAAAAAAAAAATGTTGGAAATTAAGATTATTTATGCTATTTCCGAACCTCAGTTTCACTTCTTTCCCAGACAAGCTTAGGTGGTGGTCTCGTAATGAGTTGACCGTCGTCTGTAAGCGTTCCTAAGATATGTTGAGCCCCTTCGGATATAGGTCGACGTTTTTCTATAGGGCTCTCTTCTACTTGCCTGAAAATAAAAAGATGGGACATTGGTTATCGTTGAGGCATAGTCAAATATTGGTGAACTGAAGACAAATGTTTATAAATATCCAAACCATAAATACACTTTGGTACAAGAAACGCGACACATTGTGAGACTGTTACACTTCCATGGAACTATTTTTTTAGCCTTCTCTTTCAGCAAGGCTTAATCTCTAGGAAAAAGTGTTTTTTTTTTTTTTGTTGTTGTTGTTGTTGTTCTTTAAATAACAGGCGAGCATTTGGGGGCACCCAGTGGACGGCAAACTGTCAGACCTATGAAGGGATGAATTAGTTAACACCCAAGCCCAATCCGAGAATCGAACCCGAACCCAAGGCGTGATGAAATAGTTCCTTAGCCTCTACACCACGTAGGTAGTGGAAAAGAGTAGGTTCAGGATAATTTTTTGTGTTGATATTAGAGCATTAATTACCTGATTTATTGTAAAATTAAGTAAAATTTTGCGTACTACTGTAATAGTATACAATACAATAAACTGAAATCAGTAGAAACAATCATAAAGATATTAAAATTTTTAATTTTAATAATAATCCACTTAAAAATCAAAACACAGAAACTAAGATCCTATGTTAACTCTTATGCCAAGTTCTATGTGCACACCTGAATCCTGACTCTTGGCTCGGTGCGTATTTTGTGTTATGGCAAGCCTGCGAAAGATGCATCTGCTAGGGGAGGGTGCCTTGGGCAGAGGACTTTTTAAGGGGCTCTAACACGCATTCATATTACATCTGGAGAAAACCGCTCAGAACTCCACACCATTAGATCGACAGCCGCGTGAAAAACCCAAACCCGAGACCTTCACATTTCAGCCATCAAACTATGTTCATTGTCTTATCCGCGACTCTTGGATTTGAACGTCGTAGTTTCGCCACAGAAGTCTCTTTTAATTTATCGAACGATTTATTAAATTTATTAGTTCTTTTTTATATGTTGTAAGATGATATGATGACTCGCGATGCTGAAGAATGCACAAATCGAACAAGTCTGGTATTATTTTTCATATTCTAGCTATTTTTACACTCTTTTTAACATAGTATTTTGATGATTTGAATTATGTTTAGTGAAATTCAGTTGCCTGTTTTACTATAAGCTTGTGAGTTGAAGATCCAAAAATCGATTTTTTTTCTAGTAAATAATTTAGTATTTTAGGAAGATTTTTTTTTTTTTTTTTTAATCAAACCACATCGACAGCTAAACAAAATTACATCGTGGTAAAAAATGTTGACTGTCAATAATGGATTGTTTTCCAAACCCAGTACATAAGAACCATGTTTTACTGTATAACAATTGAATTTTAAATTTATCTTTCAATAAGCGTTTTAAGTTGTTTAGATGCAGTAAGGTGTGTTTCTTTGAATTTACTCATTTTAAACATTAATTTTCAAAATGTTTAAAAAGGGTTAGAAAATAAAAAAGTATTTCAAGTCAAATTTCGTAATATTTTCTTAAAAATGCTGAACATTACCAGTATATTTTAAACAGCAATTTAAAATAACATGAAGATATTTATTTTCTCGAATCATCAGGTTCGGGGTTCGATTCCCGTGCTGGGCAAGGTTCACTCAGCTTTTCATCTCTTGAAGGGTCGATGAAATGAGAACCATTTTTGCTTGGTAAGTAAATGCTCGAGAGCGGGGGTCTCAGCGTCAGACTGATCTCCAGGCCGGAACATGCACTTCCTCATCCAAAGCCCATGGTCGTAAAGGCGTGGATGGGCGACTCAGGCCATGGTCCCACTTGGGATGTTGCGCCAAGGTATAGTTCGTTTTAATTTGTAATGAAAGCACCGCAGAGTTTGACCTAACCTCAGCCATCTTGTTTATTGGTTTTTCTCACTTTTAATACAACAAACCGTTTTGAATGATTCGGCCGTTTTTGTCCCCGGCTCTGCTTTAGTATGTACGTGTAACAATGGTCAAAACACTGCGCGAAATCTACTCATATAATACACTAACGTATGCGGTGTAAAAATCGACGACATTCCCACGATGCGAACGGCAACAGCTAGATGTAAACATTATTGCAATAACAATAACGCACGCAAAAAATCCAAATGAACAGTTGAATGACTTCTCATGGAGCAAGCATATGTCACGCAGTAGCTAGGTTAGACAACAAAAATAACGGATACACAAAAATGCAAGCTCTTTCGGACTTTTTCACAGCTTTAAAATATCGAATTTACAATACTTGGTGCATCATACGACCTTCTAAAAAATGCCACCATGCAGGCCTAAAGCACATTTTTTTAGCCATTGGCTATTTCAGCATCGGCTTTTAGGATGACGCCCAAAGTGTGCAGCAACCCTAACCTAAAGAAATTGAATGAGAAATACTGTTGAAACAAAGAAACATGATTTTCATTAAAATGAGCCCAGAAATTGAATCGATACTGCAATGAGTTTAAAGAACAGTAAGATAGATATATATGCGGCTAGTACTAACCTTTATTAATTTACTACCCTAATAGCACAACAGTCCCCTGTGACTGAAATACGACCACACAATACTGTCACAAATCAGTTACAAACAGTCGCCGCGACTCTGCAGCAAAGTCACGCCAGAGTCCCTATGTCCTCTCGCTGTGTCGCTCGCATTGCGACCGTTCAGAGAAGTCACGATGGGACAGTTTTGCGACAGCGAAAAAATTCGGGGAAAAAGAGTTACCGAAAATATACACCAGATGGCAGCACCAAACTCTCAGGCAAGAAAAAGTTGAGGTCCAGAATCGAACCATGGATCTTATGGTTAATAGCCCAGCATCTTACCGTAACGCTGTGATTACCTTGCTCGGGAACCTTTAAAAATAAACTCATTGCTGCAAAAGCTAGTTCTGACGGCTTCTTTTGGAAATTAAAAATTTTTCTGTGAGTATTTTATAAATAAGTTTCATATATAAATATATATATTTATTTTATAAATAAATTTTATATTCTGTGAGTATTTTATAAATAATATAAAAATATCGTAATTAATAAATATTAATTAAAAATCTTGGAAATCTTTCTTTTTCCACATAAATTATTTTCAAGAGATAATGTGCTGTTTTATTTAGGTATTCATCCGAAAAAACTAATGATTTATTGAAATTTTTTATTCGGTTGTGAAATAAATTTGTAATGTGCGACATGTGAGTTTAATATATTATGGTATGAGGGATAAGATTTATATTTTTGCTATATTTTGCCTAAAAGGGATTTCATATAAAAATAAATAAAATTAATTGGAAAAACAAGCATTAGATAAAATAAATAAAGTATTTTTGACTTAGACCCATAGTTTTATCTCAAATTTTTCGTAGTGGAACTTTCAAACATACCAGAGACGTATTTAAAGGGGGGGGGGATCTGAAAACTTAAAGCAATTATTAAAAAACAGCAATTTTGAGACATTTGTATTTATTCTAGTAACAATAAGGTTGAAAATACCGGATAGTTCCCCTCCCCATCCGAAATTTAAACCTTACATACGCTATCGAAACATATATGCCATGGGGATATGAAAGAAATTGTTAATTTTACTCACAGATACTTAGTTTTCACCATTGTGATTAGAACTCTTAACTCTAATATTTTTAAAAATAATATTTTTTATAAATAATATTGTCGTGTTTAAACGAAATAATTTAAAAGTTAATAAATTAAACTAAATTCCATTACTACATAACTGCGAGGTTTTATTGAATTACTATTTTCAGATTTATTTATTAAATGTTTCAGGAAAGAAATTACCACAAAATATTAGAAAAAATGAGTCTTTCCAAAGTCGCAAAAGCGGCTGTGTAACGTCATTTTGAAGTCCAAAAAAATCAGTAGTCACAAAATAGTCACAGTGGAGTCACTGAGCGACCAATCACATACTAGTCACATAGTGACTTCACAGTGGAGTCACTGAGCAACCGATCACATACTAGGCACATGGTGACTTCACAGTGGAGTCACTTAGCGACCGATCACATACTAGTCACATGGTGACTTCACGGCGACGTCACCTGGTGACTGGTCACAAATAGACTGGTCACTTCACAGTGACCACACAGTAGAGTCACATCACTCACAAGTCACAATGTGAGTAGTATTTGACAGTCCTGTGACAATTGTGACCCTCTGTGACGTCACAGCGACTCTTGTGACCATCTGTGCTATTAGGGTAGCTTTGGCGACTAGTAAGTAAAAAACTAGTATTTGGAACAGTCGAACGCGCTTAATGGAATATCCAATTTCCCCCGAAAAATTATTCTATTAAGGAGGGATATTCCATTACAAGGGATTACATCGACAAATTGTAACGGCGTTTATTACAAAAGCGGGATATACTTTTAGCCAATATTCCACTAAGCGGATTCGACTGTACTTTCGCATCGCTTGGCGAATGAGTTGTTGGAGAGCGATATCATTTGAATGTATTATTCGCAAGCCGCCAACAAGAGTGTAACTGCTAGAATCGAGCCCCTTCATTACAGCAGAGTAGAGCTGTAACAAACCGCATGTATTCGTTACTGAAGTGCGGATAATCACTCATGCTCGAAGTAACGAATTGCTACTTTACGGTTGATATCGTTACTGCACGAGTTCCGGTAATCGAGTACTAATATCTTCTGTTATTTGTTACTGGATATCGGATCGCGGTTTGAAGGGGACTGACTATTAAGGGGGTTGCCTTTCGCATGTGCCGAATGGTCTCGTTTGGGTGAGGTTTGAAAGATCCGTATGTTTTGTTTTCGTTACTGATGACGCAATATCGGATAGATACAGTATCTGCTGCTCTATTATGATATAGGATTAGACATGTCGTCTGTTTTATACAATGCGGGGATGTACGGTATATAGTATGTTATGCGTGGGTGCCAATATGAGATTTTTTTTGTGGGTGTGTATGGGCGTGGTGAGGAGAAAGGGGGTGGTCTTGCAATTTTAGAGCAATATCTATAAGAATAGAAGCACATTAGAAAGGGGTGTTCTTGCTTTCTGGCATTTTAGTACTAAATCGTGGTGTAATCAGGATTATTTTTCAGGGTGGTCCCGAAGGATTGAGAACTTTTTTTTTTTTAATGCTTAAGGTAGAACCGAAATATGAGTAATAAATAACAAGTTATTTAAGTAAGCCTTAAAAAAATATTTTTATAAAGTAAACGAATTCACGCATTTTTATTATTTAAAATATTATTTGCAAAAAAAAAAGGGCATGTAAACTTAAAACACATTTTTATAAAGTTATCTTTTCGATTTAAACAAAACTTTTGAGAGGGAACCGGGATTCAATGCCCACCCCTGGGTACGCCGATGGTATTAAAATAATTCAAAAAAGTTCAGTATGTTTTTTAAATGTTGAGGCCTAAGGGGAGGGGGTGACTTGAAGAATCCGCGCTCAGAAGCAGCACTAGGCACAAGTCCGTCATACCTTTTAAGATGAGAATGACCAGGTTAAACCAGCGTTCAAAATTAAAAAACGGGAAGGGAGACTATGCGGGGGGGGGGAGCATGCTTTTGGAAGATTTCTATGGGCGCTATCTCAGTTATTCGGATAATTTAACATTGTATAAAACAATAAATTTGTATAAAAACATATATTAATCAGAGAAAATAAGCTCTAAATGCAACTCTTACGCTTTAAGTCAAAAAATAATGTATGATATTTTTATTTGTTTTTAAATCTAAAAAATGTAACTGTATGTAGTATTTTAAACGTTCGTAATCGTACGTAATGCTATGTACAGTGGCGTAGCCAGGATTTTATTTCAGGAGGGGTGTGTGTGTGTATCAGATTGTTAACTAAGTATCAGTTGTAAATAAATATCACATTGTAAGCTAAGTAAAGGGTCAGATGTAGGAAAGGAGGGCTGCAGCCAACCCCCCTCCTCTATATACGCACTATAAGACTTGTTTCTCGCGTTCGAACTAGTGACGAAAGTAACGAGTAAAGAATACTTAGTAGCCGGTAGTGAGTTTAGAGTAACGAATACATAGTTTCGTTACTTTTACAGCACTACAGCACAGTAGTTACCTGGTGGTCGAACATTCAGCAGCCGACTGGGACCTCAGGCTAGCATATCTGGGGAACATTTCAGTGGCAGGGTTAATTTTCTTGCTCCGCATACTGCAAAAGAAAAGAAACAGGCTTTCAAATATAAGATAAACATTCTTCATAAAGAAACGATGCATGGCAAAATGCATCGACTGAAACAGCGGCTCTCAAACTTTTAGCATTGTAGCCCCCTGTCAAAGAATAACATATGATAGCCCCTCCTCTCGCATTCCTCGGCAAAAGCGCAGTTTTCAGCAACGAACATTTAATCGAACATTTAATCGTTTTCTGCAAAATGTTATCCGTAAACTTTGAATGAAATTTCTAGCGAAATAAATATAGTAGAAATATGTTTTGGAGTAATAATAAGATGATTTTTTAAAACACGCATTGTCACTTGTTTTTTGTCTGTTTTTCTCGCGCCGCGCAGGTTGGAAACTGCTCAGTAGCGCATGTAGGCTTCTATTTCGGGTAAGGAAGGGGGGGGGGGGAAGATCCATTATTTAAAAATCTATTGTAAGTAAAGTGAACATAAATGTTTTAAAATAGCTGTTTTTTAAAAAATGCTTTACATTTTCGGAGTGTTCCCCCCCACACACACACACCTATCCCTTAACCCTTTGAGGCGCAACCCTTTCCCAATGCTGGAAAAAGAGCAGCCGTTACCATCGCTCGACTTAACTACCAGCAAGATGGCGGACGATCGAAATGTTCATCGCGTGCCACAGATCTAGAGACCATTTTTTGACGACAGCTGGCTGTCGTCAAAAAGCGGTCTCTAGAAGTATCAAAGAAGGGTCTCTAGATCTGTGGCACGCGATGAACGTTTCGATCGTCCGCCATCTTGCTGGTAGTTAAGTCGAGCGATGGCAACGGCTGCCCTTTTTTCAGCATTGGACAATCTATCCAGCTGTTCTCGCATTCTTCCATTTTTCAGGGGATGCCAGTGCTGTTAAAAATAACCGTGAGAATTTTTTAACTGGAAATGACGTGCTAAAAAGTAAAGGATTCTCGTGGAGCTGTGTCACCCGCAACTATTTTTATAGAAATCAAATCTATTCTTCGTGACTGGCAACAGGCAAAACGTCTGAGTTTGGTGTTCCCAGAGCGGGAAAACTGCGCGTTAAAGGGTTAAACACGCCTGTGGAACCGCTGGAATGGAAAACACTTATGTGTACATTGTCACATATGAGATAACGCTCATTAAAAGTTCTGTAATTGCATTGCTTACTGCTTTTTACAACGACCGTCTTTTGATTTGAATTAGAGAACTTTACTGAAAAAATGAAGCACTTTAAAGTTCTTTAATTCAAGTGAAAATATTATCCCTAGAGTGCTTTATTTGTTATGCAGGAATGTGGTACATATAAATCTTTTGCAGGGCTCGAAATAAGATTTGGAATCTCGCAGCAAAGAAATGTGAGCTTTTATAAGCTGGCAGAAAAAACTATTCAGCTCACGGCAAATCCTAAAATTTCCGTAATAACTATAAACTTCAGTTGCAATTTTTTTCGCTGAATTTTAAAACAACTGAATAAGAAAAATGCAATGAGAAGAAGAAAGAAAAATGCTTCATTTACTTGGTAAGCTTTCTTCAAATTTCATACGAAACAATAAAATATACGTCTGAAATAAAAAGTGACTTTCAATAATACATTGTACATACACTTTTAATTTCTGTATTATCAAGTTCACGAGACTTCAATAATCGCACTAGAGAAAATTTCTGTTGTTTCATGACTACATAGCTAAAAGAAAGGCCTTCGATCTCATGCATGGAACCATTTTTGAACTGCTCGATCAGCCTTAAAATCCGAAAGCGAAAGACCATCCGCGCTTATCCTCCTCAGGGGCGTAGCCAGGGAAGGGGGGATATCGGGATATATCCCCCCCGACATTTTTGGATTAGTGATGAAATTCCGTCTATTTATACGCATATAAGTTCATATCCCCCCCCCAAAAAAAAAATTTCCTGGCTACGCGCCTATTCCTCTTTAACCCTTTGTCGCGCGTGTCCTCGCCATGAGGACACAAAACTGACGTTTTGACTGTTGTCAATCACGAAGAATAAATAAAATTTTTATAAAAATACTTGCGGGTGACATAGTTACACGAGAATCCTTTACTTTACAGCACATAACTTCCCGCAAAAATTATCTATTATTTGTAAAATTGTCATGAATTTTAACATCACTGGTATCTGCTGAAAACTGGAGTATACGATGGAAATACATTGATATTGAAGAACAATTGGATAGAATGTCCAATGCTGAAGAAAGAGACCAATAACTTGAAGTTTGATATTTAGCATTAGTCCCATTTATAATCGTGCATGGGTATTTTTCACTATAGCTTCACACCCGAATCAATTTTATATTACTTAAATTCCTGAGATTCTTTGTAGCGCAAAACTCACTTATAGATTGATACGGGATCATGAACCCAAAGTATAGCATTTTGGGATCTTAAAGGTAATTTTAGGATCAATTAAAGGTTTTTAGGATCTAATTAAAGGTAATTTACCTCGGGGAGAATTTACCAACAGTATCATGAATAGTTTTTATTCCTTTGGCGTGTTTAGGTAATATAATAATTAGATTGAATTATAAAGGTCATTTCATATGTTTATGACTGGCTTTTGTTCTACAAATGTTTTTAGTTCATTTAATAATCAAAAAGAATTATTAAAAAATTTGTAAAAAAAACTTTAATTTATCAACAAACGACATTTAGAGTGTTGACATTTGCAGTATAATTTGAATGAAGAAATATTTCATAAAGAGATTATTTACCTCAGGGAGAATTTACCAACAGTATTAATAAATTTCGTAATGACGAACGAACGAAAGACTTTTTAGAACTAAAAATACTTCAGCTCTGAAAATCGAAACACTTCATAAAATTTTGGTTCTAATTACAGACAAAGGAATAAGTGAAGGTATGGGGAGGTAAAGTGAGCAGACATTTCTTTTTGATCAAAATATTGAAAATAAATTATTTTTAAATGATATTTCGTTTTTTTTATTTTACTCTGTATTTCCAGACACTATTTTTCAAGATTTATAACCCATATAAAAATTATTGATTACAATGGAAACATAATTTTATATTTTATTTATTTATTGAATCTATGTTTTTGTGTGCCTGTGTGTGCCTCCCAAAACGTTCAAGAAACCAAGGGCGGATTAAAGGGGGGGGCGGAGGAGGTGACCGCCACCCACCGGGAAGAAAGAAATTAATGTAAAAGATCCTATTTTACTTCCGTAAAATGGATGTATATCTCAATCTTCCAACTAGCCGGCCCCACTGATATACTTGCAATAATCTGCCACTGCAAGAAACTAATACAATCGTAAAAATTTGAGAAGTCCTGTTCTTATTATCAACTTAGAAAAGGTCTAAACAGCAAGTTAATTATCAAAAAAAAGTAAGAATTGAAAAAATAATGATAAATTTGTATATGTTTTAGAGTGGTGTGGGAAAATCAATGTACACAGTTCAGCTTAGTTAATATTATAGTTTCAAATGCTTAAAATAAAGTATTTAAGGAGTATAAATGTTGCCTACTAATGTCTGAAAATACAGTTAAAAGAAAAATCATTTAAAAATTTATATCTTTGATCAAAAAGTAATACCTATAACTCATTTTACTCCACCTTGCCCCACATCAATGAGACCTCGGGATACAGTGTTTAGAAAGAGTACTTGGAGTATAACTCAAGGCTTAAATTTAGGTCACTTGAAGACGCTAGTTATTTATATTCACCGTCCCATTAATAAAAAAAAAATTTTAAGTCATATTCAATTGCAAGAAAGTTGTGACTTTATCTTCAATCTGTTTCATTTCTTTGAAATGGCGTGCATATTTTGGACCAATGAGGTAGCTTCTCTCAAAACCTGGGTGATTAAAGTAATTCTAATGACTTTTTCAATTCATTACCGACGCAATATGTGGAGCAACAAGGTTTTCGTGGTACATAAATACTTGTCATCTTTAATGATTCTGACTTACACATGAAATCAGGGTTGAATATGTTAGAAAATAATTTTGTCTCGTCTCAAAAATGTCCGAACAGATATTAAGGCGACAGTGGTGCTTTGAAATTATTGAAATCCCTTTTACAAATATCAAATTTCAGTTTTACTACAGAGTTAATATAATGGCATGAAATCTATGGGACCACTGTTCTATACCATACCTGCTTTCCTTATACTATTATGTTCATTTAGCCCATTGCCTTTTAACGGTGACTTTTCTAACATTTTTATTGCACTTTCTAAAATGTAAGTAAAAGAAATTAAAAATTAGATACTTTTTAAATAGCACATGTTGGTACTTGTTTTTAAAGATCACATTTTAAACAATCCATTTTACTTCTATAACTTTGATCTACACGCCGATTCTAATTAATGTCAGGAATAGAATCAGGCAGGCAGATAATGGGTAAACAATATATAAATCAAAGTTACTAAGCTAATTATCATCATATATTGAACGGCAATAAAGTTTACATGAATGCATAATAAACAAATTCTTTTCGAAAATTAAAAAAAATTAATTATTTTCCTTCGAAATAACTTTTGCATTTTGTAATGCCCTTTTGTTGATGGAAGCAGATGATACTACAATTATCCCCATTTAAGTAGAATAAATATATACTAGGTAGGCTAAGACTACTAATCAAACATTTTATTTTAATGAAACTTTCTTTTAGGCGCACAGTTTTGGCATTATACAGCAGACGCCCCTATAACACGGTAGATACGTTCTGTGCTATATGAATCAGTTCTGTATGTGGCCTGAGCTACTGCGAACTGCGCGGTATAATCGCTGCGGAACTTATTTGCGAACCTTAGAAACACAGTGAAGTTTAGTGTTGCCGTTCAAAAGTTATATTAATTGTAGAAGCTAAAGGGTAATCAAGTCAGAACATCTGTCTCTTTTAACGTGTTATATGAAAACAATCACAATTTTTACGTCGTGTT
Organism: Cheiracanthium punctorium; assembly: GCA_038373885.1. Lineage (NCBI taxonomy): Eukaryota > Metazoa > Arthropoda > Arachnida > Araneae > Cheiracanthiidae > Cheiracanthium > Cheiracanthium punctorium. The sequence continues at coordinate 14,103 of JAWZYV010012699.1, read as the reverse complement.
CTGCGAATCCGTCTTGTATGAACCCGTGATAGAGGGCGGGGCTACTGTACTGTGTCTGCTTTTACTTAAAATGCGCAAGTTCCAAACAATTTTTTTTTAACGCGAGAATCCTTCAAAATACAAAAGAACATTTTTATATCGATAAGAGTAAAACGGTATCAATCAAGTAGCTTTAACTTTCTCATTTTAATCTTCATAGAGATGCATAATGTGCCTCAACTGGAGTTCTAAATGTAAAATTTTCTCATTTTCTCTTAAAAGATGAATTTTTTAATGAAAAAAAAAATGCCTTCAGTAACCAAGATCGAGCAGTTCTGCAGGAAAATTTTAAATTAGTTTTCAAAAAAGAAAATTTTCAAGACAAAAAAAATTCAGGTTCTGTGCAATTTCAATTTTTTTATTATTATTAATTTTAACTTTAGAAGTATATATGCATATTGTTATGCTTAAATTTTTATTTGAACTGTCATTTGAAGAAAGATAAATTGCATCTGTTAAAAGGGGGGGAAAAGCACGGATATTTTCTATTAGATCTGTTTTATTGAAATTTGATATTTCAGAAGAGATATGATTTTTAGATTATTGAAAGAATAAAGTACTTTTAAATACGTTTTTATTTTGCTCAGAAAATCGAATTCAGATTTCATATAAAAGAATAATTGATTTTTCCTGTATCCTTAGCAATTTACGGAATTACTATAGAACAATTTTTTTAACTTTCCAGAATTGAGTTGAGAATCAAGAAGAAAAAAGTTGAATTAATTTACTTTGGACGATATAAATCTTAATTGAGTTGCAATAACTAAATCTATCAAAAGTAAAAAAGCAATTACCTTAAAATTAAGTATTTTAAAAAATCTAATCAATGTTTAAAATGCATATTTACAGGCATATCTGCTTTAGGAATATTTCTACTAAATTTTCAGCAATTTATCATTGATAGTTATTGATTATTTAAGAAATTCATTTTTGAGATTTTCTATCGTTAGTTCCAAGAAAAAACGCTACTTCAAAAAATTACAATTATAAGTAATTTGAAATAAAAAAAATAAATGTAGAGCTTGACCTTTGTTATTAATTTTTGACTAAGCAAATATTAATGAACAAAATTTTAATCATAAATCTCCGATATAAGGATCAGAATGTATATGTTGATATATTTCAAGCCCATAATATATATCAGTGTCTCCAATTTTCGCAGATGAATCAAAAGCTCCCGTTTAAGTAGCATTAATGTGTATTGCCAAATCACCCATTAAAAGTTTTTACATCTGATCATTGTAATACATAGAAAACTACCTGAATTTATTTTCAATCTATCTTTTATCCTTCAGATATCGTGCATAAACTAAATTACGCAATCATTTGGAACTTTGATTTATGAATCTAATAAGGTTTTTATTTAATTACCACCGCCCTATTTAGAACAGTCGGGTTTCGACGAGCTATAAATTTCGTGTCTTTCAATTGAACTATATAAGTTTTCGATTGGTTTGGATTCAGCCTTGATTTTTTTACCACAAAAAGACGAATCGAAGGCCCTAATTTTTGTTACATGGATGTACCTTGCTACGTACAAATGAGTAAATTCTTGTAGAGCTATTAAGGCAACAATTTAAAATATTTTATATTTTTGTTATATTTTAATTTGGGATATAAATTATAAAATGTAGATGATTATTTTTAATGCTTAACTTTGAAAATGTTTCATTCTCAAAATTTCCTGACAACAGAGCCACGGAGTATATTTCAAAACATAAAGAAAATATACAAGAGCAGGAATCACGCTGATATACTTGTAATGCATAATTGTAATACATAGAAATTACAATTTCATTGTAAGACGAGACGAAAAATAGGACTGTCTCGTCTCTTAAAATAGCTACAAATCTTTGAGGGATTTGAACATGACATGTGGTCTTGCATGTCATGTTCAAATCCCTGTCTCGTCTCACATCCATCTACAGAGCATATTTTATCTACCTTTTTTCCAAAAAGAATTCGTTTTCTTTCTTCTTTTGGAAGAAAGAAAACGAATAACGTAAATGCAGGAGACATGTACTGTCTCCTGCATTTTTATTGATTGTAGGTGCATCTGATTATCCACTTATACATTTTTGTATCAAACATATTTTCGTTTTAACATTTTTTTTATTATAATGTAATTGAAAGGACCCAGTTAATTCCGTAAGTAATCCCAAAACTCGATCTCCTGTCGGTCTCTTTGGGGACGACTAATTTAAGAAGCTAGTGTAATCCATGCCAGAGAAGAGTTTATCATGAAAAAAACTGAGGCACAGACATGAAAAAATGATTTATACCATGGAAACTTATTTTTAAATACCAGCTACAATTTCGTAATTAATTGGAAAACCTGTACCACTGAAGAAAAGATAAATTGTCCAAGCGAAGTGCATTTCAATCAGTACTTACTTTTATTCTCAGCAATCTTTTGTTATCATTATCGATACAAAAATATTTTAAGTTTTCAGTTCAAAGCGTAGATGTTTATTTTTAGTTTCTATAATTTATTTTTACATTAACAGGATCTGTAAGGCATAACTATCAGGAGTAACTGAAGTGGTCATATTCAACTACTAATAGTCACAACTATCCCATTTTTTGCGATTTTATACTTTTCATGAGGTAATTTTAAGTATCACTTTGAATAAACTTTAAAAATGCCTACTGAAATAAAATTTTAATTGAGTGTTCTTAAAAAGTCAAAGTCCATCCCTTAATTACTTAAAACAGTATTTTTCCTATTATGAAAAAAAAATCACGAAATGTTTCTGCTATTGTAGTTCCAATTCCGTAATTATTGAATGATACAATCGTATTCGTAGCATACTATATATAACTAATTTATCTGTATTGTAAATGTAATTTAATAAATGCCCTAGGAATGTTTTATACATCCTGTTAAGCCTAAAGAAGCTTAGGTTGGACACTCTTGTTCTAACCTTGATCTAAGCCAATATACTTAAATTGCAGAATACACACTTGGCCTTGAATTGATATAAGTAGTTACACTATTGTGTATGTACTGACATTTAAAGTAAATTATCAGAATATAAAAGTGAATTTATTTTTAAATCCTCTAATTTTTTTTATCCAGAACATTTAACAACTACAGTAAATTTTCATAACCTTGATTTAGTATTTCTAATGAGACATTTGATTCATTAACTGGAACCATATGTTGGATAACCAAATTTTGAGCAGTTATAAATAAGTGTAATTTTTAATATATCAAACTAATTGATAATGTCAAGGTTGAATTACTTGTTAGAAAATCATTTTGTCCCGTCTTAAAAAATGTTACGAAAATATCTAGGCACGCAAACCTTGCTAAGCAATCATTTAAAAACTAATACTTCCTTATTTCGCTTTTTTTTTTCGTTTATTTTCAGATTTACAGATGGCTTTCAGCAGGATTGCAACGTATGTTTTACTAGTTCTGTCAACGTACACCTTCTTGTTATGATTAAAAGGCATGTGGTTAATGAACATATCTCATACCTATTGTTGCTGTAACTAAAAGACAACTTGCAGGAACAAAAATACGCATATAAAGCCATAATTATAAATTCATTTATACTAAGAAGTATCTAACCCACAGTGCCATACTGCACTATTCTAACCAAGTCTTCAGTCTTCTACATTATTTCAGATAGAATCCCTTTTCTCAAATTTGATGCATTCCGGAATTTTGTTTAATTTAAAACATTTAGTTTGACATTCATTTAATTTGATCTATATTGAGAAATGTGGAGTGGGAAGTCGTGGAAAAGAATAAACCGTTTTGCACTCTTATTTATCTTTTGCATTGTTTACCCGCAATAACTCAGATTACCTCTGAAAAACATCCTCCAATTTGGTGTCCACGATTCATATTAAATCTGCATACCTATATAAAATATCTGAAACAGAGTATCTTAAGAAAAAAAAATCTTCATTCTTTTATCTAATTGAACTTAAAAAATATTATTTCACATTTTCTCTCTGGGATAAAATATATGCAATTTCAAACAATGCCTATTTGCTATGCATAAAGCAAAGATTAGCCTTTCTTAATTCATTTCTTGAAGACGGGGAGATGAAGGAAGGGAAGATGAAGGGGTGGATGGAGTATGTTCTCTCTTTTACCACTGGAAACTCAGATGAAGAGCACAATACCTCATTAAAGGTTCATCTACTATTGGGTTAGGTCTAAATGATCTACTATTGCGTTAGGGACTTGTCGATCACCATTCTGTCAGTAGTTTCCATTGCCGGTTGTCTGGTATCAATTCAGACAAGCTCGTTTTTGAAGAGGGGCTACATCATCAAGCGGGCGTTTCGTTGTCAGAGGCAGGGTTCATGCAATGATCTAGGGCAGAGGTTCCCAAACTGGGTGCCGCGGCACCCTAGGGTGCCACGAGCGTATGTCAGGGGTGCCGTGGAGATAATCAAGAAAAGTGTTTTGGTGGAATATAATCAAATAACTTCCTCTGAACCGGTATCCCCAAGAAAGTGAGCCAAGCCGATCACTAAGTGGGCTCAAACAAAAATATTTCAGTCAAGTTCAAGACTGTCCTGTAGCCTCTTTTTTATAGGAACTCCCTGAAAGGGAGGAATTGTCAAAATTCTATATCCCTTTCCCAAGAGAGTACTTTCTGGCTAGTTAGCCCTATAAACAAACAAACAAAAAATAACGTAAAATGCATCCAAACTGCTTCATTCTAACCTTCATATTCATATTGCTTTAAAGGAAATCTGCCGCAAAAGTTTTTAGCCTGAAAAGGGTGCCGCGAAATGTTTTTAGCCTGACAAGGGTGCCGCGAAATTCTTTTAGCCTGACAAGGGTGCCGCGGAGAAAAAAAGTTTGGGAACCCCTGATCTAGGGCGTCACGTAATTTAAGCTAGGGTTCCCGGGTTGTCCGGCGTTTCGTTGTTTCAGACAGGGCTCCTGCACTTATCTGTGGCCTACACCGCTCTCCGAGGCTTTCGCAACTCGTCCGTTGAAGAAACATTCGAAATTCCAAGTTTTTTTAACATCTCCGATATCTCGGCAGTCATGGGAGAAGAGGGGAAAATCTTTTCTGTTTTCGATTTGAGCAAAACTTCCGTCTTACTTTCCATTGAACCCGCCTGAGCGGTCACAGGCCCTCGTTCGCTTTGCACTTTTCCTCCGTTGTACCGCTCGCATTGTCCTCCCCTCCTTGGGGGTGGTTTAACTGACTGGCGAATTTTCCCATATATCTAATTTTCATGATCCTCTTCATAAATGTGTGTCCCATTCTTCGATAATGTCACTGTTTTCGACCTTGTCTCGCCAGCTCCCGTGGCCTGTAGGTCCTATTCAACAATCTACTTGGCTGACATTCTACTAATTGGATGCAGACTGTAATACTATTTCATTCTTTAACCGCTTAAGCCTCGCTAACGTCAAAATCACGAGCGAAGCTTTCCCTAGTAGCACAATTAGTCCAAAAGACGTTTAAAACACGTTTTTTAACGTCAGAAAACGTGTTTCCAACGTAATTTGAACGTTTTTTGAACTAGTTGTGCTACTAGGGTTCTACCTCTATTTCTCGTGCCCTTCCGATTTCCGGGCAATAGTGTTCAATTGGTTAGTGAATTATGCCCGATTGACTGCACTAGGGTCCAAGACCTATAGGTGGAATGCCCTCCGTAAGGGACTTTCTAAGGGATCCTTGCCAGTATATACGCGAGGTTTCGGTAAAAAAAAAAAACACGAAAAATTCCGAATGGTTAGGTCGGCAAACGTGACCGGGGTTTGATCCTGGCCCTTCCCGCCTTCCAGTTTCGAAAACAGACCCTGTCAGCCAGTGGTGGGCTCAATAGTGTTAAAATGTTATGCGCCAGAAAGATAACATCATTTTAATTCTTGTGCACGGATATTTTTGGCGTATCATTTTACACAACATATGACAATGCCAGACTACTTTTATCTTAATTCGGAGATAGTTCATTTTCAAAACTAGCCGCCTCCGGCGGCCAGTTGCTTCGCCATCTTAATAAACCTCGTTCGGAGAGAATCCTGTTCCGCACTAACTTCCTTGGCACAGAAATCTCTCAGATTCTGAATGGAATTTAAAATTAAGATGGTTATAAACAGGAGCGGCCCTAGGGTAAGTGCCGCCCCTTGCTAATGTAAAAAAGACGCCCCCTTTATGCTTAGTTTTTGAGTTCGAAATGACGCCGGCGCCCAGATGCGATGCTTATCGTGTCGGGCCGCCCCTGGTTACAAAAATAAGAGGGTTATATGATAAAAACCTACAAAAAAGTACAAATTACTTTCGTTCTATATTAATTCTGAAGAGCTACTGGATGTGTTGACCTTTATCAAAAAACGGAAAGGAAAAAGAAAAGGTAAGAAAATCTCAAACACTTTCAGATTTTAAATACGCAATAAAGTGCTATATATTAAAAGCGTATTATAATCCATGGGTCTTCCCTTTTCGTTTATTATTCCATTAAGTTGGAAAGTATATCATTGGAAAAAACACTCAAATTACTGGTGTTAAACGATAAAGTAAATAAAAAACACACATAATATGTTATAGGTAAGAAGAATTATGTGTGTTTTTTACAAAGATTTTATTTACTTTAAAGTATATCATTATTCATGAGTGTGATTAAACAAAATTAAAATTGATATTTCTAACATCCCTTTTCTGGATGTAATGCATTAGAAATAAAACGGGGACAAACATGCGCTAATTATTAACTATAAATATACGCAAGTCGCCTAATTATGACAAATAGCCATAATTGGCTAATACGCAAGGTGTTCCATGGATTTCACATAATTAAAAATAGTGCGGAGTTTAAATTTTTAGGTTCCAAGGAACATGCAAGAAGCAGGCAATGTGTTACTTGGTAACATTCTATCTGATCCAAACTTTGGGTCTGGATTGTTGAAATTATGCCTTTTTTACGAATAAACAACCTTATTAGGGGGCCGAATGCCTAATACGAAAAGCGAGCGTAGCGAGTCTAGGGGCCTTGGCCCCTAGTGATTAAACAAAATTGAAATTGATATTTCTAACATCCTTTTTCTTGATATTATACATTAGAAATAGATGGGAAAGAGCTGCGCAGAAAAATTCACAATTCGGGCCGAATGTGCATTTTTGAAGTTTCAAAAACTTCAGGTGTATTCATAAGTAGCAGACGATAAAGTGAGACCAAGCGCTAGAATCACAACTTCTCAAATATCAACCATTTTATTTTTTGACAAATTAAAAAGTTGCCCATTTTAGTCTCGGAAAATTTCCAAATCCTATTTTTCTTTTGATTATAAAACATTTCATTCCTGCTCTGATTTCACACGCACACGATATTTTAATTAAAAAATAACCTTACAAATAATCTACAAAAAAAATCGTTATTCTTTTATTTTTACTTCAAGAGTCTGAATCATTTAATAAACTTGCCAAATATGGCAACCTACTTCTGCTTAATCTCACTCTTTCCATTGCGGGGTTACAATTGCGAAATAGCGGAGAAAAAAAATTAGCCTTTTGCTGTACGTTTTTTATCGATATCTGCTAAAATATTTCGAATTTCGAAAAAATCGCTTCGAGGTAAGTCGGGACCCGTCCTGGAGAATTTCCATTCAAAATTTGGTAGGTCTAGGATAACCCGTATAGGAGCTAGGCGAGACACAGACAAACTAACCCACCATTTGACAGTTTGTTTTATTTATATAGTTTACGGTTTGTTTCATTTATATAGATTTTTTTATTTTTATTGATTTATTTATTTTTTGATAAAGAGAGAGTACATTTTTAAAAATCAAAATGCCTCAGTTTTTGATAAAGCGGAACAAAGGTGCTAAAATTAACCCTTTTGTAGCAGATTGACACTGTATCGTTGATTTGGAGCAATTTTAAGAAATCAGTTGCCGGCACATCTGTATGCGTCGTATAACATCAGCAACCACACTAATAACACTCACAAAATCTCCTGTTTAAACGTTAAAAGTAATAAAAAACTAAAGGTAAGGAGCATCTACTTGCATAATACACTAACGCATGCGGTTCCAAAATCGACGCTATTTCCACGCTGCGAACGCCAACAGCTAGATGCAAACATCAGTGCCATAACAATAACACGTGCAAAAATCCAAATGAACAGTTTAATGACGTCCAATGGAGGAAGCCTATGTCACGCAATCGCTAGATTTGAAAATAACAATACTGGATACACTTAAATGCAAGATCTTTCGCAGTTTTTCACAGCTTCAAAAAATCGAATGGACACTAATTGGCGCATTCATCGCCCATCTGAAAAATGTCAGCATGCATTGGGCTGAAGCGCATTTTATCCATTGGCTGTTTCAACATCGGCTTTTATCATGACACCCAAAGTGTGTAGCAACCCTAAACTAAATAAATGGAATGACAAATACTGTTAAAAATAAAGAAACATGATTTTCATTGAAATGAGTCCAGAAATGGAGTCAACACTGCACTGAGTATAAAGAACAGTAAGGTATGGGGCGGCGAAGCTGGCCGCCTTGGCGGCTAGTATATGTAAAAAATAGAACAATAAGAAACTTTCAGATGATACAAATAGTTCACCCTTGTTTGACTGCAAAATGGTCGTACTTCCACACAAACGGGAAAGTGAGAGAACACAAATTAATTCAAAATGCGAAAGAAAAGAAGCTTCCGAACGGATCCAAATTATTTTCTTTCGCACTTTTCATTTACTTTTTGTACTCTCGCTGTTTTGCCCGAGTGGAAATTTTTCCAGATGTAATTGTCTTTCCTTCTTCATTCGGAAAGGAAGTTGCATGACTTTGGAAAAACTTGAGGTCTTCATTTAACCTTCATCCTTTGACACACAGTGGTTGCTCCGTGAAACCACCTTATTTCAGTGCTTTCACTACCAGTTGCAAAAGCAAAATAGGGTTAAATGGACGAAAGGCGGATATTTTGCTCCCTAGGAAACGTTTTTACAGTACCGTACCATATATCTGTACAGGGTGTCCCAAACATACTGACCTAGGCTTCTTTTATTCCTTAAATATTGATCAAACATATATATATTAAATTACAAACTTGCGTGAAAAAAATGAACAGACTTTTATGATATCGAATAAAATTTTCAGGAGACTAAATCTAAAAAATGCAAAATTTCGATTTTTTGCCCTTGAGTGGAAAAATTCCCAGTTAGTAAAATGTTCCCCATACATTAATGAGATGATAAACAAAATTTCAGCTTTTTATCATAAAAAGGCTCAGAGATATATTCAAACAAAGCTGGTGTGGAACTATACTATACCAGTAATACCAAAAATATCATGTATTATAATTGTTTAGGCAAACCTCTTTGGTATTTATGAAAAAATTATGTATTTGTGGAATCTGCTTGTTTTCTATGGTAATTTGTGTACAGCCCATGAAACAGAATCTTCCAATGTGATTTTTTTTCCTTCGACAGCCATTGAAAAGTGGTATAAGTCAGCATATATGAGTTTTCACATCTCAGAGTCTTTTTGTGATGAAAGGCTGAAAATGTATACATGGCCTAATTAATGTGTGGGGCACATTTTACTAACTAGGAAAATTTTTGTACGGGGAACTGCTTAAAAAATTAAATTGTGTATTTATTTAGATTTAATTTTTGGAAAACTTTATTCCATTTCAAAAATTCTCTGCCTTTTTTTTAAACTTTGCAATTTGCTGTACACGTCCATCATCAATATTTGAGGAATAAAAGCCTAGGTCAATGTTTTTGGCCCAGCCTGTATACATGTCTGTGTGTTATTTACAAATTTCTTGATTAATAGCAGCCATCATAAATGAATTTAGCATGAGATTGTATCTTTACCTTCCGTAAAACTTCCTCCCGTTGGCCAAGGCAAAAGCATCGTCCAGCAGGTCTGAAATCCTCTGCCGGACTCTGGATAGATGGACTTGCGTATCGGCTGCGGCAGCCTGGCTCTCCGCTTTGGACTTCGCCTGGAACAAAAGTGGAAAGCCCTCGGTCATTGTGATGCAATGGTTGAAGCTTGAGCTAGACACTGTTGAAGCTAGCCACCATGGAGTATTTGATATCGAACCATTTATAGGCTATGTTAAAAAGGGATGATTTTTTTTTTTTCGGATTGCATAAGCTTAAGGGTTTACTTATTTATTTGTTTACTAGCTGCGTGCCTGTTCTTCGCACGGTAGGAAACGAAAATTTTCCTTACATGTGTAATTCGAAATTATTCGTGATGTGGAATTAAAAAAAAGAGCAAAATTATTTGACTCTTAATGTAAAGTTTGTGTCATGAGTACTAACCTGATCATTGCAGTATAATGACTCAAAAAACTACGTCAGTGTCATTCACTATCAAAAAAGTGGAAAGCTTAATGGTTTGCAGAGAACTCCTGGCTTTCAAAATGTCTTATTCAGGGGCGTAGCCAGAGGGGGGATATCGGGATATATCCCCCCCCCCTGAAATTTTTGGATTAGTGATGAAATTCCGTCTATTTATGCATATATAAGTTCATATACCCCTCGAAAAAATTTCCAGGCTCATATCCCCTCCCCCGAAAAAATTTCCTGGCTACGCACCTGGTCTTATTTCTACATCATACTGTTTTTTAGGCTCAAGTTGTAGCATTAAATACCTAAGACACTACATGAAATGGAGCACCATTTATCTCTTTCCGAACATGTACCATATAAGGAAAGTATTGTAATCGTGAAAAAATTCGACTTCGAGATTTTGGTGTATTGACAGGTTTTGAGGTCTTCTTAATTCATTTATGCTATTTTCAAGAGATGTTTTTAAAATAGCTGCGCACCCGCTCTTCATAGGGAAGAAGGGAATATTTTACTACTAAAATCATATCTGCATGTGACAAAACAGAATTTCATTTTTAAAAAAGTTCAAGTAATCTCCTCTGTTGAAATTACTGCGGGATATATTAACCCAAATTAGAATTACTTTTCGTTTAGTTGGTTGTAAGACAACCGTTGAAACAGGACACTTTTAATTTCATGAAATATTTATTAACGTGGTACATTGCGATTTATTCATATTATCTTTAAAAATCTAATAATACTACCTATTACGTACATTAATACTATCTATATTCGCTTCTCCCTCTTCAAGGCTCCCTTTAAAGAAACAGCTTAGATTATTTGGCCTCAATGGGATCTTTTGATTCTGTGGCGATTCTTTGCAATTTACGCATTAGCATAAATAATAATCATTTCACATAATGGTTGCCATTAAGGAAACTCTCCATATATATTTAATTTATACATAGTTTTATAAGATGGGCGTATTTAGCGCCGCAAACCATTTCATCTTACTGTGGGGAGAAAATATCCAAGGGGTGCCATTTTAACTATCCATGTATCTAATATAGCGATATCTTTTATATCCTCCATAGTCCTGTCTCCTGAAAAACATCAAACTGTGTAATCTCGAGGAGCTACTTATTCCCACTTTAATTGTGACAGGGTGTTAGAGTTGCAGAGTTTACAAATTTCACGCATTTTTTTATTTATGACGTCACTGTTTGACTGCCGTAAAGGATACCCCGGTAGGTTGAGGGAGTTAATTTCGATATTTCGCATAATTGTTTTCAAACGGTATCATTAAAACTTTGCGTTATGTAACCTTTATGGAGGAACGTAATTCAACGTTAAAATAAAATTATACTCGCAACCTGCATGCGTATGTTAGGCAACGCCTGCGCTAAATTAAATGCCAAAAATAAAAATAGTAAATAGAAAAAATTTAATATATCGCGCTTTGAAACGAACTTTGTAACTTTTAAAATGAACATTTTCAGCGCCGTGAAAACATTTCAATTTTTAAATAAGTACCGGATTAAAATACCACTTCTAATAATAATAATCGTGAATTTCTTAGTTTATTTCTACAGTAAATTTTAATCAAAATATCGTCTCCCTGTGTTGAAAATAGAGCTGGAATAAATGAGTTAAAATTATGGAAGAATTTTTACGTATCTTAAAGCATTTGACGTCATAGATCCTCACTTGCGAATTGAAATTCTGATATCCCATTTAAAAACTCGATTGGTTGAAAAAATCCTTTTTTCTAATCCTTTCTGTGGCAACAACCGAACATAAATTCTCGTGCCGTGATCGCAATGTAATGAATGGCGTAAGTTCGCGTTGATGCTATTAAATTCTAAACATTAGGCTGCATTAAAATTCGTAAAAAATCATCTAATTTACATAATTTTTTCGTTTTTATTTTAAAAGAGGGAGAAAAGAATGTTTCACGATTTGTCAAAATATCTAAAAGTTATGACGGATAGAATTCAAGATGCGACAGTTTTAAAATTATTTTACGAAAAACAATCGCGAAGCAGATGCTTAGTAAAAAAATTCCTAAAAATCGGTAAATCATGTTACGTATTCAGAACAAACTGTTTTTAAAAGAAAATTTCCTCCTCTATCCGATGATATAAATGCCGTTTTGCTGCGAGCGTAATTTCTACCGTTATTACGAATTAGGTGAGAAAAAATGCCAAAAATCGCATAAAACATAAAATAAAAAAAATTCTAGGTCGAATTTTGAAAAAATCGCTTCGAGGTGCACAACTACATATTTATATCTTCCCGAATACCAAATTTGGTGTTTCTAGGTATAGCCGTTTGTCCGTAACGCTGCCGACAGACACACACACAGACAGACACCTTCTTTTATAATACGTAGAGAAGAAGAAGAGATTATTATTTTCCGAACATGTACCACGTGTAAGGAAAGTATTGTAATCATAAAAAAAATCGACTTTAACATTTTGATGTACTTAAACATATTGAAGTCATCTGAATTCAGTTATGCTATTTTTACGATCTGTATGTATGTGTGTGTAAACAAGATAGCTCCTGAATAGTGCATTTGATTGAGTTCAACTTTGGTGCACATATTATAGATCACCGCTGCATGACCGGTATTGATTTTGACGTGTGTAGGACTTATAGTTGTTTACAGGGATGCGACAAAGATTTGTTTACATTATGGTCTATGGACGGAAATTCTTGAAAGTGTGCTAGCGTATAAACGGTGCATTCGATTGAGTGCGAATTGCGTACGTGTATCATAGGTCACTGTCAGATGATCTGTATAGATTTTGGTATATGTAGAGCTTATAGACTGCTCACTGGGTTGCAAAAAATAATTCTCATATATTACGGCTATGGACTCGAATCATTTAAAATGAGCTGCTGTCAAAATTATGCGCATTCAAATAAATTCAAATTGGGTAAGCTTATGTATTAAGGTCGATTGACTGCATGAGGGTCCTACGTCTATAAGGGGAATGCCCTCCGTGGGGGACTTTCTATGTCAGATTGGGTATGCATATTATAGGTCACCGTTACGCAACGTGTATAGATTTCTTTTTTCTTATAGGACTTGAAGATTTTTTAAAGGGCAACAAATGAGTGTCCTTTTACATTATGGCCTATGAAATGAATTTCTTTAAAAATGACACTAGCGCCTGAACACTATCAGATTGAGTTGAATGAAATTTATTTAAACGCTTGGTAAATATCGAGTGTTCAGAAAGTCAAGGGGAGTCACTACGGATTTTTATTTATTTTTTTTTTCACTTACTATCAGATCTTTTAAGGGTGGCATAAGTTCTGTCTTGGAACCGTCCTCTTCACTCGTCTTTTCGGACGCTGAAGACGTGGTGGTATGTCTGTTAAAGAAAATAAGTCATTAGAGTGTATGATTAAAATCTAATTAAAATAGAAATGGCACGACGTAAACAAGATAATTCAAGAGAAAATGTGTAATTGTCTTTTCTTCTTCATTCGGAAAGGAAGTTGCATGACTTCGGAAAAACTTGAGGTCTTCATTTAACCTTCATCCTTTGACACACAGTGGTTGCTCCGTGAAACCACCTTATTTCAGTGCTTTCACTACCAGTTGCAAAAGCAAAATAGGGTTAAATGGTCCCAACGCTGAAAAAGCGCAGCCGTTGCCATCGATTCGTTTAACCAACAACAACATGGCGGTCGATGCCATTGCCCATCTGGCGCTACAGAACTAAAGAAGACTCAATGGGAATGGCTGCATTTTTTAAGCATAGGGCAGTGTATCCA